>BSBK01000147.1:0-100000 GCA_027943335.1 Chamaecyparis obtusa
TATGGATTTCTTTCCATCTTCCCACCTCCCAAATTCCATTTCATCCTCTTTTTGTGGGAAGAGTGTGCTCAAGCTGACCTCTTCCCTTATTTTATCCTCCAAAGTTAAATTGGGGGCCCATCTCATTGGTTTAGTGGTATTTATAAATCTTGTTGGCCTCCTTCAAGTTTTGGTTTTTGAAATGTTGTGATATGTATTAAAAAAATATCTCTCCTCATTCAGACATAAGACAAGTTGGATTTTAAGTGCTCTTTTACAAATGTGTATCAAAGCATTTAAGAACAAGACTTCAAGAATTTTACAAGTATCCAAAGCATCTTTGAAGGAAATATTCTCCATTATATCAAGCTCTCTCTCCCATGATGGCCAAGTAGAAGATACCTCAATTAAGTAAGAAGGTCCTTTTTTTATCCACATCCATCTATCTATCCATTCTTCAAGGCAAGAGTCAATAAAAAATAACAACATTAAAGATCTTTGAGAAGAATTCACAGATTATGAATTTGTGAAAGAAATCCTTGATTCTTCTTTATATTTAAAGATTGAAAGTCATCATACAAATAAATTCAATCAAAATACAATCATCTTCATAGACATCACTATCTCAATATGAATTTATGAACGTGGTGTTCACATCCTTTCAGATCCAAAAAGTATAGGACCTTATGGATCATCTATAACTGAGTTTAGTCAAAAGTACTGGGAACAAGACACCCCAAACACCCTCTTCCTAATAAGAGGGGGAGTAGGTGCCCTCTTCCTTGCAAAACAACATCAAATTGAAATCATGGGTTGATGTGGTTTCTATTTTTGGTACTTGTACAGAGTTGTCTTTTTTTGTCAGACTGTATATTTTGCAACTTATCATTTTTGCATGTTTTGTCTCCTAGCTTGCATTAGTCAATCACATATCTCCAATAAAAACTCATATTTCCACACAAATGAAGGACCATTCCACTCTCCTAGGACTTAAGTCTTACTTGATCCTATTGGGCCATCTTCCTTTTGATTGTACAATAATAAAAAAATTGGTTAGATGTTGCACTAGGAAACCACTCTAGAACTCATTGGTGTTTTCCTAACCAATTAATTTATTTTTTTACATTTTCATTTTGACTTGGTTCTCATATTTAGCTCTATTTTAAATGTCCCTATCTATTACCCTTGTTGAAGGGTTTGTTTGATTCTAGTGAGAAGCTGAGTAGAAGACTACTCAAGGTCTATGATAGGAGGTAAAACAACTAGATAGCTCTCTCCCTCTTACAAATTGATAACCATACTGCTTATAATTAAATGAGATGGCTATGATTGATGTTTAACTCATTTATAATGAAAAACTAAAATTTCTATGTTGATTTATCTTGGCAAATTGGCTGGATAATAGTAAAAAATTGGATTATATCTTAATTTTGAACTTGAATCATGATGATCCATGAAATGATGTTAAGTTGGAATATTTAATATAAAATGATAATATATTTTTTAATTCATTGAAAAAAAGGAAATTAGAAAAACAAAAGTTATGAAATTTATGTGTTGCTATTCAATTCAAACTGTTCTTTAGCCAAACTATAATAATTTTAGTGGCTAATTAGAAACAAGTAATCTCCCAAACCTCATTATCATAATAATTAAATTTTGAAACCCATATATTAGCTCGATAGATACTAAAACTAACTTTATTATCAACATCAATGGCAGTTCTAGAACTAGAAAGGATAAACCCACAAATTATATGGTGTTTTTTCACTATGCCTTTACAATAGATACTCATAATCTATTTACATATACTATCCTAAAATAGAATAATTTTATACAAGATACTTCATGAATTTTTCCATATACATCGAAAGCCTATCCAAGGAGAAATTTATAACAAAATTTTGATATGTAATAATTGCCTACCATGATGTAAGGTACCCCACAAATAAAGACTCAAATATAACATAGTACCAAATATTGTTTACAATATGAATGCTTGATATGTCCCTATAATAAGAATATGAGATGATATTATACACTTGGTTTAACTATATTTTATTGGTCTACAAATGATGCATATGTAATATTAATCAATGTTTCTTGCTTGTACCCATATGGTTCCTTATGTCTAGTTTAAATCAGTCATAAGATCGTAGAGATGTGCAATGGAAGGAAATACTTAAATGGTAAATTCTAGCCCAATTATCTAAGAGGAAATAATTGTACTACCTAGTAAAACTTATGTAAAGTTGAAGTCATAGCTTTTTTAGTTGAATATAATTAGTTAGGAGAAATTCAAACAAAAGCTTTGTCCAAGGTTATTAATACGTTGCTTTGAGGATAAATATATTAAAAGAATATTAGGAATATTCCAAAATTCTACCATATTGGATTTTCTTAATAAGGCTAAGCAATAAAAAAGGAACACTATATATGTAAATTTATGGGAAATGTTACCTATATCCACATGCAAATGAGCTTTCTCTAGAGAAATATGAAGATGATTTAAGGCATAACTAGGCCAAAATATCAACTTGTTGAGACTTAGAAGAATTCTATTGATTAGACCAAATCTATTGAAACTAATCTATCAATCACTTTCCACGAACCTATACCGATTTTCTCAATACTTATTATCTTATTATAAAAAAATGGTTGATGCTTTAGATTTTGAAAGGGAAATTATAGTCATAATAAATTATTTCCTCATAATCTTAAGACAGAAAAACATGCAAATAGTTATTTAGAATCCATAGAAAAAAATAATAGACAAGTATATCATTGAGATAACACAAAAGTATCTCAAGAAAATCCTCATAAAGAAAAAATATAACATCATAAATTATCACACGATTAATTAATTATCTCATGAACAAATATTATTGTTAGAAATATATGATTATTGTTTGTTGTCATTGATGTCAAACATTGTGTTCCATATATTCCATAAGAGTTTGATTTTGTGTTCCCTCAAACTTTGTAGTTTAGAAGTGTGCTATCCTTGGTAACGTGGGTTTGTATGGTAAACCTTTACTATATTGAAAGACAAGTACACTCTAAATCATGTATGATCTCAAAATAGTAGAAGATGGGTATGTATTCTATATCTCATAATAATGGAATTAATGTATGTATCTTGTATGGTCTCAAAAAAATGAAAGACATGGATGTATCATGTATGGTCTTAGAGCAGTGGAAGATAGGAATGTATCTTGTGATCATGAGTAGATGATGTTCTATAGTACTCCTGCATTATATTCTTATTTATGAATGTCTACCTGGTCCAAATGTTTATTGTAGTATTGTATTCTATTGTCATTAGCAGCTTTACAAATTGTAGTTATTTATCTTTTTAGAGTAGTTCTTTTTTTTTCTTCAAGAATTAGGGGTTGAAGTTTTGTTTATTCTCATTCATATGTATTCACATTTTAGTCTTGGTTGTGAAATTCTTTGGTGATCAGGAGTGTCTTCTGGTGTTCTAAAGATTACTTCACCCTGTGTTTCCATTCTTTCCAGTTGTTGTTCTAATCCAAAGATATGTTGTGGCATCTTTTGACGTGGCACATTGACATGGCTTCTGATGTGGTGTACTGACATAGGTTTCAATGTGGCATATAGTTCCCTCTATTGTGTTTGGAGGTTTGGTTATAATTGGTAGTTGGTTGTTTGATTCTACATAGTTGATTTATTCTTGGTTGTTGTTCCGCTTATTGCAGATTTGACATTGGGTCATGTGTAGTGCATTCTTGGTTTTTCTTCCTCCTGTGATGGATCAAGCTTTTAGTTTTAGATTTGGGTACTATATTTATTGATTTTTGTAATATCATATTTAGGTCTATATCTTATACTTAATGCTTATATCTTATCCATATAGGTGCATGCTATATGAGACCTATGCATTTAATATATTTCATTTATTTAGTTGGGTCCATGATGGATGCTATTGATATTAATCCTATTTTTATTTTGATTATGTCTTGGCCAACATGAAACTCATTTGTAATATCCTCTTGGTTTGGATGAACTTATTGTAATATATAATGATCTATTTTGTATATAAGGATTGCTGATTCCTTGGAAAAATGAAAGTGAAAGTGTGAATCAAGTAAAGTGTGCAAACCGATTCAACAATCCGTAGAGAAGAGTTCAATGACAGTGGTAGAGAAGAAAATACAATAATAAGTTTGTTGTTGGTGTAGATAGTCTTATGCAAATCATTTTCATCAGCTAGAGAAAATATTTATATCTCCTTCAAAGAAGTATAAGTACTTTAAGACAATGATTCTTGAGTACTTGAGTTTGTTCTTTATCTTGCTACATTGACAGTGCACCTTTGTATGCAAGTCTGGAGCAGTGAGCTCATATTTGTACTGTAAGGCAATGAGCCTCCAATTGGTATTTCAAAGAAGAGAGCTCCTAATATTTTGTATTCACATTATATAATTTAGTGAATAATCTTTGTGGGCAAGTGATCATCATGTTTTTTTCCAATTTTGATTTTCCATGTATAAATCCTAATGTTCCTATTTTGTTAGGTCTATTCTTTGCTTGCATACTATTTCTTGTGATTGTTACTGGAGTGTTTTGTTGGATTTTTTTTAATGTTGATTCACCCTCCCTCCCTCTCAAAATCAAAAGTGTGTTCATAAATTACAATGCACTTGTAGAGTCTCCAAGGAAAGCCTCTCAAATATCAAGCTCCCTAATTGTAGTCAATTTGAAAGAGAAAATGAGTGTAGTGTATCTCCCATTTTCTTTCTCCATGACATCCTGACGGATGTGGCTTAGACATTGTGTTTGTTAGTTATTTTGTGTAGTTGTATGAGATATCTTGTGATGCCTTGGTTGGATTTGGACGTTTTCTTATTGCTTTATACGATTGGTTGAGCTCACCTTATGCTTGGATGGATATATGCTTATATTGGGTGATCATGTTGGACCCATGAGAGGTTGTTACCTTTAGGGTGAATTGATTTATGCAGTTGCATCAAAAATTTGTTATGCCCTTATGCCTAGTTACAAGAACCATTGTGTTGAGGCTTGTTACATTCCTGATTCAGGGTACTAGACCTTCTAAGGTTATGATGGTATTTAATTTATTTAATTTATGAGACATTGTAGATTATATGGCTTATGATGTGATTTGATAGTTTTACTAATGTATGTGCTAGTAATTACCTGATTATGTTTGTTTATCATGTTTAGATGTTATCTTAGATTTTCAATCATATTATGTGTTATCATGTTGATGGATATGCATTTAGAGTTTTCACTATTATTTGCTCATATTTTCATAAAATTATTATTTAAATATTTAAATTTCAATAAGATAATTATTTATGATGTACACTAAGGATTAAATATAGAATGACCAATGTTGTGATATTATAATATAAATGAATGGTCGTGTCACTATTCCATTAGGCGTACTTTGATTATATATATGTGTATATATGAGTGTGTGCTTTAGCTATGTGCTAATTTAGGAAGGTACTAGACATCATTTTGCCTGAGCTACAAGTTTGAGTGTGTCTTTATCCCTGACGATGGTTATAGGAGATAGTCACTTGGCCATTTTTCATACTGAGCAAATATCGTTCCTGGATAGAATAGTGTATCTGATTTTCATAAATACCTTCCAACTGTCATGTGGGAAAGAGCCTAGATTTTATTGCATATTGTTTAGACCAGTGATTGTCTATGCATTTTAGGCATTTAGTAGTAGTCTCAATTATATTGATTATGCTGAGTGGATTTCAAATATTGTTCTGGTTTCAAAACTAGACAAGTCTATTAGGATTTGTATTGATTTTCAAGATCTTAATAAAGCTTGTCCGAAAGATGACTTCCCTTTGCCAAATATTGATATGATTGTTGACCTAACAGCTGGGCATGAGATGTTATCATTAATGGATGGATTTTCTGGCTATAACCAAATCAAGATTGTGCCAGAAGATCAGGAAAAAGCTACTTTTACTTGTCCATGGGGTACATACTGCTGGAATGTAATGCCTTTTGGCCTAAAAAATGCTGGAGCAACTTACGAAAGAGCCATGACCATGATCTTCCATGACATGATGCATACCATCATGGAAGATTATGTTGATGACATTTTAGCGAAATCCAAAGACAGAGCTGGTCATTTGAGAGTGTTAGATAGAATATTCACTCAGATGGAAAAATATCAGATTCAACTCAATCCAAAGAAATATGCATTCGGGGTCACATCTGGAAAATTGTTAGGGTACATTGTCTCAGCTAAAGGAATCAAAGTAGATCCAGAAAAAGTTAAAGCAATATTGGAGATGGCTTCCCCCACTAACATCAGTCAGCTAAGATCTTTACAGGGGTGTCTACAATCCATCTGAAGATTTGTTTCTCAACTAGCAGATCACAGTCATCCCTTTCAACATTTGTTGCATAAAAATATCTTATTCCAATGGGATGGTATGTGTGAGGAAGCTTTCAACAAAATCAAGCAGTATCTAGTGAATCCTCCAACTCTGATGTCACCGATTCCAGGCAAGCCACTCTTGCTCTACATTTCAGCCATGACAGTCTCACTAGGTGCTCTTCTCGCTCAGCAAGATCATGAAGGAAAAGAAAAAGCCATCTACTACATCGGTCGCACTTTAGTGGGATATGAGTTAAACTATTCCCCTATTGAAAGAGCATGTCTGGCTGTTGTCTTTGCTTCACAGAAGTGGCGACATTACATGTTGTCACATTCTACTCAGCTTATTGCAAAGATTGATCCTTTAAAGTATTTGTTAAGCAAGACTGCATTGACAAGCAGGTTGGCTAAGTGGGTCATGCTACTTAGTGAGTTTATTATTGAATATGTAGACAGGAAGGCTATCAAGTGATCACAGATTAGCTAGCTGATGCTCCATTAACGGATGACCATCCTATACACATAGAGTTTCCTGATGCTCATATCTTAGCTTTGTCTATACAACCATGGAAATTGTACTTTGATGGCTCATACACTCAACAGGGTTCAGGAGCTGGTATACTTTTTATCACGCCACAAGGATACACTATTCTAAAATCTTTCAAGTTGTTATTTCCTTACACTAATAATGTAGCAGAATATGAGGCTTTGCTGATTGGGTTAAAAATGGCTTTACAATGGAACGTATCTGAAATAAATGTCTATGGAGATTCTCAGCTAATTGTTAACCAGGTTAATGATGATTACCAGACCAAAGATGATAAGTTATTGCCATATAAATGTATGGTTGATGACTTTAAAAAGTATTTCTTTGTCATCACTTTTGAGCAGATTCCTCAGCATGAAAACAAGGCTGCTGATGCCATGGCAACGATTGCTTCTTTATTTGATATAGAAGATACCAAGGCCCGTTTTGAGTTCTTGGTGGAATCCCTGACTTGTCTTGCATATGATGACCCTGATACGAGTATTATATATCATCTGATTAGACATGACTCCCCAACCTATGGAAAGATCTATTCTTACCTCAAAGATAACACTTTACCTCTCGACCTATCCCGCAATAAAAAATGAACTTTTCTCCACCAAACCTCCCGCTTATATCTTAATATCTGAGACCCTTTATCAGCGAGGTTTTGACGGTACTCTCCTGCGATGTCTCAAACATGATGAAGCTCAACTTTCCTTATGGGATGTACATGAAGGTATTTGTGGGACACATTCGAGTGGTCCCTCTTTGGCTAAGAAACTCATGCGTATGGGTTATTATTGGCCTACCATGGAAGTAGACTCCTTTCATTTTGCTAGGGCATGCAAGAAATGTCAGATACATGGAAACCTTATCCATGCTCTAGCACAAGAGTTACATCCTTTTACAACTACTTTTCCATTCAGTCGGTGGGGAATCGACCTCGTGGGCACTATCAATCCTCCATCTTCCAATGGTCATAAATGGATCCTCACTGCCACAAAATACTTCACTAAATGGATTGAGGCCATTCCATTAATTACTACCACAGGGAAACAAATATCCATGTTTATCTTAAACTATATCATCTGCAGATATGGTATACCTATGTATCTCATTATTGATCATGGGAAACAGTTCCAAAATCAAGAAATGGATGAACTATGCGCCAAATTCCACATCACCCACAACTATTCCACCATCTACTATCCTCAAGGAAATGACCAAGTTGAGGCATCAAACAAAACAATTGTTAAAATCCTACAAAAGACTGTCAATGATGCTAGCCGTGATTGGCATCTCCAACTTAATTCTACCTTATGGGCTTACCGCACCTCCATCCGTACTCCTACTAGAGCCACTCCATACTCCCTTGTCTATGGATCTGAAGCAGTCCTGCCCCTCGAGGTCGAGTTGCCTTCACTTCATGTTACTCTTAAAGATTTAATTCCTGATGAAGAGTATAGAGTTGCACGCTTGACTGAATTGGACCTCCTAGATGAACACTGTCAGCGTGCCTATGATCATTTGAAAGTTTATCAACAGCGTCTGTCCCATCAGTACAACAACAAGGTAAAGATCAGAGACTTTCAGTTGGGTGATTTAGTCCTTTGAGAAAATCCAAAGAATCAATAGCACTGTGAAAAGAAGGGTAAGTTCGAACCTAATTGGTTAGGACCTTTTGTGATTACAATAGTCTATGGTTCTGGAGCTTATCAGTTATCTACACCTGAAGGGGATCCCTTGGATGAGCCTCTTAACAGTATCCATCTCAAGAAGTTTTATCCCTGAAATCCCAATGCAAGGGGCATTTATATAGGATGTATATATATATTTTGTAAATAAAAAAAAATAAAAATAAAAATAAAAAATCACAAAATCAAAAGAAAAAAACTGCAATAAAAGCATGTGGTGAAAACCTGGAAACAGGTGCTATATGTGACAAGTTAGCTCCTCTATCTATTAGGATTCTTCTAATGTGTCCGTTCATTGTATATATCCACAATAAAATGGTTAGTCAGTCCTCATCCCCACCATGTATATATCATAATAAAATGGCCAGTTCATGCACCATTTTTTGTATTTATCCATAATAAAATCCCATCATAGCTTGATCTTTTGTCATTGGTCTTCATCCTAGTCTTGTTGGGTCTTCACCCATAATAAGTCAGTCCATCACCTAGCTGGGGGCATGTCCTCGACCTAGTTTGGGAAGTGGATCTATGATAGTCGTGACTCGTAGAGGACATAATGGGGTTATTTTCACCAGGCAAGCAGACACAATCAAATGTCCTTTTACAATGGTATCTTCATGCTGAATCCAAATCTATGATCTATTCTTCGAAACGTGACCACTTATCTATATATCTTGACTATACATCATCACTTGAATTGTTCAACATGTCCTACATCAATCTTTTTGGCAAAATAAATGTATATTCATGACATGCATGTTAGAATAGTTTGTTGTAGATTATGCATTCATATCTGGATTTCATTGTTATCATGTTTCCTATGCTATTCCGGGATATCTTTTGACATGAGTTTGAAACTCCCATATGTCATTGATTAGAATAGCCAGGATGGGGCATGGTATTTTCTTTGATTGCTGTTTGTGGGGTATTTTCCAATGAAATCAAAGGACCAAATAATTTGGGGTGTCTGTGTATAAGTGCCTTCATCCATTTCATAGTATGAACAACATAAAAATCATGTTTCTCTGCAGATACTATTTATGGTGATACGCCATCGCATACCTCGACTCCAAATATTTATTCCTTGATGGAGGGGGAAATATTCCTTATCTATTACGCAAATGAAACTCAGGTCATCTCGGTTCAATTATACCTAGATGCTTGTCAAGTTTGCAATATTAAACTTCATGCAAGAAGTGCTCAGGTCATCCTGGTTTAATTATACCATGATGCTTGCATTTTCTTGCAACATAACGAGCTCAATGATGAAAATCAAATTCTAGTTATTATGAAGTTCTAAGATGTTACATGAAGTTGTGGAGATACTCATTTCATATTTCATTTTGCATTGCATTATACCATCTCCTAAATTTGCATATCAGTGCTCCTTTTATAGAGATTTGTAGGTTATCTTTTAGGTTATCTGATTCTCCTAATCCATTTTTCTTATGTCAAAAACATTGTTATTTAAGTTGAGGACATTTGGATAACCAAACATATTATGATTTTTTTGCATTTAACACTTAAATCATTTAGAGACATATGTTATCTTCATTAGGGGTGTTCATTTATATATAATTTGGTCATTTATTATAGCTATCGTTTCATCTCATTTTCTTTTATCATGTTATTATTTATTACATTTAATCATCTTAGGTACATTATCATTTATTACATTAGATATCATTTGCATTATATCATTCATTTATTATTCATTATCCACATTGTTCATCACAATATTGCATTGATAATCACATAGCATTAGTAAACTCATTTAAGACATGCATTTATATCACCATCATATGATTATTAACCATTAAGCATCAACAATATCAAATCATGCATATAAATCATTTTGCATTCTAAGACATACATTTTATGCATATGAAAGTAAATCATCACATCCTGCATATGTCAATACACACATGTATATAAATCATCAAAGCAAATCATGATAGAACTGCATCACATACAATCCATAAAACAAAAAAAATATCTAAATGTCCAATGATATAAATCAATAACAATGTGTCCATAGTTAGTGTCCGTCAAGTCAAAATATAATGATACAATGAATCATAATGGTACAACAGTGTATACAATGCTCTCTCACCATCTATGAACCACTGCCTCTAGACTTTGTTTGTCGCTGTCTATGGGATGCAATGTGGCCCTATGTTGCTACACTCCCTGATGCTAAGGATCCACCCTGACCTCCTAAACCTATCGGTGCTCTCGGAGGACATGATGATACCCCTCCACTGCCAGCTGGTGCCTGTCGCTCATATGTTGCTGATTTGATGCCAACTGAGCTCTCTCTATAGCTCCCGATCCACTGATCCCTTGGGACTTGCCTGTCTATATGCCTCTCACCAGTAGGATATCTCCTTCCTGGCATGTATCATGGCTCTCATGATATCCCCATGGGGACCTAGGTTCTCTATCCTCTGTAACTCATCTAATAGCATCTCTGACTCCTCGAGTCCCTCAACAGCTGAATCTCTCTCTGCTCGCAGCACATCCATCTGTCTGCCCATCCTCTCAATTTGTCTCTCCAGACCTGGAATTGGAATCTGGTCTGCCTCTACCTGGATAGCTGCTAGTCGAACTAGCAGTGCATCAATATCAGGCTCCTCCTCAGCAACATCTCTATGTAAATAGGGATCCTATCCCCCGATGTCCATGTCCGCCTGCTCATCTTGTGCCTATCAATCTGGCATCTCCACATCTGGCTCATCCTGTATGCCACCCTATACCACACCCACCTAGGCCAATAGAATGTCTGCCTCATCCTATGACCGCCCCTATGCCTGTACCTATGGTACTTGTGCCTGTGCTTATACTACCGCAACTAGTATCTGTACTACAATAACTGGTATCTGTACCTGAGTGACTGGTACCTATAATGGCACTCTTGCAGTTGGCTGTGTTGGCTGTACCAGAGGCTATTTTCATCCCTGTCCCCTCTGCCTCACTCCACCCCCCCTCATTCGTGGGCCAACTCTCCCACCATCTCCACCACCTCCATCTCCTCCTCCATCTTCGCCACCATCTCCACCACCTCCATCTCCACCTCCATCTCCTCCTCCATCTCCTCCTCTCCCTCATCCCCTCCTATCTCGACCTTGCTACCTCCCCAGACATCTATCTGCTGGATCTCTCTCTGGAGGTCTCACTACTGGATCTGTAATTCGTGGCACCGAATGATCTCTCAAAAACTGCTCTAAATCAGCAGTCATCCCAGGGTCAACCACTGTCTGTCTCATGGACCATGCCTAGAATGGTGCATCCAAAAACTCCTGCTGCGCAACATCAAATGATGCCATGGGCCCCCAATCTCGTCTCTCTTGATGTGTCCGTGCAAACTTGGTCACTCCCTGGGGCATACCCTGTATCCTGCCAAACTGTCATAGAACCTGGCTAACCAGCTATCTCTTAATAATAAAGGGCATCTGCCCTATCAGCCATCATGCCTCAAAACAAAATCCTAGCTACCACTCATCATCCCACGGCTCACACCCTAGGTAGGGTCTCCATGTCACTGTGTCCAGTGTATCAAAAGTATAGCGCCAAAACTCTAAATGGCCTAGTTTTGCCTAAGACAAAACTGAGGAGTATAAATGAATATAGGGCTGCCCTGCACCTCAGAATCGAATAGCCAATGGCCTAGTCACTGCAATATGCTCCCATGCCCAAACATGGAGTAGTGTCACCCCTGCTGATAGAGATGCACTCCCGTGGTACACCACCTGATGTAAATCATGGTATAGGTGTGCTAATAAACACACCCCCCAAGAAAATCAGGTCCCCTCCATCACCCGCTGTAATGTACGACCCCACCCAACTGTAAATTCGTGTGACCTCTGATCAGGGGATATGAATCCCCTAATTGCACCTGCTAGAACCACTGGAAGAGGGTCATACAAGTCAACCATATCCTCCCAGCTAATCTCCCCATCCTCTATGTCATCATCCCCAAAGATGGCTCTGCACTCTGTGACTCCGCTATGTCGATCGTACTGCACTAACTCTCCTATGATGGGAAGCTAGAGGATGCGATATACATCCTCTAGTGTCACTGTCATCTCCCCTGTCAGAAGATGGAAAGTACTCATCTCCGAGTGCCATCTCTCAATTAATGCGGTCATCATGCTTAGATTCACCCAAATCTCGGGCATGTAAATCACATAGTATAGTCCCGACGCTCCTATCACCAGTCTCTCTGTCTCCGATAATGCTGGTTTTAGGTTCTATGTGACGGGATATCTCTTCCGTGACATCAAAACATCTGTGATATCCTCCTACTCAAGTCAACAATAATCAACCTATCAAATTTTGATAAACTGATCTATCAATCTATCTATCCTATCATATCAATTTCAAAACATGTTTATCACATGTTTCAACAGATGATTCTATCAATTATCTCTTTCAGACTGGCTAACTAGCGCCCATGCTACAATGTTGCCAATCTTGATCAAATCGATCATAATCAACCGCTGACAGATCAAATCGGCTTATTGATATCAAGTTTGACCTAATTGACTATCTATTATGACCAACTTCTACCACCTAAAACACATGCGTAGCATTGAAACATGCATGCGCAACTTTCTTTCACATTTGCGCAAGTTTTTATCGATGCATAGTCTTCTTCCACATTTGCGCAACATTTACCGACATTTGCGCAACTTTCACTGTATGTGCTATTTTATTGACCATTTGCGCAACTTTTCATAACACATGCGCAACAAGTACCTATGCACACTTTTATTTCATACTTGCGTAGCACTGCCATTCTCCTAGTATGTATGCGCACTTATCCTTAACAAATGCGCAAAAAATTTGAATTTTTGCGAAAAAGTCACAAGTTGTTGTGCATTGATGCGCCGAAACTACGCATTCATCCTCTGCCTAGAAAACTTAAAATTTTCTAATCTAATCTATCATTTCATCTACCCTAAACATGTTCCAAATCTAATCTAACATGCATCAAATCATAGAATTACAAAGTAGGATCGAGTCACCTACCGGTTCACCTGAATCAGGTGGTCACTGGAAGTGTTTGACTCTCTTGAAGCAGTGATCTGACAAGGGGAACAACATCCTGGCGGCTCTGCTCTTCTCTCTCTCGTGCTCTGATCTCCAAGTGACAAGTGTGCATAATGAGCCTATTGTGGACCCCTTAGCCCTATTTATAGCCTGTGGACCCGGTGTGCTTGGTGTGTGGACCCTCTCTCCTATTTTTCTTCCATTCCACCCCGTTTTCATCCATATTTTCTACCGTTCTTTCGTGAGCTTGATTGTACAATTAAAATAATAATAATAATAATAATAATAATAAAAATTTAAAAAAAAATCCAATACACAATTCAAATAATCTTTTTTGTCAATCAATCTCTCGAGGGGGCATGCATAGGTCGTCTGAGACATTGTCTGGGGCAAAAATGCTTGATTTTTCTTTGAAACAATGTGACCAACACATTATTTCAAAGAGGGGCAAAATGTATACACTTAAAAATGGTTTCATTTATTAATTAAATATTTATTATTTAATTACTATTGACTTGATAGATTAATTAAATATTTATTTCTTCTATTTATTAAGCAAAATATTCAATTTATTTAATAAATTCACTATAGTCTAATTCTATATCCTAAGTCTTCTAAATAGTCTATTAAAGTGATTTAATTAAATACACAATCACCTAAATATGGCTAAGTCTCCTAGTCCACTTCATCCACCTAGTCACCTGACACATCACCTTGGCTAAGATAAATAATTATTATTCATTATTTATTCATATTTATCCTCACCCACACTTGTCCTATTTTTAAGGGCTATGTGGCCTCATAGGACTTGGTCTCATGACCACATGTCCTCTCAACAACCAAGTCAAGAGACATTCCCTATTCCTAAGGGGCTTCTCAAGCCACCTCTAAGGGTCAAGAGTGAGTCATAGGACACTTGTGCAAAGAGTCCTCATGAGGAAAAGGTCTTTCCCTCTTTCTCTCTTTGGTCTTTGTGAGACACTTGACACGTGTCTTTCCCTTCCACCTTCTTCTCCTCCATGTCAATATGAGAGGAACATCATCCCTATTCTTCCTCTCACATTCCAACTACATCCCCCTTTCTCTCAACTCCTTCAACCAAGTCAATTCTAGCCCTAGGATCTTCCACCTTTCATTCTCAACCGTAGGATTTTGCCACCTAGGCCTAGATCCTCCAAAACTCTATAAAAGGAGCCTCATTTTCCATTTGAAAGCTAATAGGTATTTTTGAGAACAAGCATTCAAGCATCCAAGCATTCAAGAAATCAAGCAACCAAGCATCCATATTATCATCCCATCATTTCATCCACCATATTTGCATAATCAAGTTTTAGTTGTGCACTCATTTCATTCAATCTCCACACTTTGGAATCATCTTGGGAAAGAGCTTCATTTGGAAATCTAAGAGCTCAACATCTTCAAGAAATCAAGGCTAGGAGGACAATGGAGACAAGCTGCATTTGTAGGTGAAGGTAAATTGTTAATTTGGTTTCATTTGTTATTGCATTCTTCATTTTAGTTTGTTTATTAGATAGATTTATTAACCTTTTATTAGTTAATTCATCATTCAAAATAGTATCCAACTAATTTTCATACAAACTATGTTGGCATACCCACGACTCATCAAATGATGAGATTTTTTAATATACATTACTACCGTAGGCATACCCACGGCTCGATATTAATCGAGAAAAATACAATGCTTCATGGGCATACCCATGTCCCGAGTGCTCTCCTTATTTTCTTATTTAAAAAAACAAGATCTAATAATTATACATTAGGATGAATAGATATATGAACACATCCACCACTTTGCTTTGTCGAGTGTAATACTTGTACCTTTGGAAGTTTGATCTTTCCTGTATATCATACACCAATTCTCTGCTACCAAAGGTTAGTAGACATTTACATCATAATTTAAAAGCTATTAATTAAGAAAAAGAATTAATAAGTATGGTAAAAATATACCTCTTTCCAGTTATATACTACAAGCTGTGAGTTGATTTACCATTTCTATATAATACCATTATCTGTCAATGTTAGTATAATCTTCTATTTAAGTAGTAACATTCCCTTGATCCTTTTCTCAACCCTAAAATTGATACTCATCTTATTTTAAAGGGTACATAATTACCAATCAGTTTGTATCTTGGCCGAAAATGATATCATTAAGCTAATTTGTATGCTGATAGAAACACATATCTATTTTGCAAACAAACTTCTGTTAAAGGCTTTATGTATATCAATATATATTGATGTGTAATATATATAGAGATATATATAAAACCTGAAAATTCTAAACATTTGAATGCATGACTAATACAGTTGCCACTATATATGAATGTATACATAGATCATTCTGTTTACATTCATATATATATATCCTTAATAAATATGTGCTTCCAAAATCTTATATATGCATCCTGTTGCCAAAAATAGAGATATACACTCAAATAGCAATCATTCTTCTATGCCCAAAGGCTGTCCATGTTTTTATTTTTAGAGAGCCAATATGATCGATCTTTGAAAATCAATATCATTTTCTAATTCCCATATTGAGCTGTTGGTGTTTATTTAAACAAGATAAAGAGGGTGTGAAATAGTTACAAGGCATTTGCTGATGCGCTCGAGAGATGCTAAGAGATATATGAGTATTCTCCTACACTATACTGTACATAATGATATCCATGTATAGTATGTGTGTATTTGCATGGTTCGAGGACCTAACTTCTTTGGCCTTTGAGATTACAAAGGATTAAGATTTGTTTCAAACTTGATGTTTAAGCAGACATAATGCATCAAGGTAATAGTTGTTTTATTCTGAGAACATATTGGGTGTATCAAGCTATATATATATATATATATATATATATATATATATATATATATATATATATATATATATATATATATATATATATATATATATATATATATATATATATATATATATATATATATATATATATATATATATATATATATATATATATATATATATATATATATATATATATATATACAAGCTATATACATGTATGTATATACCTTGATCATTTTATCTGCATCAATGTAAATATAATGTTTTGAATATTTTACATGTATGTATATAAGTATTTGATCATTGATCAAGAGTATATATATACATGTATATATACTTATATTTATATACATATGTATATATAAACATATATGCATTCATATATGTGTATATATATATATATATATATGTATATATATATATATATATATATATATATATATATATATATATATATATATATATATATATATATATATATATATATATATATATATATATATATATATATATATATATATATATATATATATATATATATATATATATATATACAGGATACAAAGCTAGTTATCCATATTTACTATTTCAGAGTATAATAAAAGGTGATTGAACCAGTGCTACGGTATGATAATAGAACATAAGGAGTATCTTCCATACTTGTCTGTAATAGTTTGCTTGAACAAAGGAGATGGAAAACATTATTGTACATTGTTAATTGCTGTGCCATTAACCATATTCGCTATGTTTGGTTTTAATCATATCTTTCCCTACCTGTGAAACCAAGCATATGTTTTCTACTTCAAATTTAGAATGCTTTGTACATGTCTTCCTGCTGATATACATTTCTATTCTCTGATGTATCTTATCCTTGTTTTATAAAAAACAACATCATACATAAGGGTTAAGTGTACCTTAATAGGTATGGTGCCATAATCCTGATAGAGTACACAATTTTCAGTTATTTTGGTTAAGATTAACTATACCCTTGTTCTATTGAATATTTATATATGCAGAGAGTTGGTTCTAATAAATTAGCAAGTATCCCTTTTCATAGTGTCTGGTTTTGATCATAAGGAGAGCAACTACTTATATTTACATACATTTGTCTGTATATAGGGGCTTAAAGGGCCTGGTTACTTACTTTACATATATAGCTGATTCATATTTAGATGTCTGACAATTCTTACATTATGTTGAGATTGTATGGATTAGATCTATATACAGACTCATGCCTATCTTTCTATGAAACATACTAACTTAGAGCATTACACATTGTGCTTACATTTGACCTTGGTGCAGAGCCATTCATGATTATCTTTTCTCACGATGATAATACTTTCACCATCCTCTTGCTCTGCTTTGGCACGCCTGGTACATCTTTTGATTTCTGGAGGAATTATCCTAATCCTTTCTTCTTCGTAATTGTTCAAGTGCCCAAGGATGTCAAAGCCTTCACTTCTCTAGTAGTCCAAGCGTTCTTCAGTGCTCATTTCCACCTGGAGCATCACATTGTATAGGAATTCTACATTCCTTGCCATACTTGGCCATGTCATTTCAAATAGTTCTTCCTCCTTAAAAACTAACAGAGGCACCCTCTATTCTTGAGGGATCTTATATAACTTAGATAAAGTTGTTTTCATTATGGCCTCAGGGTGAGGTGTAGTTAACTGGTCATTAATGGAATAAACCATTTTCTCTAAGCCCATGAGGTAGTTCTTGTTAAAAATCATTTTAGATACCTGGATGATGTCCTCCTTTTCCTAACCTGCTAGGAAAGACACAGCAATGAAAGTCCCTATCACATTCCCATTGGTTCTGTATGTGAAGTCATAGTTGAAAGTCTTTTTTGCCAATAGCTTTTCTAGAGCTCTCCTAGATGTGTCTGCCATCAGCCTTAGCATCTCATTCCACCTTTCGGGAGTGATGTACCCCCTTAAGGCCATTGCCCTTATGCAGCCTTTGTGGAAAGTTGATAATTTGGTTTCCATTACTTCAGTTGTAGGGGGGGCTTAGATACACCGAAGGAGAATGCTGAAATAAACTAACAAAAGCAACATAATAGTCGAATGAAGGTATGACCCTTTAGCCCAGATAGGGCATAGTCTGAGGTCTATGAGGAGAATTCTAGAAGCATCTAAGCTCTTACTGGATGCTTCCAGAATCCTCTAGATAGAAGATTAGTGGACTGCAAAGGGGACACATACTACAGGGATAAGAGATAAAAGACTATCCTAAAGGCTAGGCAGAGGTGACGATGCATAAAAGACATACCTAAAGATTAAGTAGCTACATCAATAAAGGAGAAAACTCAAGAAGAGGGATAGGAAAGCCTAAGGTTAATAGGGAGAGATAGCAGGAGGCATAACTAGGGACCGAAAAAGGTGGATCACTATCAAGGGGGTATATGAAACATTATTCCCATTGAATCATTACTAGATATGTCTAGCCTTGCTGGCAGGTACTTCTAGACTATAGAATTTTAAAATATGAGGCCTAGCTTCGACAGATAATATGAAAGCTTAATATGTGAAAACATAGGTTTGGTAGTTCCTTAAGCATGAAGTTACTATTATGACCTAATTTGGATGTTGATGAATTAATAATTCTATTATAAGAGCATCTCCCTTTTCTCCCAATCTTGAGATGAACCTAATTAGGCTAAAGCTCTATTCAAGCAATTTTGGGGGAAAGAAAACCTTGAGGAAGAGTCTTATATATACATGCTAATCTCTTTTTACCAAGGTTTGGCTATGATCTTAGATTCCGATTATTATTTAAAATATAGATTTTTGGTAATTTTAAACAACACATCTAAGGGGTGTAATTGAGGGGTCTGTTAGGAGTAGGATTCTTTTTTAAAGTTTGATATGCTTGTGTAATGTTTTTGGTGCCTTTTCTTAGCTCGTGTTAATTACTATTTCTTAATCTATACCTATATCCTTTTGGATCATTGTTACTATCCCATCTACTCCTAAGTTAGCTAGCATATCTGCCTCTTTGTTACCTTCTTTGTAGGTGTGTCTGATCTCGTATTTATAGATACTTTCTGTTATTTGATTGATCTCTTCTATCTTTGAATTCAGAAGCCAATTCAAAGTTTTTTTGGTCCTAATGGCATTGAAAATTACTTGCGAATCTCCTTCTATAATAACCTTCTTTATGTTAAGACTCTTGCATAACCTTAGACCTTCTAATGCCACTACACATTATGCCATGTTGTTAGTGGTAGGGTTAATAGGCCTAAAATATTTAGCTATCACTTCTGATTCCCAATTTCGAATGATGCCCCCAATACCTGCTACCCCGGGGTTACCTCTTGAGGCTCCATCAAAATTCAATTTATACCACCCAGCTTTTGGAGGTATCCATTTACATGTGGCTCTATCCACTTTTACTTTAGGGCCTCCTTTTCCATATAGGGGCGGTATGTCTAGTTTAGGCCATTTGAATCTAATTTTATTGTCCCAATTCTTGAAAGCATCCTCATAACTAAGCTTATCTTTTAGTTTGCTGTTAATAATTTCTACTATTGATGCTTCTATTTTATTTGTGACTGAAAATCAATGGAGCTTTTGGTCCATGAAGATCCTTCTGTATATTTCTTTCCAGATTTCCCAAACAACTATCGATGGGGCGATAATCCAGATATCCTTATATAAATTGTCTTTATATAGGGAGGGCCAAGCTTTAAGGTTATCTAATAGATCCTATTGAGATGTTGATTGCTAGCCTAAACTTTGATGCAACCAATTCCAACATTTTTGTGCAAATGGGCAAGTTCAGGCGAATATGGTTTACATCATCCAGTTGGTTCTCACACAGGGGGCACCTAGAAGGCCCTTTGAAGCCTAATTTGGTGATTCTATCCACAGTAAGAATTATATCTTGCAATGCTACCCATAAAAACATGCCTGCTTTAGGTAGGCATGATTTGTTCCAACAAAGATTCAATGGTATGTCTATATTATCCATTTTCTATTCTTTGATTATCGTGTTGTAGCCCTCCTTTACCGTGTAGTTACCATTATTGGATCCTACCTAGATTAAAATGTTCGATCTTGATTTAGGAGAGATTTCTATCGAATTCAAGGTTGTCATAAGGTTTTGTTTCTCATACCAAGAAGGATCGATATCCTCTAACTTGCTCCATTTGAATGCTTCTTCTTTACTAAGGTAATCCTTAAGGTATACTCCTTTCACTCTTTTACATTCTTCCATGAATTCTGAAGAAAAACCTAGTTTGCTTAGTGGGGGGAGGCCAGCCCATGAATCATCCCAAAAAAGAGCTTGATCTCCCACACCTACATCCCATGTTAAGTATTTACTGATTATATCTCTGCATTCTTTTATAAAATTCCAGATACGTGATCCTTTAACGTGAGATGAGGATCTAAATATATTGATGGGATCACTTTCAGGGATATATTTATTTAATAGTATTGTTGCCCATTTACTACTTGATTCCTTATACATTCTCCATAAAAGTTTAGCTCCAAGAGCTTGATTTTGCCACTGGAGATTCTTGATGCCTAGTCCTCCTTTGGAAATAGGTCTACATAAATTATCCCATTTTATGAGGGAAAGTTTTTTATCTTCTAAAGGGCCTTGCCAATAGAAATATCTAAACATTTTATCTATGCTATTTTTCACATTAGTGGGGAGGGGGAGAATTGACAAATGGTATGTGGGTATAGCTGAAAGAACCGATTTAATCATAGTAGTTCTCCCAGCTTTCGTTAACCATCTCCCTTTCCAAGAGCTTTTTTTATTTTGTACTTTGGTGATAACTTGCTGCCATAATTTGGAGGATAAGATTCCTTTATCCAGGTCAATGCCTAGGTACTTACACGAGAAGTTACCTCTTTTGTAACCCATCATATTACATATCTCTAATTCTCTTTTCGGGGAAGTGTTAATGAAGAATATCTCTGATTTGTTAGGATTGACACGTTGGCCAAATGCTTTCATGTATAGGTTTAAAATATTTTTAAATGTTCTGGCTTCTTTTTTGCTTGCATAATCGGGTAGGATCGTGTCATCTGCGAATTGTTGGTGCATTATGTTTGGTATGTTTTCTGCTACCTTTAACCCAACAATTTCACCTTCCATTTGATTCTTGGTTATAGTTCTTCCTAGTGCCTCCGCCATAATTACATAAAGAAATGGTGATATCGGATCTCCCCGTCTAATTCCCTTGGAAATACCAAAAAACCCTTTCGGGGACCCGTTTATTAGAACAAAAATTTTAGGGGTTGAAATGCAGTTAAATATCAGATTAATCCATTGTTTTGAAAATCCAAAAGCTTCCATACACTTACAGAGGAATCTCCAATCTACTTTGTCGTAGGCTTTTTGTATGTCTATTTTAATGAGCATACTTGGACTCCTAGTTATTTGGGTAGTATGGATTACTTCCTGTGCTATGATAATATCGTCCAGTATCCATATGTTCACTACAAAACCTATTTGTTCTTCTGATATTATATTGGGAAGAAGTGTTTTCAGTCTATTTGCTAGGCATTTGGAGAGAATCTTGTAAACAATATTGCATAGGGATATAGGTCTATAATTTGCTGGTTCCAAGCTTTCATTTTTCTTAGGTATTAAGGTGAAGAATGTATTGTTTATTTCATTTAATAGGGATCTCGAGTTTCTTGTAGCTTCTACTGCTTGCCATACCTCCTCCCCAATGAAGTGCCAACATTTCTGAAAAAAGCTGGCTTGGAACCCATCTGGGCCCGAGGCTTTATCTAGGTGGAGTTGGAATACTGCTACTCTCACTTCTTCTAGGGATAATTTATTATTAAGCATTTTATTATCTGCTTCCGTTAGTAGCTTTGGAATAGCTTTAATCATTTTGTTTTGAGCTTCCATGTCTATGGCTTTTGTATTGTTAAGGAGGGTTTTGTAGAATTGCGTAATTGATTTTGATATTTGCTTAGGGTTGTCAGTGAAATGATCTTTATCTATTTTTAGTTTAGAAATTTTGTTGATACTTCTTTTTATATTTGTGGCATTATGAAAAAATTTAGTGTTTCTATCCCCTTCTTTTAACCACGTTTCCCTTGACTTCTATTTCTAGAAAATCTCTTCTTTAAGGAGGATATCATTGTACTTATTCATTAATTCTTTTTCTTTGTGATAACTCTGTTCATTCATTCCTTGTGTTATTACTATATTGTTAAGATCTGCTATCTCTTTTTCTAACTTATTTTTATCTTCAAAGATATTATTAAACTTACTTTTATTCCATTCTAGTGCTTTGTTCTTGATAATTTTTAGTTTTGCTATTAAACAAAACATTTTGGATCCTTTAACTGAAATTTGGCTCCACCAATCCTCTAGGAGATTAATGAACTTTGGGTTTTGAAACCACATGAATTCAAATTTAAAAGGGTTCCTGGATGGTCTTGAGTCTTCTATAATGGATAGTCATATCGGGAAGTGATCCGATCCTACCTCAGGAAGGATTTCTACTGCGTACAACTGATTAAAACTGTCTGAGTTGGTTCTAATAAAGAACCTATCCAATTTTTCCGCAATGTGACTAAAACCTTCTCTTCTATTATTCCATGTGTAAACCCCATTATTTGTGTTAATACTAATTAAATGGTTATCTGTAGCCCATTTGCTAAAGTCCTTTAAGGCTTGGGATTCGACTTTTAAGCCTCTTGACTTTTCCTCTAGACTTAGGATTACATTAAAGTCTCCTCCAATAAAGATAGGGGAGCCTTGATTATTACTCAAAAAGAGGTGTAACTCTTGCCACACTCTCCTTTTATCTTCATTTGGAGTGGGACCGTAAACATTGATTAGGATGAACTTTAGATTAGATTTATAGCTTTGGATGTCAAGGGCCATCCAGTTACTATTCTTATAAATAGGTGCAGCTGAAATTTTATGGGGGTCCCAGAGTGTTGCTAGCCCACTGGAGAGACCTATAGAGGGTACGAATTCTGATTTCCATATGCCTAGTATCTTACTAACTTTATCATATTCTAATGAATTAAGTTTAGTTTCTTGTAATAGAATAATTTCGGATTCGAAGGTTTTTAAGTATCTCTTTATCAACCTCTATTTGTTAGGGGCGTTTAAGCCCCTAACGTTCCAAGTAGTGACTTTCATTATTGTTTGGGAAGGCACTTCCCCTTCCCTGTGTTCAGTACATCAGCTATCTTTTTTTGATTTTTAGCATTGCCATCTAGCGCTCGTAGTTCTACTGCTAATTTCCTGCCTCTTTTCTTTTTTAATTTATTAATGTTAGGAGTACTTAGGCTGCCTCTGGTTAAGGCTATACCCAATTCTCTATTTTCATTAGTTATACTAAAAAGGCCCTCAATCGCATCTTTAACCAAAGCTGAATCTCCTGCATTTTCATTTATTGAATTATCCCAGTTATTGTGGCTATTTAGTTTATCCTCTCTAATTGCATAGGGTTCATTTCTATCTATAAGTTCTTTACCAAAAAATTCTATTATATCTTCTTCCTTCCCTACTAGATCCACATCCAGGGATTCTAATTCTAGAGGGATTGCGACAACTTGTGTCACTCCTTTTTCATTAGTTGGTTCATTATTTGACGTTACTTTTTGTATTTCTTGATCTTCTATCTCTTTACTAATATCTAGTTGATCTGAATCTTTTCCTGGAGTTCCTGGAGGGGCTATGTTTGAGCCTTCCTTCCTTGAGGGTGAAGGGTAGGAAGGCTGAGTCTGTGTAAGTTCCTTATCCTTGTGTTCTTCTAGAATACATTCCTGGATTTGCTTAATTAAGAATTCTTTTTCTATTTTTAATTCGTCGAAGTCACAAATCTCTTCTAAGAACATGTCCATCAAATCATCAGTTAATGATTCTCCTAAGTAGTTAATAATTTGATTGACTTCCTCTTCAGTTTTATTTGCCCGATCTACTATTTCTTCTATATTGTCACAATCAGGTTTTTGGGTTTGATGTGTCTGTATCTCAGTCCCATTGAGTTGTAGATGGATATTATTTCTGTCTTTCTTAGTCCTTACTAGTTCAATTTCCTTAGCCTAATTTTCATTGAGATTCTGACTAATTAAATATATTATGTTATTTTATGTTGGACATGATTCTTTATTTGTTGTATGAATTCATATTACATCCTTCTGCTTGTTAATTTTTTCTTTTATTAGTGTTTTATCTTTTTTAGCATTTGTAGGATGGATCTCATCCTTTGATATGCTTATTGTAATGTTGTGAGGCGTTTGGGGATTGGGGTTATTTTCTACTAATGTTATCTTGTTAGTCTGAAATTGGTTTGATAACGGGGTATTAAAACATGTGTCTGCTGTAGGATGGATCCTATCCATTCCTTGAGTCTTTATAGGACTAATTATAAAACCCCCTTTGTCCTTACATAACTTTATCTCCATTTCTTTATTGGGTTTATTTATAAGGTTTATGTTTTTGTGGAGCTTCTGGGAGTACACACCTTCTTCGATAAAATTTTCTAATATTCTAGGATTGATTATGACTGAATTTGAGTTAAAGTTTAATTGGATAGGTAAGATGCTTTTTTGATGAAATTCCATCTCAACTATGATAATTTTATCGGTTTGTTTAAAGGTTGACTCTATAGTCCTAATGTATTTCCCAATTTTATTCCCTATAGTTTTTATGATTTCCTTGTTGGACATTTCTATAGGTAGGTTGTTTAAAGAGACAACCTTTTCTATTCTAAAATCATTTAAAAGCATTGGATTGAACAATGGCATCCATTCAAAAAAGGAAAATGGAATGTTCCTAAATTTGATATCCTTTTTATTCAAAATGCTATCCTTCACATTCTTTTTAGTGCACTCTATCAACATAAAGTGATCCATAAGGTGTGTTATACTCACCTTCCTTGGTAGTAGTAATGATAATTCCTTCACTACATTCTTGATAGATACTCCCATACCATTCCAGATACAGATCAGACCTCTTTCTGCCAAAACTTTCTGTTGCTGCATAATAACATCATTATCTAGGATGATAGAAACATAATGACTGCTATGATTATTCTTACCTAGATCCTGCTGAATAATGCGCCTATGTGGCGGTGTATAAGCTGCATGCTTTAAAGTTTCATGAGATGAATTATTACAAAAATCAAGATTACTTTTATTATTACTAATCATTGATCCTGTTTACCTTTCCAACCTCCTATGGTGAGGAGGACTATATATTGGATTTTTAATCATTGGAACATCACTATAAATTGTGCCATTTTGATTAGAGTTCCCTCTAGAGAAGGGTGGGATCTTTGAGAGATAAGGGTAGGGCTTTGTGGCTTTTGGATGGACCAAATCCATCTTCCTCTGTCTTGTCCTATAGCTCTTATCCCCAAAGGTCCCATTCCTTTTGTGGGGGGGTGAATATTTACCAATTTCTTCTTTTTTCAGTAAATCAAAGGAGTTTTTAAGAGTTAAATTCAAAGAATTGTGAGATAACGGGTACCTGTTCACCTTTTTATTATTTTTTACCAATTTCCAGGTGAAATCATTCTTCTTCATGCAGACGGGAGGTGCTTGGGTAGGTAAGAACCTGCCTCCCCCCTTAGCAGATAGGGGTTCCTTGGTATTGCAGTATGATTTGCATTCGGGCCTTTCCACCTTAGCAACCCCATTGCTTATGCCCAATTTCACATACTTTGTTTTTGTGAAAGTATTTATTTATCTGTCCAGGGTTTGGATTGAGAAGATCTTCAGCTTAGCATCCTTAAAATGCTTGGGACTTATATTGTTTGCCCTTAAAATAGAAGCGGGTTTTTTAACCCTAATATTATCTTGCAAATTTTTACTCAGCGATCCTCTTATGAGCTTATCTGATATGGACGAATCCTTAGGGTTTTTAAAGGAGATCTTTTCCATAGCACAATCTTTAATGGGGCTTTTATTATTTTCCCTTGATACTGAAATGGTTTTTTCAATCCTAGTATTATCCTTCAAATTTTTACTCTGTGATCCCTTTTCATTCTTGTCTGATGAAAAATGCTCACTAGGATTTTCAATGGAAAGCTTTTTCAAAGCAAGATCCTCAATGGGGATTTGAGAGAATAGAGCATACAGATCACAATCTATATTTTGTTCTGCTAATCTTTTTTGTTTTGCTATAAATTCCTTCAAATGCTCATACGTAGGATGATCTTGCACAGGCTTTTTGCATTCTTTTTTCTTATGGCCGTAGAGCCAACAATTAAAACAGTAGCTTGAGAAGACCTCTTTTTTTCCTTTCTTCCTTGGATCTTCTGTCAACAATTTGGGCTTTTCTGCCCTAAAATCTGTCTTGATGCCTCCTGCTACATCCTTCCCAATGTTTGAACGAATGAGTCCTAAGTTTATCTGCCGTTGATGAAAATTAAATGTCCTTTTAGGGTGTGATATTCGCATTTCACACATATTGTATTAAATTCTATTTTAATAGATGTTGATTGATATATTTAATTACTAATTAATTAATTGTTGGTAATTGTGCTTCGAGTGTCGTCTATTATGGAAATTTAATTAGTTATCCCTGAGCTTTTTGGAAATTTTATTTTAAGTTAGCTAATTTAATGTTTTATTTAATTTATAAATTTGGGAAATACCTTTTTGGAAAATACCTTTTTATGTTTTGAAAGGGAAGTTTTATTCACTTTTCATTGTTGACTTTTATGAATTTTCTCCAACCTCTTGTGGAGAAATTTGAATTTTGCTTGTTGGGAGCAGCTTAGGTGTCTAATGTTTGTGGGTAGCGGCTCATTGGATTTGTGTTGTAGTTTCTCCATCTTGACTAGAGTCATTTTGGTTTTTACAAAGCATTCATTTATTTCTCCATTTTGGTTTTGCACTTGTTTGAGAGGTAAGGCTTCCATATTTTATTCATTTCTCCATCTTTTTAGTTGTTTTTTACTTGGAATATAATAGCATGATATAAATCTATGTTTTATATGCTTTTATGATTGCATTTTATGCCCATTTGGGTTTATACGAGTAAGTGGGTTTTCAATTGTAAAATTTCTACCGTTAGGCCAATCATTTTCTCCCACAATATCAAAAGTTGAATTTTATTACATTTTTGGGTTATTAGGATTATGAGAACCAATGGGTATTAATTTTGTTGTGAGATTTTGAGTTTCATTTTTTAGTGTTTTTGTGTGCACCTCATTTTGCATGATATCCCATTTAGGATTGTCATCCTATTGGTATTTTGTGTAAATTAGCCTTTGACGTATCCCAATATTGTAGTTGGAATATGTGGTCAGAATGGATAGAGGATATTTTGGTTTTGTGGCTTGTACGCTTAACCGGTTATGGCCGAAAATGGTTTCCCTTTTTAGTTATTTTTCCCCGTTGAGCTTCTTTCTTGATTTCTAGATGTGAGATACATCTTGGAGCATTTAGGGATGTTAGTATCTTTTGTATATTTTGTTTTAGATCTTGTTGGAATTTGTGCTCTTAGTGATGTGGCCAATAGAGCATGTTTGTGCACAATCTTATTGCCTTGGTTTCTTGGCTTTATTTATGATTTCTTTGATTTTGCATTGGATTAATTTATGTGAGGGTTTGAGATCGTATCCCTAAGCATATTTGAGCTATGCCTACTTGAAAAGATCTTGATAGATCCATATGCTTGGTCCCTGATCAATTGAGTGCTTCTCATATTTCAATGGAAGATTAGCTTTTGAACCCTTTGGTGGTCATATGTTTACTACTATTTCATTTTCATTTTTTTATTGGCATACTCCATGCTTGAGTTGAGCTCGCATGTCATATGTGGATATAGGGTGTTGAGACCACATCCAAGCATGTAGTTGAGCTATGCTCCTATGCCGAGGTCTGAGTGACTCATGCTCTTGGTTTGAGACCAATAGAGCTTGCCATGCTTCATTATGGTTTTATGACTTTTGAGTCTTTCATTTCTTTATGCCTTGATGTTTTGTTTTACATTGTACCTTCTTGTTGTAATGAGATGATATTTTTTGGGTAGTGGAGTGGAGTGGATCCCGACCTGTAAGTGGTTGACACAAGACACGCCAAAGAGTTCCTTAAAAAGTGATAACTTAATAAAAGTAAATAACTGGGTTAAAACATAATAAAATATAAACTAGCATTGGTATTGTCTCTGTTTGAGTGATGTGGAGTTGATACAACCATGACCATCTATGGATGTTGATCTGGCATAGTTATGGCCATTTGTGGATGTTGAGATAGCATAGTCATGGCCATATGTAGACTTTGAGTTGACATAGTAGAGCCTCCTTTATAAGAGAAGGATCATTAACATCCATGAACGCCTCCATGTATTGTGTGATGACACTCCATTCTTGAGTCCCTACACTAAACTATTGTTAGTACTGAGTAACACCCTAGTGTATTATGATTGTGGTTGCATCATATGGATATTGTATTATGGATGTTTGTCCACATGTTGAGTGTTCTCCATGTGTTATTTATTATCTGCATTGATTGCATTAATTGGTGTGAGTGTATACCTACATTCCCTTATATGATTGATTCCTTATTTTGGCCGTGTGAATATCTCCATGAGCATGGTGGGGTGGGCTTGAGGGTTCCACATGGTCAAATGGTGTGACCAACCACTGTTGGAGACTGATATATAGGTGGCAAACTTCTTCCATGACAGAGTCCAGAGCATGATGTGTTCATTCTATCCTTATGCATTTCTATTTCAGTGGTTCATGTATATATGATGCTATGTTGAGTAGATTATATCTATTTCAATGGTTATTGTGGATATTGAGTGATCATGACCTCAATAATATGTATCTGGTACTCCCTAGTGTGGAGTTTTATATTTTTAGGCAATGCATTGGAGCTAACACTTGTCATTTTGTGATTTTATGCATTCCTAGGAAAGTTGTACATTTGAATGCTATTTATACACATGTATTTTTCATTCTTGTACATGCATGCATTATTGCTACACATATTCTATAAATGCACATGTATTCACTATTTTTGTGCATCTATTTTAGGCCTGCACTAGACATAACCTGCTTCTGCGCATGTGTTTTGTGACTAATTCAAAGCATCTATGACAACTTGTTGTTCCCTTAGGTCCATGTAAAAATGGTTTCCATAGTTAGATTCCTTATATTTTTGTGATATTTTTCATGTATCTGCATCTCATTTTCCATATCAATTTATTGACATTTAGATCACATTTTGATTTGGGCTTTAAAATGAACCTTGTTTTGGATTCTATTGAGGATGAACTTTTTTCCTTGTTAGCAACCATCGATGATGTTTCAGTCTTATCCCATGAGGTTTGTGGATATGGTCCAGACTCTCACATGGTGGTTTGAACATGGCTTGGTCATTCATGCTTGTTTTGGGTCATCTTAGATCCCTTAGAAGTACTTGTTAGTCTTTTGCTAGTACACATTCGTGCAATGATTGTGGTTTACTTCCTTGTTTGTTTATCTCTTACTTATGCATTATGGATATTAGATGTACTTATGTATATGATGTTTATTTCTTATAGAAAAAGGTTATTCTATGCATGTTAGACCTTTGATTATGAGGGTTCCTTGGCGGGGTATTACAATGAGATTATATAACCACACATGTCAATCCACACTTCCTCTCCTCACATATAAAAGTTAATGAGATGCTTAATTAGCATTATCTAACAAACCAAATGTTATGCAATCCAACCTAAACAACTACTCATTAACTTGAGTTTATCCAAATAAGCTTACACAAAATCACCAAGTAGTTCTACATGAATAAGACTCACTCAAACCTTAACTAGAGTATGCTTCATATCCAATGGATACCAATACTTTAAGAATTTTGTGCATGATAAGAATAACATGCAACCATTTGCAACACCTTCCTCAACCTTTGAGGTAGTTTTAACACAAATTTATTTTTACCCTTTGTTATGGTGAATGCATTTTTTTTATTATGAATGGAAAACACATACAACTGCTATGGTCTATCCAAGAACACATGGTAGCCATCCATAGGAATTATGTCACACCATACTATTTCTTCCTTTTGTGAATTGCTAGATTTGGATGATTAACCATAATTTTAGAGGAAGTTTTGTGTATTTTGTCCATATTGTTGTTTAGAAAAATCCTACCATTGTCATTTATTCCAAAAAAAATTAAAAAAAAACATGGTTGAAAAACCTAATGCACAAGTTTTGTTTAGATGGAAGATGAAACAGTAATAGTATATTTAGTTATTATTTTTTGCTTGTATATTTATTTCACTAACATAATAATAATGAATAGACTATATTAATCCTTAGTTCACAACCAATCGAATACTTAGATCACATTAAACCTTGTGACTATCAGATACGTACACTAGATTAAGCCTTGTTTGAGTAGAAGCTGTAAAGAACCTAACAATATGGTTAAGATTAGGGAGGTAGTGAATTATGAAGAGACATTAATCAACATTAAGCCCTATTGCAATTCAATATGTGGACTCTATTAAACAATATATATGTATGTGTGTGTGTGTGTATGTGCACGCGCACACACACATACACACCCAAAAATAAAAAAAATAAAAATAAAAAGTGAAATGAAATTATGTTTTAGTAATATTGTTATCCTCTAAAAACTTAACCAAAAAAATCATATAAGAATCTTGAAAGCTTCAAGTTTTGGTATATAAAAATTAGAGCCTAACCATCTCAAAAAATGAATTCATTGGCACCATGAAAAAAGTTCAAAAAAGATGAGTGCATTTTTGAAAGAAATAAAGCCATACTTAAAATCTATATAGAATCTTTGAAAACAATACATTATAGTTTTACCAAAATGCTATTTACAACCTATTAGATAATAAAATCCAAGAATCTCTTATTCATCATTTGAAATCACTAAACATCTATACACGAAACCCATCAAATATTTTGAATTTAATTCCATCTTTTATACATGCAAATTTCAAAAAAATTATTTTTTACGTTTTGTACTTCTCATTCCATTTGAATAAATTTACTTAATTTGCAAACAATGAAGAAAATAAAAGCATAATGTGTCAAATTGAGGGGTGTCCATTGAAGTCCTATAACAAGGTTTTATTATCCAAAAAGAAAACTCAAGAAATATTGTTGAAATCCCACCTCAAATAGTCCTTAATGAATGCAAGAAACTTATGTAATCTCTTATGTAAAAAATGTCACATTCTTTAAAACAAAAAAGAAATCTAATGCACACAAGAACCTATTAAATATCAAATTTATAGACTGAAGGACTTGAAAACCCATTATCTATATGGGTCATATTGACAATGGTTTTCTTTGGGGATGAGCCTTTGCAACATACATGCTTTTCTCTCTTGATCATCCCTCAACTTCTTTACAAACTAGTGAACAATGAAACTCAAAAGCTTAGTTTGCATTCATTGCTACAATCCATCAACAATGGAAATCAAAAGCTTGATATGAAAATTTAAATGCTATTTTGTATAAAACAAAGTGAATAAAAATGATCTTGCACTTTGGTTTGAGAATGTACAAGAAATGATAGTGAATGATGTAGTAAGAGTGCTAACTATTAATATAACAGGATAGTTTCAACAAACATGACCGAACAAGACACTACTTTTTTCACATCTCATAAAACAAGAAAATCTATTATAATATAATGACATATATATTCACATTTTGTTAAAAAAAAAAAACCAATTCGCATGACACCCACACAACTTTTCTGAAAGAAAAAAGTCCCATTATAATCGAATAATATAAATACTAATAAATGCATTTTATAGAGAGAATAGTCTATTCCCTTAGTAAAATATCACTAATAAGTATTTTTTAATTACTCAGAGTCAAAATATATTTTTTAATTACTTATGTAAAGTTGAAGTCATACATTTTTTTGTTGAATATAATTAGTTAGGAGAAATTCAAACAAAAGCTTTGTCCAAGGTTATTAATACGTTGCTTTGAGGATAAATATATTAAAAGAATATTAGGAATATTCCAAAATTGTACCATATTGGATTTTTTAATAAGGCTAAGCAATAAAAAAGGAACACTATATATGTAAATTTATGGGAAATGTTATCTATATCCACATGCAAATGAGCTTTCTCTAGAGAAATATGAAGATGTTTTAAGGCATAACTAGGCCAAAATATCAACTTGTTGAGACTTAGAAGAATTCTATTGATTAGACCAAATCTATTGAAGCTAATCTATCAATCACTTTCCACGAACCTATACCGATTTTCTCAATACTTATTATCTTATTATAAAAAATGGTTGATGCTTTAGATTTTGAAAGGGAAATTATAGTCATAATAAATTATTTCCTCATAATCTTAAGACAGAAAATCATGCAAATAGTTATTTAGAATCCATAGAAAAAAATAATAGACAAATATATCATTGAGATAACACAAAAGTACCTCAAGAAAATCCTCATAAAGAAAAAATATAACATCATAAATTATCACACGATTAATTAATTATCTCATGAACAAATATTATTGTTAGAAATATATGATTATTGTTTGTTGTCATTGATGTCAAACATTGTGTTCCATATATTCCATAAGAGTTTGATTTTGTGTTCCCTCAAACTTTGTAGTTTAGAAGTGTGCTATTCTTGGTAATGTGGGTTTGTATGGTAAACCTTTACTATATTGAAAGACAAGTACACTCTAAATCATGTATGATCTCAAAATAGTAGAAGATGGGTATGTATTATATATCTCATAATAATGGAATTAATGTATGTATCTTGTATGAATGTCTACCCGGTCCAAATGTTTATTGTAGTATTGTATTCTATTGTCATTAGCAGCTTTACAAATTGTAGTTATTTGTCTTTTTAGAGTAGTTCTTTTTTTTTCTTCAAGAATTAGGGTTGAAGTTTTGTTTATTCTCATTCATATGTATTCACATTTTGGTCTTGGTTGTGAAATTCTCTGGTGATCGGGAGTGTCTTCTTGGTGTTCTAAAGATTACTTCACCCTGTGTTTCCATTCTTTCCAGTTGTTGTTGTAATCCAAAAATATGTTGTGGCATCTTTTGACGTGGCACATTGACATGGCTTCTGATGTGGTGTGCTGACATAGCTTTCAATGTGGCATATAGTTCCCTCCATTGTGTTTGGAGGTTTGGTTATAATTGGTAGTTGGTTGTTTGATTCTACACAGTTGATTTATTCTTGGTTGTTGTTCTGCTTATTGTAGATTTGACATTGGGTCATGTGTAGTGCGTTCTTGGTTTTTCTTCCTCCTGTGATGGATCAAGCTTTTAGTTTTAGATTTGGGTACTATATTTATTGATTTTTGTAATATCATATTTAGGTCTATATCTTATACTTAATGCTTATATCTTATCCATATAGGTGCATGCTATATGAGACCTATGCATTTAATATCTTTCATTTATTTAGTTGGGTCCATGATGGATGCTATTGATATTAATCCTATTTTTATTTTGATTATGTCTTGGCCAACATGAAACTCATTTGTAATATCCTCTTGGTTTGGATGAACTTATTGTAATATCCAATGATCTATTTTGTATATAAGGATTGCTGATTCCTTGGAAAAATGCAAGTGAAAGTGTGAATCAAGTAAAGTGTGCAAACCGGTTCAACAATCCGCAGAGAAGAGTTCAATGACAGTGGTAGAGAAGAAAAGACAATAATAAGTTTGTTGCTGGTGTAGACAGTCTTATGCAAATCATTTTCATCATCTAGAGAAAATATTTATATCTACTTCAAAGAAGTATAAGTACTTTAAGACAATGATTCTTGAGTACTTGAGTTTGTTCTTTATCTCGCTACATTGACAGTGCACCTTTGTATGCAAGTTTGGAGCAGTGAGCTCATATTTGTACTGTAAGGCAATGAGCCTCCAATTGGTATTTCAAAGAAGAGAGCTCCTAATATTTTGTATTCACATTATATAATTTAGTGAATAATCTTTGTGGGCAAGTGATCATCATGTTTTTTTCCAATTTTGATTTTCCATGTATAAATCCTAATGTTCCTATTTTGTTAGGTCTATTCTTTGCTTGCATACTATTTCTTCTGATTGTTACTGGAGTGTTTTGTTGGATTTTTTTTAATGTTGATTCACCCTCCCCCCCCTCTCAAAATCAAAAGTGTGTTCATAAATTACAATGCACTTGTAGAGTCTCCAAGGAAAGCCTCTCAAATATCAAGCTCCCTAATTGTAGTCAATTTGAAAGAGAAAATGAGTGTAGTGCATCTCCCATTCTCTTTCTCCATGACATCTTGATGGATGTGGCTTAGACATTGTGTTTGTTAGTTATTTTGTGTAGTTGTATGAGATATCTTGTGATGCCTTGGTTGGATTTGGACGTTTTCTTATTGCTTTATATGATTGGTTGAGCTCACCTTATGCCTGGATGGATATATGCTTATATTGGGTGATCATGTTGGACCCATGAGAGGTTGTTACCTTTAGGGTGAATTGATTTATGCAGTTGCATCAAAAATTTGTTATGCCCTTATGCCTAGTTACAAGAACCATTGTGTTGAGGCTTGCTGCATTCCTGATTCAGGGTACTAGACCTTCTAAGGTTATGATGGTATTTAATTTATTTGATTTATGAGACATTGTAGATTATATGGCTTATGATGTGATTTGATAGTTTTACTAATGTATGTGCTAGTAATTACCTGATTATGTTTGTTTATCATGTTTAGATGTTATCTTAGATTTTCAGTCATATTATGTGTTATCATGTTGATGGATATGCATTTAGAGTTTTCACTATTATTTGCTCATATTTTCGTAAAATTATTATTTAAATATTTTAATTTAAATAAGATAATTATTTATGATGTACACTAAGGATTAAATACAGAATGACCAATGTTGTGATATTATAATATAAATGAATGGTCATGTCACTAGAGTGTCACTATTCCATTAGGCGTACTTTGATTATATATATGTGTATATATGAGTGTGTGCTTTAGCTATGTGCTAATTTAGGAAGGTACTAGACATCATTTTGCCTGAGCTACAAGTTTGAGTGTGTCTTTATCCCTGACGATGGTTATAGGAGATAGTCACATTGGCCATTTTTCATACTGAGCAAATATCGTTCCTAGATAGAATAGTGTATCTGATTTTCATAAATACCTTCCAACTGTCATGTGGGAAAGAGCCTAGATTTTATTGCATATTGTTTAGACCAGTGATTGTCTGTGCATTTTAGGCATTTAGTAGTAGTCTCAATTATATTCTATTTTAATAGATGTTGATTGATATATTTAATTACTAATTAATTAATTGTTGGTAATTGTGCTTCGAGTGTCGTCTATTATGGAAATTTAATTAGTTATCCCTGAGCTTTTTGGAAATTTTATTTTGAGTTAGCTAATTTAATGTTTTATTTAATTTATAAATTTGGGAAATACCTTTTTGGAAAATACCTTTTTATGTTTTGAAAGGGAAGTTTTATTCACTTTTCATTGTTGACTTTTATGAATTTGCTCCAACCCTCTTGTGGAGAAATTTGAATTTTGCTTGTTGGGAGCAGCTTAGGTGTCTAATGTTTGTGGGTAGCGGCTCATTGGATTTGTGTTGCAGTTTCTCCATCTTGACTAGAGTCATTTTGGTTTTTACAAAGCATTAATTTATTTCTCCATTTTGGTTTTGCACCTGTTTGAGAGGTAAGGCTTCCATATTTTATTCATTTCTCCATCTTTTTAGTTGTTTTTTACTTGGAATATAATAGCATGATATATATCTATGTTTTATATGCTTTTATGATTGCATTTTATGCCCATTTGGGTTTATATGAGTAAGTGGGTTTTCAATTGTAAAATTTCTACCGTTAGGCCAATCATTTTCTCCCACGATATCAAAAGTTGAATTTTATTACATTTTTGGGTTATTGGGATTATGAGAACCAATGGGTATTAATTTTATTGTGAGATTTTGAGTTTCATTTTTTAGTGTTTTTGTGTGCACCTCATTTTGCATGATATCCCATTTAGGATTGTCATCCTGTTGGTATTTTGTGTAAATTAGCCTTTGATGTATCCCAATATTGTAGTTGGAATATGTGGTCAGAATGGATAGAGGATATTTTGGTTTTGTGGCTTGTACGCTTAACTAGTTATGGCAAAAAATGGTTTCCCTTTTTAGTTATTTTTCCCTGTTGAGCTTCTTTCTTGATTTCTGGATGTGAGATACATCTTGGAGCATTTAGGGATGTTAGTATCTTTTGTATATTTTGTTTCAGATCTTTTTTGAATTTGTCCTCTTAGTGATGAGACCAATAGAGCATGTTTGTGCACAATCTTATTGCCTTGGTTTCTTGGCTTTATTTACGATTTCTTTGATTTTGCATTGGATTAATTTATGTGAGGGTTTGAGATCGCATCCCTAAGCATATTTGAGCTATGCCTACTTGAAAAGATCTTGATAGATCCATACTCTTGGTCCCTGATCAATTGAGTGCTTCTCATATTTCAATGGAAGATTAGCTTTTGAGCCCTTTGGTGGTCATATGTTTACTACTATTTCATTTTCATTTTTTTATTGGCATACTCCATGCTTGAGTTGAGCTCGCATGTCATATGTGGATATAGGGTGTTGAGACCACATCCAAGCATGTAGTTGAGATATGCTCCTATGCCGAGGTCCGAGTGACTCATGCTCTTGGTTTGAGATCAATAGAGCTTGCCATGTTTCATTATGGTTTTATGACTTTTGAGTCTTTCATTTCTTTATGCCTTGATGTTTTGTTTTACATTGTACCTTCTTGTTGTAATGAGATGATATTTTTTGGGTAGTGGAGTGGAGTGGATCCCGACCTGTAAGTGGTTGACACAAGACACGTCAAAGAGTTCCTTAAAAAGTGATAACTTAATAAAAGTAAATAACTGGGTTAAAACATAATAAAATATAAACTAGCATTGGTATTGTGTCTGTTTGAGTGATGTGGAGTTGATACAACCATGACCATCTATGGATGTTGATCTGGCATAGTTATGGCCATTTGTGGATGTTGAGATAGCATAGTCATGGCCATATGTAGACTTTGAGTTGACATAGTAGAACCTCCTTTATAAGAGAAGGATCATTAAAATCCATGAACGCCTCCATGTATTGTGTGATGACACTCCATTCTTGAGTCCCTACACTAAACTATTGTTAGTACTGAGTAACACCCTAGTGTATTGTGATTGTGGTTGCATCATATGGATATTGTATTATGGATGTTTGTCCACATGTTGAGTGTTCTTCATGTGTTATTTATTATCTGCATTGATTGCATTAATTGGTGTGAGTGTATACCTACATTCCCTTGTATGATTGATTCCTTATTTTGGCCATGTGAATATCTCCATGAGCATGGTGGGGTGGGCTTGAGGGTTCCACATGGTCAAATGGTGTGACCAACCACTATTGGAGACTGATATATAGGTGGTGAACTTCTTCCATGACAGAGTCCAGAGCATGATGTGTTCATTCTATCCTTATGCATTTCTATTTCAGTGGTTCGTGTATATATGATGCTATGTTGAGTAGATTATATCTATTTCAATGGTTATTGTGGATATCGAGTGATCATGACCTCAATAATATGTATCTGGTACTCCCTAGTGTGGAGTTTTATATTTTTAGGCAATGCATTGGAGCTAACACTTGTCATTTTGTGATTTTATGTATTCCTAGGAAAGTTGTACATTTGAATGCTATTTATACACATGTATTTTTCATTCTTGTACATGCATGCATTATTGCTACACATATTCTATAAATGCACATGTATTCACTATTTTTGTGCATCTATTTTAGGCCTGCCCTAGACATAACCTGCTTCTGCGCATGTGTTTTGTGACTAATTCAATGCATCTATGACAACTTGTTGTTCCCTTAGGTCCATGTAAAAATGGTTTCCATAGTTAGATTCCTTATATTTTTGTGATATTTTTCATGTATCTGCATCTCATTTTCCATATCAATTTATTGACATTTAGATCACATTTTGATTTGGGTTTTAAAATGAACCTTGTTTTGGATTCTATTAAGGATGAACTTTTTTCCTTGTTAGCAATTGTCGATGATGTTTCAGTCTTATCCCATGAGGTTTGTGGATGTGGTCCAGACTCTCACATGGTGGTTTGAACATGGCTTGGTCATTCATGCTTGTTTTGGGTCATCTTAGATCCCTTAGAAGTACTTGTTAGTCTTTTGCTAGTACACATTCATGCAATGATTGTGGTTTACTTCCTTGTTTGTTTATCTCTTACTTATGCATTATGGATATTAGATGTACTTATGTATATGATGTTTATTTCTTATAGAAAAAGGTTATTCTATGCATGTTAGACCTTTGATTGTGAGGGTTCCTTGGTGGGGTATTACAATGAGATCATATAACCACACATGTCAATCCACACTTCCTCTCCTCACATATAAAAGTTAATGAGATGCTTAATTAGCATTATCTAACAAACCAAATGTTATGCAATCCAACCTCAACAACTACTCATTAACTTGAGTTTATCCAAATAAGCTTACACAAAATCACCAAGTAGTTCTACATGAATAAGACTCACTCAAACCTTAACTAGAGTATGCTTCATATCCAATGGATACCAATACTTTAAGAATTTTGTGCATGATAAGAATAACATGCAACCATTTGCAACACCTTCCTCAACCTTTGAGGTAGTTTTAACACAAATTTATTTTTACCCTTTGTTATGGTGAATGCATTTTTTTATTATGAATGGAAAACACATACAACTGCTATGGTCTATCCAAGAACACATGGTAGCCATCCATAGGAATTATGTCACACCATACTATTTCTTCCTTTTGTGAATTGCTAGATTTGGATGATTAACCATAATTTTAGAGGAAGTTTTGTGTATTTTGTCCATATTGTTGTTTAGAAAAATCCTACCATTGTCATTTATTCCAAAAAAAATTTAAAAAAAAACATGGTTGAAAAACCTAATGCACAAGTTTTGTTTAGATGGAAGATGAAACAGTAATAGTATATTTAGTTATTATTTTTTGCTTGTATATTTATTTCACTAACATAATAATAATGAATAGACTATATTAATTCTTAGTTCACAACCAATCGAATACTTAGATCACATTAAACCTTGTGACAATCAGATACGTACACTAGATTAAGCCTTGTTTGAGTAGAAGCTGTAAAGAATCTAACAATATGGTTAAGATTAGGGAGGGAGTGAATTATGAAGAGACATTAATCAACATTAAGCCCTATTGCAATTCAATATGTGGACTCTATTAAACAATATATGTGTGTGTGTGTGTGTGTGTGTGTGTGTGTATGTGTGCGCGCACACACACATACACACCCAAAAATAAAAAACAAAAAAACAAAAAGTGAAATGAAATTATGTTTTAGTAATATTGTTATCCTCTAAAAACTTAACCAAAAAAATCATATAAGAATCTTGAAACCTTCAAGTTTTGGTATATAAAAATTAGAGCCTAACCATCTCAAAAATGAATTCATTGGCACCATGAAAAAAGTTCAAAAAAGATGAGTGCATTTTTGAAAGAAATAAAGCCATACTTAAAATCTATATAGAATCTTTCAAATCAATACATTATAGTTTTACCAAAATGCTATTTACAACCTATTAGATAATAAAATCCAAGAATCTCTTATTCATCATTTGAAATCACTAAACATCTATACACGAAACCCATCAAATATTTTGAATGTAATTCCATCTTTTATACATGCAAATTTCAAAAAACTTATTTTTTACGTTTTGTACTTCCCATTCCATTTGAATAAATTCACTTAATTTGCAAACAATGAAGAAAATAAAAGCATAATGTGTCAAATTGAGGGGTGTCCATTGAAGTCCAATAACAATGTTTTATTATCCAAAAAGAAAACTCAAGAAACATTGTTGAAATCCCACCTCAAATAGTCCATAATGAATGCAAGAAACTTATGTAATCTCTTATGTAAAAAATGTCACATTCTTTAAAACAAAAAAGAAATCTAATGCACACAAGAACCTATTAAATACCAAATTTATAGACCGAAGGACTTGAAAACCCATTATCTATATGGGTCATATTGACAATGGTTTTCTTTGGGGATGAACCTTTGCAACATACATGCTTTTCTCTCTTGATCATCCCTCAACTTCTTTACAAAGTAGTGAACAATGAAACTCAAAAGCTTAGTTTGCATTCATTGCTACAATCCATCAACAATGGAAATCAAAAGCTTGATATGAAAATTTAAATGCTATTTTGTATGAAACAAAGTGAATAAAAATGATCTTGCACTTTGGTTTGAGAATGTACAAGAAATGATAGTGAATGATGTAGTAAGAGTGCTAACTATTAATATAACATGATAGTTTCAACAAACATGACCGAACAAGACACTACTTTTTTCACATCTCATAAAACAAGAAAATCTATTATAATATAATGACATAGATATTCACATTTTGTTAAAAAAAAAAACCCAATTCGCATGACACCCACACTACTTTTCTGAAAGAAAAAAGTCCCATTATAATCGAATAATATAAATACTAAGAAATGCATTTTATAGAGAGAATAGTCTATTCCCTTAGTAAAATATCACTAATAAATATTTTTTAATTACTCAGAGTCAAAATATATATTCTCTAATACATTAACAGATAGAATTGTTCATAATAATTCTATTTTCTAGAATTCAATACCTAACCATTTGGTAATTAGTAAGTAGACCAATCTTGGAATAACGCCGTCTTCCCCAATTATTCAATCTGATCTTCTCGTTGCCATGCATAAACCAGAAGTGGATAACCAAGTATGTCACTGGCATCAGTGAAATCTGCAGTGTTTGCCAGAGTAGGTGAACTTGGATTCAAATTCCTGAAAATAAAAATGGCTTCCCCCATCATGGGTTTATCAAATAACCAGTCCTTAACATTCCATACTACTTCAAATTTAACTGGGTCAGTCACTGTGCCTCCTTCAAATATCTTAATCCCTCTGAAATTCCAGACTAAATGCTCCACATTTACAGCCACTCTGTTTTCCACCATAATCAACATTTTCCATTCGCTGCTATCACAGTCTATAGATACATTATATGATTCTCCTCTCCAGTTCAGCTGAGTTACTGTACGAAATACACTGCTACATGGGTCTCTGAAAGTAGGTTTACTGATACTCAGTATTGACACCTGGTTACATGAAATACCCAAATCTGATTCTTGGGTTTCATTTCCCTCATCCGACCAAGAACTCAGATTGGTGTTCCCCAATGATATAATTTCTGATTTTCCAAGCTCTAATTTTTGAGCTTCTTTTCCCTCATCCGACCAAGAACTCAGATTGGTGCTCACCAAGGATTTAGTCTCTGTTTTTCCAAGATCTGATATTTGAGTTCCTTTCCCACTGACTGTTGTTTCATATAGCCATAGACTGCTGCTGTTCTTGGAGAATTTGCTCTCTGACATACTGCAATGAAAATGAAAATGAAATGGGTCTTTTTAAACTCTTGTTTTTCCAAGATCTGATACAGAGAGAAGCTTTGGGTACAATATTAATCTTGGGTATAATGATTCTTTTGTCTCTGCAATTTCTTGCAGTCAAATTTAATACTTTCATTTCTATTCATTTGGGAGAAGATTCTTAATTAAATGTAATTTCTAATTGACAGTTGGAAACTTGGAACCTATTCCAGTCATCGTTGTGGGCATAAATCAATCTGGCCTCTGAAAAAATTATGCCCATTGGAATTAATTCTCCCACAAATGGGGGACTTGTGCTTCAAAAGTAGAAAGTTATGCGTATAAATTAGATACTTCGCTTATATGCATGCAAGTTGGATATTTCATTAGTAAGGTCAAAAGGAAAGTTCCATGGAGTAGTGATCCTATAGAAACATTGTTATCAGGTAGAAGGGACGAAAATAAAGTTCACTAAAGCTTTTAGGAGCATGGGGGTGGTCCTCAATAGTTGTTTAATTTTTCTATATAAATTAATTCAAGAGTCCATGTTGTTGTTTAGTTTATATAGATAAATTAATGAATAATGGGATGGCTTCAATGTAATGGTATTGTTAAAAATATAAAAAGAAAATTAGGATACAGTTTTATTATTAATGAATTATGAATTTTAGAAGTAATGTATAAATCTTTGATGGAAACAAGTTGGAATATATAGATGTTGGCATGTCTTTCTTTATATAGCAAATTATAGCAATTGGAGTAAGCATACATTTTAAACCACAAGTCATTGAACCTCTGGACGTGCCTCTGAGGGTTTCGACCTTGGTAGATGGCTTCTATATCACATACCATCATCCTAATCAATTGTGCTCAACCAATTGAGCTACAATCCTTTGGCTAAGTTTGGTGTAGATTTGATTACAATGTGTATATATGCATTTGAGGATGAGAATTGAATATATGACTATGGATCTATCATGTATTTATGAACTTGTATTGTGTGATTTGCACAAATTTAGTCCAATGTCTTTTGTCTCCCTCTATTATTTTTTGATATTTGTAGGCTATTGGTATGTATAAATGCATCTATGTGGGTATTAGTATGTGGAATGGAGACATCTTCTCTTAGGTCAACATGTGGGAATGTGTACAAATAATTGAAAACAACAATCCTCAGTCATGCAAATACTCCCATGAATTCTCATATAGAACTAAATTTGTTTTAGTGCACCACTTGAATGTTTTAGCTCCTTAGAATGAGATAATTCATGAATACTTGTTATGTAAACTGAATACTTTGAACAAATTTTCAGTATAGGGACAATCAATAAATCATTAAAAAAAAAAACTTAGTTGACCCTTAGAGAGAAAGATTCAAATTTCATACTTTAATCTTCAAACTAAAAATATATGCATAGGTAAATGTAATTAAGACATGGAAAGGGAGAATCTATTGGGATGTGAAAACGCAGGGGTGAGATAAAGGGATAAGTGTATAGGAATGCGTGAATCATAAGAATGATGTAGGAGGTATATGCATATGAATATGTGTATGTAGAGTAGGACAAGGGATACAACTTTGCAACAAATTATGTGTGATGTCCCCTTTTAAGTATTTCCCATATATCTCAAATTTTTAAATATTTTTTCTGGTTTCTATGGAATCAAGTGATTAAGAATAATTTTCTAATGTTTCTAAGAAACTAACTCAAACTCTAGAATTATGTAAGGAAAGAGAACTTCAAAAGACACAAACACATGCTACATTTGAGTTGAAATGCACAATATAACATTAATACAATGATGCTAAGATTTAAATTGTGAAATGTAAATCACAGTGTTGAAAATTATGTATTGTGTGATTTCATACTTATAGCTTGAAGATAGTTACATTGAAAAAATGAAGACAAAATTAGAACAAGAGTTGTAGTGATATGAATATACTTTGTAAGCTATATTTTTAGTAAAATGGTAGAGATTAAGGGGTTCAAAAGGGGCCACACACAAAATGCTCTTGTTTCTATCAAAAAATATAACACAGCATTTGGTGTGTGATCCCTAAAATGTTAACTTTTTAAAATATTTTTCAAACTGCATAGTTGAGAGATTTACAAATGCCATGCATATTTTTATACTAATTTTTTAATGTATATACAAGTTTTTACTAGTTCTATAAGTGGCCATTCTTTTTTTCTTTTTTAATTTTCTAAAATCAACTAAACAGGAATTTAGAGGATAAATTTCAGATTCATACTCTAAAAATTTGAAGATACCAAAACAACAAAAATTGTAGTACTCTGAATCTAGTTTCTTACCTACTAGAGTTCTTAAAAAATGGATAAAATTAAGGAGATTAAATCCTTTGTGCAGTAAAAATTGTTCCTTCTTTTTCAGCAAAACATAACATAGTGTCTCATACGCACATTAAAAATTATATAATTGCATTTAGTATTTTGTGAATACTAGAAGTGTGTTTTTGTAATTTTTTGTTGAGTATTTTTTAATGATTTTTCAAAGTGGATGCATCCTGAAAATTAGGTACATGTTTGTGCGCATCAAATAACTTGCACCAAACTAATAAAAACATGTTTTTTTTAAATTTCTAAAGAATTGGAAGTGTAGAACAACAATATAATATATTTCAAATTTGCACAAGTACATAAAAAGTTATTAAAAAATGGTACAATGTATGTTTTTCTATGTTCAAAACTTCTTTCCCAATAAAGACAATGTAACTTGGAAAACTGACAGGCCTACATTGTATTAGATTAATGAATACATTAGTGAACTAGGTGAAAACATAAATAATGTTATGTGGGAATAATTCAAAGACTTCGAAGATAGAATGCATAAAAGGTATAGGATCCCACCTCACATAGTAGAGAAGTATAGGGACAATTTTTTTCCTAGTTGATACCGACACATGAAAAATTCAAGTAGTAGAACCAAGAATCTCATGGATACTGGAAATGGGTTATGAAATAGATGAACACTTGTTAACCCTACATGTAGATGCATTATTACAATTACCAGTTAACAAGACTGCTAAAAGGTATGGGATATACGAAGAAGCATATCAAAGAATAACCTTAGAACTCAAAAATCCTAGAGTGGAGAGGAAAGTGAAGAGAATAATAAGTCAATTGGAGGAGAAATTTGGAACCGAAGAGGGTAATAGTTCCACTATAGAGAAGAAGAAAATTCCAGAGTCTTATGCAAAGAGGAAGGCAAATAAATCAGAAACTAAAATACTAGAACTACCATCGGTGGATGAAACCAAAGTGGAAGAAGTTGAGGGAGGTCACTCCTCTAACCCTAAGCCACTAGAGGCACCTCAACCTGTAAAACTAGGTGCAATTTGGGCATTTTGTGCAAAAAATATCAAAATTGCTAAAAATTTGCATGACAACTTTTAGCAAAATTGTTGCAACTTTTTGAAACCATCCTTTCAACTCGCCCAATGGTCACCTGACTTCAAATTTTAGTTTGGACCATTGGATGAGGTCTATTTAAGCCCCTTTGAATCATATTCAAAAGGTAGAGAAAGATGTATGTAGTTTTTGATGGTTGAAGACAATAATAAAATACTAATTTTCCTACAAATTCTCTAATTTTATGTGCTGCAAAGGCATCTTGGTGATTCGATGTGATTGTTTTGTGGCATGAAAGTTTATTATTATGTGTTAAGATCCTAAACAAACAAGTTGCACTCAATTTGGTAAGGTTTGAATGGATTTAGAGGCAAATATCTAAGAACAGGTCTGTAACTAATTCAATAACTAGAGTTGGCACTAAAAATGCCTCTATCTTGAGTTTTCACCATTGGATCTCCACAACCTTTGGAAAAATCCAAGTAGGTGAAATTTATAATATGTTTGAAAAACCATTTTGTAGGAAGACCTCATTTGCTAATATTTCCATCAAGCCCTACTCGGACATCTCTATATGACCAACCTTGATTTAAGTAGGAGTTTGATATCTTCAATAGGGGAGAGGATCAAGATTTGGAATCATGGATTTGGAGTCTTCAAGGGGGATAATCCTTGTCAAAATCTATGTCTTTGTGACAACATATTATTTCATAGCACTTATGGCACAACTAGTTCAAAGTAGGCCTAATTGTTCTAATTAGCCTATAAGGGTTTGGTGATCAGATTGAAGAGTTGGGTCCACAAACTTTGTAATCCTTAGAGTCTTCCAAAATGGAATTTGAATCTCATTTTTGTTTTGGAGGTTTTTTGGGAGTTTGAAGAGGTAAACCTTGATTACTTAATAGGTCAACCTAATTCAATTAGGTCTCCCCACTAGGCCACAATGTGCATATTGAGTCTAAGCCTTGAAGGGTTATGTTTAAAGGATTAAATGGAGTATTTTGAGTCATGTTAAGATTTTTTGATCCACTCCTATGTTGACTTGGTGGTTAGAAACTCCTTGGAGATTCATGACATGGCTTAACCGCCTCTCATGGATAGGGTTAAATCTGGTATTTGTGTCGGGCATTGATGTGAGGCCTACCCCAACCCGTCATAGCTTAGCGCCACAATTCACTTTTATGTTTTCAATTGATACTATATTGAGATACTTGGACTTCTTAAAACACTTGTTATTTTTGAGGATTTGTAAGATCCCGTACTATGTTATTATACATTGTGATTTGATGTATACCTATTCAGGTGATACTCTATGTTAGCTATGCAGTTTATCTACATGGTTAAGTTTAATGAAGCATTGTGATGGATATACATGTTAGGATATAGCAAGATGCATAATGATTGAAAATTAAGTTTATGTGTATGAACTAGATGCAAATATTGTTTAAATTACCACTGAGTCATTGAATGAAAATGTAAGTGGTGTTTGTGTTATATTAGGTATTTTATTATGTTACATGTGGATTTATTGGACCTATTGATGTGTCCAACGAGTGTGTAGGAAGTTGACCATGGTACTAAAATGGGGTTTCAGGAATGAACCTATGTGTATTCATCATAATACTAAGGTCCTGTCTATGAAGAGACATGGACCTTGTAGTAATGTATTTTATTTATGAAAGTATATTGTATGGTTGTATTTAATTTAGTTTTGTAAAGGTTTAAATGAGTCATGCCTAATGTAAATTATGTGGTGCCATTTGACACCTATGTCCCAGTGAGTTGGCATGACTAGTAAATGTAATTAGGGTAGACCTAGTCTTGACCCAGGGGTTACCTAGTGTAGTACCCATGCTTACCCTAAGGTTTAGGAAGATTAGATTGGGTAAAGGGAGTTTAATTTCGTAGGTTAACTTCAAGTGGAGTTTAGGAGGGCCAAATAGGCTTCTAGAAGGTAGTTAGGGTTAGTTTTGACCACCCTACTTGGTACCTTAGGGGTTAGGGGTAATTTTAAACCCATTAAGAGCCCTTGAACTCATTTATGACACTCCTAAAATATCCCCTTTTCAAAGTGGCGAAATTAGAGAGTTTGAAGAATTTGGGCAAAGTATCTTATCCTCCTCATGTGAGTCTTAAACTCCATTTATGAGGGTCTTGACTTGGAAAGAAAATGGAAAAATCTAGAGGCTTCCTCATTAATGCTAGAATCATATATTCTTAGGCTAGAGCCTTTTTAGGGGGATTTGGGAGGAAAGTGAAGGTTGTTCACCCACTCTCTACTCTTAGAGAAACCTAGTTTTAGAAGGAGGTTTGGAGAAGGAGAAAAGCATAAAGGGAAAAGGCTTCTTTCAAACACTTCATTTTCACCTTGAGCTTGGACTTAAGGTTGGAATTATTTAACATATTTTAGTATAGTTAACTTTTTTATGGATGTAAAAGATTTAGAGTGCTTTAATGGAGTTTTATGGTTTTATGTTCAAACTCCATGGGTTTCCATGGAGGTTTGTGAGTCTTGTTTTTAATTTGTGATGTATACTTTGTGGGTTTCTTCAAGGTACACTCACCCTTGGGAGGGAAGAGTAACCTTTATGGGGTGAAGGATTAGTACTACCCATGATGTGCAGAGTCTCCCATGTGTGGAGGGATGTACATGGGTGGGCAAGTCCCCATGATGCCAATCATGCCAAGGGAATTTGGGGGTCATAAGGTGAAGTTTCGATAGCTTGTAGCCATGGTATGTTGTCTTGAAGAGGTTTTGAAATGATGGAATGAGTTCCCATGTGTGGCCTATTCCACACGTTGTATTTTATTTCACATTGGCTATCTGCTCATGAGGTGAGTCCTCTTCACCCCTAGTTTTAGGTCCTACTTAGTGGCCTAGTAAAACCTTAGATGAGATTCTTTTTGTAGATGTCTACTTGTTGAGTTTGTGGTTTGAATCCTTGTCACTTGTTCATTTCTGAAACCCCTAGCTCGGGGGTGGCCTTGAAAAGGCCTAGGTTGGGAGGTGAGCCTCCATGGTCAACCTATGATTTTATTGCAGGTTTTCAAATGGAGCTCTTGGATGGTTTTACTTGGTCATGAAGGTCTAGTTTCAAAATTTGTCCCTTTAAAAGGTCTCTTCCAAAATTGCTTAAGTGAGAAAGTTGTTTCCCCTTGTAAATTTGGAAAATAGGGAAGTTATATATTGCAAGTTGTTTCAAGCAAACTATCCCTTTGTATATTTTGATGACTCGCATATTAATATTTCATATAGTTTGGCAGAATATTAAGGTCATCATATCATCTTATAAAGATTTATTTTAACATAAATTTAAGACTTATTTTATTGACAATTATGTGGCAAGACTTAGTTTATTAATAATTATATATATATATATATATATTCAAATTATATATATATATATATATTACTACTTATAAAATAGAAATATATGTTTTAAGGTATGGGAAATAAACCCACCGAAATGAGATTTCAGTTAGTAGGGAATGTTCTATTCAAAAAAAGAAAGCAAACAATATTAAAAATAATAATAATAAAGTTTTAAAAAAGTTAATGTGGGGTGCCACAGTGCATCCACAGTGGTGGGGTGCCGAGGACGGCTTGGCTGCCACCACTCCCTCCCCTCTTTGCATGTGGGCTGCCCACCACAGTGGTGGTGCCGCCAATGCGACCGCCACCGACTGTGGTGAGGCTGCCAAGAAACCCCACCGTTGGAGCAAGCACGGGCTCGGCCCTAACATGTGGGTTAAGGGTTAGAGTTTCATAATAATAATTAAAAAAAATAGAGATTAAAATATGAAATATATTATAACAATAAAATAAAATAATAATTAAAAAAAACATATTAATAACATAATATAAAATAAATAAATAACAATAGGGAGAGAGTCCCTATGTTATTTTCTTGCAGATAACAAACCTTTATTTATAGGGTAGGAGTTTTAAAAGTTTGGATTAGTTTATTATATGGATCCCAAAATAATAGAATTTTAGTTCATAGTGTTTTTATTTGACCTTAAGGATTTTTTTAGAGGTTTAGAAAGGTCTGATTTCGGATAGAGTATGAACCCCAAATTTTATTAAATTTAGCTTTTAGTGTTTTTTGTTGAATAAAATTTAGACTTTTCTAGAAGGTCCTAGAATTTGACTTAAATTAAAAAATGTTTTAAATAGATTTAAATGTATCATTAAAGACTTATTAATTGACCTTAAGGTTAGAAGACCTTAGAGGATCAATCATTTCAATTGGTTAAATTATTATTGATTAGTTATTAACAGTATAATTAAATTAGAAGGCTGGAATAATGGTAAGGTGTTTCTTTGGGGCAAGTCCTTTAAGCTTACTATTTCTAGCTTAGCTGAAATTACCAGTTTATCATAGGCTAGGAACTAAAGCCTTGTCTATTTTCCCCAAAATTGATGATGAGAAAACCCTTATGACTAAGGGGAAAGGTGACTATGTGGATATTACTAATATTGATGAATTCTAGGCTAAAATTTTGAAGGCCATGATTGAATATTTTACTTTGGACGGACGGTATTCTAAAATCTACAATTTCCATTTTGTGTTTGCTAACCACTTCAGGCATAAAAGGAGAATTTCTTTCCCTTACTATCTTTTGAGTTCTTTGAATAGCAGCATTACAGGACATAGGAAAAAGGCTTCTAACCTTGTGTTGCATGAGGGCTTGATCCTTCTTATTTCTGAGCACATAAGGGACAACATTCCAGACCCTATCCCTAAAAAGATCACAGATAAAAGAAAGGTGAAGATTGAGGGGGAGATTGAACCTGAGACTAGTAAGAAGAGAAAGAAAATTAAGGGAAAACCTCCTGTTGCTACTGGTGACAAAGATATCAAAGAGGAGTTAGAGAATAAGCATCAAACTAGAGGAAAGAGTATTCTTGAGGAAGACAATGAGAAGGATTTTGATGAAGAAGAGATAAACAATGAGAGAGAGGAAGAGCATGGAAAAGATTAGGAAGAGGAAATGAATGATTGGCTGGATGAGGGGAATGATGATAAAGAGGAGATTAGCCATGAAGATGGAGAAGAAAAGGAGGAAGTGGAAGAGGAAGAGGAAGGAACCCAGGTTTACTCTTCTGATGAAGTAATGAAAGATACCCCTAATTATAATGAGGGTGTTGAGAAAGAGGATGATGACACTCATTCCATGGAGGCTGATATTTCTTCTTAGAATGCCCCCGTGGAAGAAAAAATGATCAATGTTATGCCAGATATGGGGGATGGTAAAGCCACAGAGGAGGAATATAAAGATGAAGAAGGTTTTTCGGAGGGAATTATGGGTGGACAAGAGAATGATGGTAAGGAGGCTGGTAATTCTCCTTCTGCTAGTGATACTGGTGAGGAGACCTCGAAAAGAGGGAAGGAAGGTAAGGACAAGATGACCATGCTAGAGATCATTAAAAACAAAGAGGAACCTATTATCCTTCAGAGGGAAGAATCTTTGCAGAAGGAGAAGAACAATATGGAGATATAGGATGAGAATAGGGACTAGAAAAAGGAAATGCAGGAAATGAAAATCCACATCCAGGATATGGAAAAAACTATGAAAAACATGAATAATAAGCTGGGAAAAATGGAAAGTAAGCTTTTTGATAAGGTTAAAAATAAAAATACTAAAGAGGATGGAACTGCTAAGATGAGTAAGAAGGTTAAAGACAAGATGAAAGAATTAGAAACCAAAATCAACAACCATGACAGCATGATAAAAGGAGTTCTTAACCACAACAATGAGGGTTTGAAGGTGACCATTATGAATATGAAAATGTTGCATAACTACTTAGAAATGAACATGCTAGAAAGAACCACTATCACCATCGATGAGGATGCTGGCAACACTGGGCCGGGGACGAGAACTAGAGGGCGCACTCAGAGAAAGGTCCCTGAAAAACCTAAAGAGCTGAAGGAGCTACAAGAAACTATCTAGAAGATGGAAGACCTCCAGAAGAAGGCTGAGGAGATGATAATAGTTAATTAGCTTGTTTTGGCTGGTAGTTGTTTTGTTGTTGGTTTTTTCTTTTGTTTCTACTTTTGAACTGTTCAGCTGTTGGTCCCTGCTGTTGTTTTCTAGCAGGTGTTTCATTTTGTTAACTTTAATGCTCTATCTTTATGTTGTTTTGTACTCTGGTTTCAGGTCCATGTAAAACCTACTTTTACCTTAATAAAAAATAGTATAATTAAATTAAATAAATCATTATATAAATAGAGTTGTTGAGGTTTTACTAGCCTTTAATTAATGAATTTACTTTACTTTATTTAATCCTTATTAGTTGTTAGTAAATCTATTTACGTAGATTTATTTGAATTTGATGTGTTATAAATTTGTATAAATTGGATTTAGTTAAAATTAAATAGTTTTATAGTTTAAAATAATCGCATTGATACTTCTAGTTTAATCTAGTAGATTAGATTAGAGTTAAATTGAAACTCAATGTTATTGTAGTCAATTTTTCTAAAGGATAATTAAAATTAGATTTTGATTAAATTAGAATTTTATTGAACCCATTGTTGGATATTGCTAATGCATGAGTTGAGACATGTAATATGTTTAATCACTACGTTATTGAATGGGCACTCATACTGTTGTCATTTGTGTTTTTTCACTGATGTCAACATATGCTTCTATAAAGGAACCAGACTGGTAATCATAATGTACAATTAGCGTACAGATGTTTCAGATGCTGTGAAGTCAGATGAGAACTTAGGAGGATGTTGTGATCTTATATCTGTGATCACATTATTAAGTATTGTATATTAAGAGAGTTACATCTGTTTTGGTAAAGACTGGTCACTGGATTGTGACAATGAGAATTGACAGAGTTAGTCTCTAAGTTTTTGATATATCTTTTAGAGGGATTGGATTCAAGGTATGCAAACTTGAAGGATGATGGAAGGAGTACTGAAAAATGTTCATAGGTCAGTGCAAGGTACATAATGATTGGTGATGTCATCTATGGTGTGTGCTCTAGCAATGGCTTGTTTTGAAGCCGACTCAAGGAATGAAGCGTGTGTTTTGTTTGGCAAACATAAATCAAGGATGTCAGTCCTTAATTATTGTAATGTAATCATTGTAAACTTGTTTTAGATACCGTGTGTATCTTAGCAAGGGTTTATGTAATTGTTTGTAATTAGGAAAGCCTTATGGGCCGACCTGATCTTGGTAAAATGTAATAAGGTATAAATGAAAGGTCTTTTCTTTGGAAAAGACATGGATGGAATATATGTGACATAAGGAGGTTGTGAAATTTGTGAGCTTGTGTATCCTATATGTAGAGTAGAGGATTACTGGTGGACTTCATTGGAACTGATCAAGAAAAGATAGTTGCTGGTAAATAGTTCAAAGATTGTGTATTTCTTCATATACACTTGTTGCGAACTAGTGAGTTCTGAAGGTGGATTTAACCTTCTTTGGGCAGTAAGCCCTCTATTGTTCTTGACTCCTAACAGGGTCTGTCCTCTAACAAGGACTATGTACTATAATGTTTCAATAAGCTCCTAACAGGGCTATATCTTCTAACAAGGATTACTATACTCTTAGTACATTATTTGTGGGTGCTAATTCCCACCGAGGTTTTTACTTTTAACAGGGTTTCCCTGAAACCAAAATATTGTGTTATTGTGTTGGCATTCATTATGTTCATTGGATCTAATATTGATAAGCTTAAAGTTTAAAGTTTAATGTTCTGTCATACAACTGATTCACCCCCCCTCTCAGTTGTATTGTGGAATGTTATTCCTAACAATTGGTATCAGAGCTTGTGGTCCTCAGAGAGAAATATTAACAGCTTGAGGTGATCTTGGAAAATGGCATTCTATAGGAAGGATAGTCATAAGTTTGATCCTGAAAACTTTGACAGTTGGAAAAATAAGATGCGAACACATTTTCTATGTTTGGGCATAGACTATTGGATGATTGTAAAGAAAAAGGAATCTCTGAAGCCTGAGAATGACTTGGAGTCAACCACTAATGATGAAAAGAAGTTATTTTCATGCAACATGGTCGCAAGAGAAGCATTGATCATCACACTATCTGAGGGTAAGTTTACCAAAATTAAAGATCTGGATTCAGCACATGAAATTTGGAACAGACTAGAGTCACTTTATGAAGGAGACAAGTATACCAAACAAGTATTTTTGGAAGACAAAGATGGAGAAGCTACAAATGAATGAAGATGAAAGCATTAGGGCCTATGTACAAAGGGTTACAAAAGTTGTAGTTGGAATCAGAAATTGTGGAGGCACTTATGATGAAGATGAAGTTATTGCAAAGATTCTCAGATCCCTAACTCCTACTTACAAATTCAAGGCAATGTCTATTCAAGAAACTATACCCCTGACTCCAAACTTTAGTAGAGAGATGTTGATTGCAAAGTTAACTACCTTTGAAGTTGCATAATTAGGAGAAGCTGCACCTAAAGTTGAATATGCATTTAGGGCATCCGCACACAAGAAAGTATCTGCACTTCTGAGCACAAGCAAAGAAGACCTAAAAGAAGAGCTTGGTGAGTATGCTAAGGAATGGGAGAAGATAATGGAAGAAGAAAGAAAGATGGAAGAACTTGTTGCACTGATTTCTAGAAGAGAAAAAAGAGGTAAGGGAAAATTTGAAGGCAAATTACCCTTGAAATGTTTTTCATGCAATAAGATAGGTCATTTTGCATCTAGATGTCCTACAAGAGTTCCTAAGTACAAACCTGATTATGCAAAGATTAGAAGAGACAAAGAATGTTATTATGCTAGTGAAGGAATCTTTGATGATGATGATTTAGATAATGAAGAGATTGTATTTGTTGCTATTAAAGATGAACCTGTTCATGAAGAAAAAACCTTAGTATCTCATGTTGACAAGAAAACTGAATGGATAATTGACAGTGGATGTTCTCATCACATGACTGGTGATAAGAACAAGTTTTTTAAGTTGGTAAATTATGATGAAGGTGTTGTAAGGTTTGGGGACAATCTACCAAAATCCATCATAGGAGTAGGATCCATTACTTTGGATGGAAAGACTAATACAGATAATGTACTACTTGTTGAAGGACTGAAACACAATTCATTGAGTGTGGAACAGTTAATGGATAAAGACTTTCAATTAAGTTTTGTTAATGGTAAATGCTTTATCAGAAGCAAGGAAGGGAAACTGATTGATACCGGTTCAAAATCTAGAGGTAACGTATTTGAACTAAACATATCTAGAGCCTCTTGTTTTGTTGTGAAGGTAGATGATAGTTGGTTATGGCATAGAAGATTTTGTCATGTTAACTTTGATAACATTGTGAAGGCAAGTATGGCTAATGCAGTAAGAGATCTACCAAAGATTGTAAAACCTTCTAACACTATATGCAGAGAATGTGTTATGGGAAAGGAAACTAAAAGCAGTCATAAAAGCAAATCATTTACATCAAAAGGGAAGTTGGATCTAGTTCATACAGATCTATGTAGGCCTACAAGAACAAAGTCATAACATGGTGAAAGGTATTTTATACTCTTTGTTGATGAATTTTCTAGAATGATGTGGGTTACTTATTTGAGAGAAAAATCAGAAGCATTTGATAAATTCAAGTTGTTTAAAGAAAAAGTAGAGAATGAATCAGGACTGGAAATAAAGTGTTTAAGATTAGACAGAGGTGGAAAGTCTACATAAGATTTATTCAATTCATATTGTGAAGAGCATGGGATAAAAAGACAAACATCTGCTCCTAGGACTCCACAACAGTTTGGGATAGTAGAGCAAAGGAACAAGACTATACTTGATGCTGCCAGGACAATGCTGATTGAGGGAAATGTATCTCATGTACATTGGAGAGAGGCTGTTGGAACAACAATGTACACATTAAATAGAATTCAAATTAGATATGGCACAAGTAATACTCCCTATGAACTATGGTTTGATCATACTCCTATTGTAAAATATTTCAAAATTTTTGGTAGCAAATGTTATATCAAGAGGGATGATGAGATAGGGAAATTTGATGCTAGAAGTGATGAAGGTATCTTCCTTGGTTACTCTGTTAAAAGCAAGGCATACACATGTTTCAAAATGATATTAAGGAAGATGGTTGAAAGTAACAATGTAATAATAGATGAGAAATTTCAGATACAAGAAAGAATGTATGATAGCAGTCAGATATCAGAACTGAAAGAAACCACTACTGCTGCCGAAGAAGAAGAACTTGTTGAGGAAGAAAGTGAAAAAGAGGCTTGTGATGTTGATACAAGCAAGACTACTGAAATTCCTAAAACTCCAAGGTATGTAAAAAATAACCATCATGAAAATCAAATTATTGGCAATACCAGTCAGGGAGTACTAACTAGATCTAAAGCTAGAGAAGAAATTTGTTTGATTTCTCAAGTTGAGCCAAAAACTACAGATGAAGCCTTTAAAAATGAATCTTGGATAAATGACATGAAAGAATAATTGGATCAAATAAAGAAAAATAATACTTGGGAATTGGTTCCAAGACCTACAAATAAAAATGTTATAGGAACAAAATGGGTCTTTAGAAACAAAATGGATGAAGAAGGAACAATTGTAAGGAACAAAGCAAGACTAGTGTGTAAGGGATACTCACAACAAGAAGGCATAGACTTTGAAGAAATATTTTCTCTTGTTGCTAGAATAGAGGCAGTAAGATTATTCCTATCTTATGCTGCACACAAAAACTTCAAAGTGTATTAGATGGATGTTAAATCTACATTTTTGAATGGAGATCTTGAAGAAGAAGTATACATAGAACAACCAGATGGATTTCCTCTATGTGAAGACAAAGACATGGTGTACAAATTGAAGAAAACCATGTATGGGTTGAAGCAAGCTCCTAGGGCTTGGTATGCAAGGTTGGACAAATATCTACTTGGACTTGGATTCAGAAAAGGTAATGTAGACAATAATTTGTATTTAAGAACTACTGAAGATGGAATCCTGATAGTAGAAGTATTTGTGGATGACATTATCTTTGGAGGTAATGATGATCTATGTAAGAAGTTTGCTAAAGAAATGGAAAGTGAATTTGAGATGCCCATGATAGGTGAAATGAATTTCTTTCTTGGACTGCAAATAACTTAGAATGAGAATGGTATTTTCATTTCTTAGACCAAGTATCTCAAAGAATTGCTTAAGAAATTCAGTATGGAAGATTGTAAACTAGTAGGAACACCTATGGTGACTAGAAACAAGCTAAAAATTGATGATGAATTAAAATGTGTTTTTTAGACTTTGTATAGATTAATGGTTGGACGTCTACAATATTTAACTCATTCCAGACCAGATATTGCTAATGCTGTTGGAATTGTGGCTAGATATTAGGCAGAACCTAAAGAGACACATCTAGCTGCTATGAAAAGGATACCGAGGTATCTCATAGGAACCATAAACTATGGTTTATGGTATGATATGAATGATAGCTTTAAAATTCATGCCTATATTGATGCTAATTGGGAAGGAAATATTGATGACAGAAAAAGTACCAGTGGTGGTGCTTTTTTCCTTGGGAAAAAGTTGGTTTCTTGGCTAAGTAAGAAACACGATTGTATAGCACAATCTACTGCTGAATCAAAGTATGTTGCTACTACTATAAACTACACTCAGATTATTTGGATGAAACAAATGCTGATAGACATTGGAATAAATTTTGAAGAGCCTGTGGTTATTCATTGTGACAACACCAGTACAATAAACATGTCAAAGAATCCGGTGATGCATTCCAAAACTAAACATATTTCTATCAAGTATCACTTCTTGAGAGACAAGGTGGCATAAAAAGAAATCAAATTAGAATATATTAGTACAAAAGAGTAGATTGCAGACATCTTCACAAAGCCACTATCGAAAGATACCTTTGAATATCTCAGAGGTATGCTAGGGGTTCAGGCCCCTCCTAGTCAGAACTAATTGATGCAGAAATGCATCAGTCCAGAAGTATTCATAGCCTTATCATTTTTTGGACTAGATGTAGGGATCTACTCCTCAGGGGGAGTGATCATGCAAAAAAGTTTATATGTGAAGGCAGTTGAAGGCTTATGGAACCCTTTGCCATTTCTGTCAAAGGGGGAGTGTTGCTATGAGAAAATCCTCACTGTATGGGGAGATTGTTCAGTTGAAGGACTTTTGGGTTGATACAACTTTGGGATAAGATTTTCCCATATGTTGACATCAATGCTAAAGGGGGAGATTGTTGGATATTGCTAATGCATGAGTGGTGATTGAAACATGTAATATGTTTAATCACTATGTTACTAAATGGGAACTCATACTGTTGTCATTTGTGTTTTGTCACTGATGTCAACATATGCTTCTATGAAGGAACCAAACTGGTAATCATAGTGTACAATTAGTGTACAAATGTTTTAGATGCTGTGAAGTTAGATGATAACTCATGAGGATGTTGTGATCTTATATCTATGATTGCATCATTAAGTATTGCATATTAAGAGAGTTATAGCTATTTTGGTAAAGACTGGTCACTGGACTGTGACAGTGAGAATTGATAGAGTTAGTCTCTGAGTTTTTGATATATCTTTCAGAGGGATTGGATTCAAGGTATGTGAACTTAAAGGATGATGGAAGGAGTATTGACAGATGTTCATTGGTTAGCACAAGGTATGGAATGATTGGTGATGTCATCTGTGGTGTGTGCTCTGGCGATGGATTATTCTGAAGCTGACTCAGGGAATGAAGCATGTGTTTTGTTTGGCAAGCATAAATCAAGGATGTCGATCCTTAATTATTGTAATGTAATCATTGTAAACTTGTTTTAGATACCATGTGTATCTTAGCAAGGGTTTATGTAATTGTTTGTAATTAGGAAAGCCTTATGGGCCGACCTGATCTTGGTAAAATGTAATAAGGTATGAGTGAAAGGTCTTTTCTTTGGAAAAGACATGGATGAAATATATGTGATATAAGGAGGTTGTGAAAGTTACGAGCTCATGTCTGCTGTATGTAGAGTAGAGGTTATTGGTGGACTTCATTGGAACTAATCAAGCAAAGATAGTTGTTGGTAAATAGTTCAAAGATTGTGTATTTCTTCATATACACTTGTTGCAAACTAGTGAGTTTTGAAGGTGGATTTAACCTTCTTTGGGCAGTGAGCCCTCTATTGTTCTTGAATCCTAATAGGGTCTATCCTCTAACAAGGACTATGTACTGTAATGTTTCAATAAGCTCCTAACAGGGCTATATCTTCTAACAAGGATTACTATACTCTTAGTACATTATTTGTGGGTGCTAATTCCCACCGTGGTTTTTACCTTTAACAGGGTTTCCCAAAAACTAAAATATTATGTTATTGTGTTGGAATTCATTGTGTTCATTGGATCTAATATTGATAAGCTTAAAGTTTAAAGTTTAATATTTTGTCGTATAAATGATTCACCCTCCCTCTCAATTGTATTGTGGACTGTTATTCCAAACACCCATGTCTAATTAGGTCATTACATTAGCCTTGGAATGATTAGACTAACCTTTAGAAGCCAAGTATTTAACTTTCGAACTAAACAACGTAAACACCTTATAACCTCGTTAACCCTAGTTAGCCAATTAGATTCATGCTAGTTAACAACATTAGTTGACATTAGGGTTTTTGACCCATTTGTAGTATTTGGTCAAACCTAGTCAACTAGGTCCTAGTTTCACCTAGACTGAGTCTAATCTTGTCTCGGTTAGCATGTACCTTTCTAGCTTAGTGGCTTATGTACGTACGATAGTAGTTTAACATTAGGTTTTAGAAAAAAAATTTCATTGTGTTTTGCTCAAATTTTGGGCATGATATTAGAATCATGGACTTGGAGTCTTCAAGGTGGGAAAACCTTTTCCAAATCACTTTCTTGGTGAGAAAATCTCATTTCATAGCACTTGTGACACAACTAGTTCAAATTAGGCCTAATTGTCCTAATTAGCCTATAAGGATTTGGTGATCAGATTAAAGAGTTGGGTCCCCAAACTTTGTAATCCTTTGAGTCTTACAAAATGGTATTTTAATCTCATTTCTATTTTGGGGGTTGTTTGGGATTTTGAAGAGGTAATCCCTAATTACCTAATAGGTCGACCTAATTCAATTAGGTCTCCCCACTAGGCCACAATGTGCATATTGCGTCTAAGCCTTGATGGGTTGTGTTTAAATGATGAAATGGAGTATTTTGAGTCATGTTAAGATGTTTTGATCCACTCCTATTCATTTGAGGTCAATTTGATAGCATATGTGTAAAAGCCCTAACAATAGGAGTTTGGGTATAAAGGAGACTTTGTTATGGATCTTGTCATACAAATCACGTGTGTTGATCAGTGGATTATCTATTCACCTCTCATATGTTTAAAGTTCCCTTAGAGGGTTTATTGAGTAGGGGATCTTGCGGTAACTATTGCTGACCCATAGGTGTGTTTGTGTGGGTTTAGGACTCAAATCATTCTACCCTGCTTAACTCTACATCAAGTGGTATCAGAGAAAGTTGATTGGCCTTTGTGAAGTATATGTTTGAGGAGTATGAGTTTAAAGAATTTGAGACTGAGGCTACATATATACCTCCCAATGGGATGACTTCTAAAGTTGTAAGTAATTTAAAAGAGATGGAGTAACTTAACAAGAAGTTTGCAGAGAAAGTCAGTAGGTTGAGGGGATTAGAAGAAAGACTAGGGAAATTTGGATAAGACATAATGTTCTATGGATTAGGAGAAGGGGATGAAGAAGAGGCCCAAAGGAAGGAGGAGGAATTTCCTAGAGAACAAAGATACCTAGTGGAATCCCTCAAATTAGTTGGAATAAAGACATTAGATGTTTGAGCAGACATTCCAACCTTTGATGGAAAATTGAATCTAGATGTTTTCATGGACTGGATAGAGACTCTTAAAAAACACTTTGAATGTGAAGAGGTTGCTAAAAATTAGAAGGTGAAATTGGCCAAGTCCAAGTTGAGAGGTGTTGCCTTGACTTGGTGGAACTATGTCCAAGATGAGAGAGTGAGACAAGGAGACAATCCAATTTCCATATGGAACTTGATGGTCTAAAAAATAAAGGAGACATATATCCCTAAGGATTATGAAATCTAATTACATAGAAAAAGACAAAACCTCAAGCAGAAGGACATGGATGTTAGTGCCTATAAAGAAGAGTTTCATAGGCTTAGTTTGAGGTCAAGACAAGATGAAGGAGAGAAGGAGAAAGTAGAAAGGTACTTTAATGACTCAAGTACAACATATAAGATGAACTTGTACTTTTAGCCCCTGATATAGTGCATAAGTGATATCAATTGATGTTAAGGGTATAAAAAAAATTGAAGAGAAAGAAAGAACAAGGAAAAAGGGGTAAAGGAAATAATAACTTTAAAGGAAGAGGAACATCAAGTGGAAGAGGTTAACCTTCAAGACCACAAGGTGAAAAAATCCAAGAAGAACAAGGAGAGTCATGCTCTAGTGTTAATTTTAGAGGGAGATGATCAAATTGGAGAGGAAGATTTGGAGGAAGAAACTCAGGACCCCTGAAATGTTTCAATTACAATAAGCTTGGTCACTATGCAACTAGATACCTGGGAGGACATTATATAACACACAAGGAGAAATGATAATTCAACTCATCCAAGAAGATTCTCAAAGTGTCAACTCACCATCCAAAGACCTAGATCTTGAGGAGGGAGTATGAATAATGATGAGGAGAACTTTGCTAAAGTTTCCTACTACCAAAGAACCACCACAAAGGAAGACAATTTTCAGAACCAATTACAAGAGCCATGAGAAGGTATGTAAACTTTTAATTGATTTTGGTTCTATAAAGAATTTAGTATCTCTTGAGATGGTTGAAAAGTTGAATTTGGTCAGAATCCCGCATCCCCATCCTTACAAGGTGTCATGGCTAACAAAGGGTCAATGAACTCTAGTAAGTGAACAATTATGGGTAGAGTTTTCAATAGGGGAATACAAAGACAAGATCCTATGTGATATTGTGGAAATGTATGCATGACATATGTTACTCGGTCTCCCTTGGAAGTATGACCTATATTCCATAAATAATGGAAATAAGAACACCTACACAATAATAAAAAATGGTGTCACATATACAATGAAACCCCTACCTGATTAGAAGTTGGAAAAAGAATCAAGTTTCCTATTGGTTGGACAAAAAGAAATGTTTAAAACCTTAAAGGAAGCAGGTGATGTAGGGTATGCATTGCTCATGAAGCCTAAAGACAAGGAAGAATAAGATAAGTCAAAGGATATTCCCAATGAAGTGAAAGGGTTGTTGAATAAATATAGTGAGGTAGTTGTATAAGATTTACCCAATGCTCTCCTTCCCATAAGAGATATTAGTTGTCAAACTGACTTGATCCTGGGTGCATCTTTTCCCAATAAGGCTACATACAAGATGACCCTTGCACAAAATGTATAAATTGAAAAACAAGTATAGTAATTGATGGATAAAGGGTTGGTACAAAATATTTTAAGTCCATGTGTTGTACCTACTGTATTGGCTCCTAAAAATGATGGAAAATAGAGGTTTTGCACTAATTTAATGAAAATCAACAGAATCACTATCAGTTATAGGTTACCAATTCCTAGAGTTGAAGACTTATTGGATCAGTTAGGAGGTGCTTGCTATTTTTACAAGGTAGACCTAAAGTTGAGCTATCACCAAACTAGAATCAAACTAGGGTATGAATGGAAAATGGCATTCAAAATAAGTGAAGGTTTATATGAATGGCTTGTAATTCCATTTGGTCTTAGAAATGCTCCAAGCACATTCATGAGACTAATGAATGAAGTGTTCCATGGTTTCTTAGGAAAACTTATGGTTATCTATTTAGATGATATTCTTGTGTATAACAAGTCCAAAGAAGAACATTTGGAACACTTGAATCAGGTTTTGAGAAGGCTACATGAGAACAAATTTATGATCAATTTGGAGAAGTGCTCATTCATGCAAGAGGAAATCATTTACCTAGGATTTTTCATCTCCAAAGGTACCCTGAAGATGGATCCTTAAAAGGTAGAAACCATTATCAATTGGCCAACTCCAAGAACACCAGGTCATGTCAAACATTTTCATGGTTTAGCCACTTTTTACAAAAAAATCATAAAGAATTTCTGTTAGATTTGTGCACCAATGTTGGATACAATAAAAGGGGGTAAAAAGGTAAAGTTTGTTTGGAGTACTGATGCAGATAAGGAATTTGAATATATAAAATCTAGGGAGGCACAATTTTCTATAATTTTCCTTCTCAAGAATAATAAGTTATTTACTATTGAAATTGATGCTAGTAATTTGGAAATAGGAGCTATACTTAGCCAAGAAGGAAGAAGAATAGCCTTCTCTGAAAAATAAAATGAGGCTAAGAAAAATTAGAGAACTTATGATATTTAATTATATTCCATAGTGTAGGCACTAAAGAAATGGAGACATTATCTCCTTCCAAAATAATTCATTATTTTTACAGATAACCATGCATTAAGGTATTTGAATAAGAAGGATAAATTGAGTTGTAGACATATGAAATGGGTGGAACAACTTCATGCCTACACATTTAAAATAAAATACAAGAAGGGTTAAGAAAATAAGTGGTAGATGCACTTATTATAAGGGTCAAATTGGTTCAAGAAGTTTAATTACAAAGCATTGGAATAGTTTCCTTAAAAGACCTTTATGATGGTGATTCATATTTTGGAGAAATCTATAAGGTTTTCACTCAGTCCCAAAACACATAACATTTAGATTATTATGACTTCTTGTTACATGATGGATTAATTTTCAAAGGGGGACAAATTTGCATCCCTAAATGTTCAATGAGGAACAAATTGATAAAATAAAAACACTGTGGTAACATTAGTGGTCACTTTGGCCTAGATAAAATACTAGATTTAGTGAAGAGGAATTATTTTTGGCCCAAAATGCAGAATGATGTCAGGAAGTTTGTTGAATATTATGTCATTTTTCAAAGGGATAGGATTTATCCATAAATAAAGCCCTCTACCAACCTATTCATATTCCAAATAGGGCATGGGAGAGCATAAGTATGGACATTGTCATGGGTCTCCCTAGAACCAAACAAGGACATACCATTTAGATTATTGTGACTTCTTGTTATAGGATGGATTACTTTTCAAAGGGGGACAAATTTGCATCCCTAAATTTTCAATGAGGAACAAATTGATAAAATAAAAATACTGTGGTAACATTAGTGGTCACTTTGGCCTAGATAAAATACTAGAGTTAGTGAAGAGGAATTATTTTTGGCCCAAAATGCAGAATGATGTCAGGAAGTTTGTTGAATATTATGTCATTTGTCAAAGGGATAGGATTTATCCATAAATAAATCCCTCTACCAACCTATTCATATTCCAAATAGGGCATGGGAGAGCATAAGTATGGACATTGTCATGGGTCTCCCTAGAACCAAACAAGGATTTGATAATGTGTTTGTCATAGTGGACACATATAACAAAATGACACACTTTTTCCCTTGCAAGAGAAGAAATGATGCCTCCCATATTGAAAAAAAATTCTTAAAAGAAGTGGTTCAAATTCATGGTCTTCCACTCACTATTGTCTCAGAAAGAGATGTAAAATTTTAGGGTAATTTTTGGAGAACTCTTTGGAAAACGTTGAGCACCAACTTATCCTTCAGTTCTGCCTATCACCTTCAAACAAATGGGTAGAATGAAGTTGTCAATAGGTCTCTTGGTAACATTTTTATATGCTTAACAAAATAGTATGGTCAAGCTTGGGTAATGTACTCGTAATCACCTAAAATTGGTCTAGTAAAACCTAAGCCCCTAAATTCGATCAATTTGCCTTAAGTAAAATTCTAAATTTCAAAGGCATAATTTACTAGACATAATTATGTAAGTAACATGGGTAATCCCCCTTGCACAATTAAACTATTTCTAAAATCAAGCACAAATAATTTCAAACTAAAATCTTGAAAATCATTTAATTATCAAAACCTTACTTTTAATAGAAAGTCCTAGAACTTTTATTAAAAGAATCCATTCCTGACATGTGTGTGCAACTTAATCTTGATCATATGGAAACTAATTTTTTTCTATTTTGTCTTATACTCTCATCAAGCTTTGCCAATAAAGTACTCTTAGATACTTTTACATGGATTGATCTCTCTCACTACTCATCTCTACCTAACATATTTTGCCTCTTAACCTCCACCATCCTTTCTTGAGGCAATTTCCATAAAAGGAAGCTCTTCCTTGGCTCAAGGGATTCCATGTTGGTGCCATTTTGGATTCAATCTCTTGTAATTTGCATCCTACTATAGTGATCTTGTGCTATTTCCATCTCTTTCTTACATTCATAGTTATCTCAAGGTTATCTTCATCTCTAGAGTAATTGGCATTGCTAGTTTACTTGCATTCTAGTGGCATTTATAGTGTTAGATTAATTTTGTATTGTAGCTTCATACTAATCTAGTTTAATTTATAGTTGTCTAATTGGAATTTGAATCTTAATCATCATGGAATGAAGTATGAAAGTGTTGCATCTCATTCACCTTTGAGTCTTCCATTTTGGAGTAGTCAAGTCACTAATCCTTCATGCCAATTTGATGAGCATTAGAAAAAGTATTAAACTCACTTCAACTAGGAAGCAATAAGATTCTTTTGAGGAATTAGTTGTTCATTTGACTTGAACTATCGTGGCTAAACTCTTGAGTTAATGGTTTATTGAGTGTTGGTTATAGCTAGAATTGCATACCATTACATATCAATACTTGATAAAAAAATGGCATAATCTATTCACTACAACATCTGAAAAACACTATCAAGCAAATCTAAGAGGCTACAAATAGGCTAAAAAATCAGCTCGATCTTGGAAACATGTTAAAAATTGTAAATTTTGGTCACACAATGGAAAAATCTACACTCAGTTATCATACGATGAAACTCTATAAGGAGTGCGATGCAATTGTTTAGTGCGATGAAGTTCCCTATATCATATGACACATGGGTGTTTTTTGTATGATACAACTTATAAATAATGTGCAATAAAATTTTTGTGGCCAGATTATCATACGATATTACTCTATTGTGCATGTGACGATTCCATTTCATCACATGATGAAATAGGTTTGTAGCCCTAAAATAATAAAGAATGTTAAATTCGAGCAAAATCCTTCAAAACTCAAGCTTGTGATGAGTTACTTACCGGTGCACCATAGGACCGAGGCCTTTTGTGGAAACTCATAAGCTCAAAATGGTGATCTCTAATAGGAAATGACATCTTGGTTCTTTGGAAGGCTCTGGAATCAGCAAAAGTCAACTGTACAAATGAACCCTCCGGGCCCCTTTTATAGATTTTGACTTAAAATTCAAAGTTCTCAGAATGTCATGAAAATTGCACTCCTATCTAATTTTGACATCCTAGATCCATTTTTGGGATCAAAATCGAAAACAAAATCTGAGTTCATTTAACTAGTCAAATTGCAAAGTCAACTCTTCTTGGTCAAGTGTAGTTGACTACTAACACTATTGCTTCCCACCCGCTTCCACCTTCATTTCTTGAACCTCTGAGCTCAATCTCATGCAAAACTATCAAATCCAAGTTATTTCAACCTAGTCAAGATTGGTCAAACTTTAGTCAAATCTGGTCAACTAGACCTCACATCAGCTTGAATCAAGCTCTAATCTATTCTAAATCTTATGGAAATTTGATCTTATCGATTCTAACCTCAGCTAGTTCTCTTTACCTATCAAATCAATCAAATATTTCTTTGAATCCTTTGTGCTATTTCAATTTTGATCTCGAGGGAGAATGACAATATAGAAAAATCTCTTCATCAATCAAATCATATCAGTAAATCAATCAATGCTTCATGGATTGGGACATCTCAACTTCATCACAAACCATATAAAGTTGGGATTCTCCTTATCTCTCTTTGAAAGAGTGATCTTATTGCTTCAAATCAAGTCACTTTGACATACATCTACTTGATATCTAGGTGCATGTCAGGTACATCAGGACCAATATCAATCTGACATTGTTCTTGGGGCATATTAGTTTCATCAGGACTCATATAAACCTAATATTTTATCTCAATCAAGTGATTAGCTTCTTCAGAATCCTTATCGAAGTAGTTATCTCAAGCTCTTTGATATTGATCAGTTTCATTGCTTCATATCAAACTGGTTAGTTGTCATCATCTTTGGACAAATATTTAGTCTCATCACATCATATCAATATGGATACATTGGTCTTTCTCACCAGTCTTCACTCAATCAGGTCCAGAGCTGATATCTTTGATATCTAATCGATCTTTGTTCGATCAAGTTCGGAGTCAGTTTCTCCTTATCATGAATAGTCTCATCGCTTCATATCAAGTTGTTCTCTAATTTGATTTTGATCTATTCTTTGAATCAACACACTGCTCACACATTGATTCAAAGAGGAGAAAATGTAATCACCTAAGATTGGTCTAGTAAAACATAAGCCCCTAAATTTGATCAATTTTCCTTAAGTAAAATTCTAAAATTATAAGGCATAATTTACTAGACATAATTGTGTAAGTAACTTGGATAATCCCCCTTGCATAATTAAACAATTTCTAAAATCAAGTGCAAATCATTTCAAAACTAAATTCTTGAGAATCATTTAATCATTAAAAACTTACTTTTAATAGGAAGTCCTAGCACTTTTATTTAAAGAACTCATTCTTCACATGGGTGTGCAACTTAATCTTGATCAAATGGTAATTAAAAGAGGATTTACTATTTTTTCTTATTCTCTGATCAAGCTTGGCCAATCAAGTGTTCTTAGATTCTTTCACATGGATTGATCTCTCTCACCACTCATATCTACCTAACATATTTTGCCTCTTAATCTCCACCGTCCATTCTTGAGGCATTTTCCATAGAAGGAAGCTCTTCCTTGGCTCAAGGGATTCCATGTTGGTTCCATTTTGGATTCCATCTCTTGTCATTTGCATCATACTATAGTGATATTGTACTATTTCCATCTATCTCTTACATTCATAGTCATCTCAAGGTTATTTTCATCTCTAGAGTAATTTGCATTGTTAGTTTACTTACATTCTAGTGGCATTTCTAGTGTTAGATTAATCTTGTATTGTAGCTTCATACTAATCTAGTTTCATTTCTAGTTGTCTAATTGGAATTAGCATCTTAATCATCAAGAAATTAAGTATTAAAGTTCTATATCTCATTGACCTTTGAATATTCCATTTTGGAGTAGTCCAGTCACTAATCCTTCATGCTAATCTGATGAGCATTAGAAAATGGTTAAACTCGCTTCAACTAGGAAGCAATAAGCAACTTTTGAGGATCTTTTTGTTCATTTGAATTGAATTATTGTGGATAAATTCTTGAGTTAATGGTTTATTGAGTGTTGGTTACAGTTAAAATTGCATACCAATTTAGAATCACACAGTAATTCCACGGGCTGAATATGTCTATCACAATTCCATCAACAGATCCACAGGGAAGTCACCTTTTCAAATCAACTATGAATTGCACCCTAGAGAAATCATGGAGTTAAGAGAATTACCTAATGACTTAAAAGTCAGTACACAAAGAGAATATTTGGTAGATCTCATAAAAAAATTCATAAGTAGGTGAAGCTCTCATTGCAGAAAAAAATAGAAAAATACAAGGAGACTACAGATCAAAAAAGAAGGGAAGTTCATTTCAATGTGGGAGACAAAGTGTGGGCTTATCTGAGGAAGGGAAGATTTCCTAAAGGAAAGTACACTAAGTTGCAGATGAGAAAAAAATTCCCATGTACAATTATCCATAAGTTTGGTGAAAATGCCTACGAGATCTCTCTCCCACCACCCATTGCTAGATCACCAATATTTAATGTTTCTGATTTGACTCCTTAAAAAATTGTTGTAGGTTTTGATTATGTTGTGTAGGCTAAAGAATATGTGGAATGGATTAAGGACTTGCCTCCTAGCCAACCTTTGGAGTTAGAAATAATTTTGGACACCAAGGTGATAAAAAAACTAGAAGGAACACTTACAAGCATGATCTTGTTAAGTGGAAAGGCTTACTAGATGTGGATGCCACATAGATGAATGAGAAAACTATTTTGAAACATGGAAAAACTTTGGTAGAAATCCTCTCAAGTTAGAACTTGAGCTCTAATTCACCAGGGGAGTATGGTGCATGAGAACCTTAAGGATAATCAACAAATCATGGAATTACATGAGTATAAGTGGTGTATTTAGGAGTTCCTAAATTGTCTTGGGTCCTATGGACCACTTGCAATGTAATAGAGACCCAATTTGTAAGACCTTTGCCATGAGTAGAACTTATAAGCCCCTATGGTCAACTTGGTCAAAGGGTCTATAATAGAATATAATTTGAAATTTTTAGGTGCTTAGGGTAGTTTGGAGTCATAAATCACCTATGGTATGTGTCCATGTAAGCCTAGGTGTAATTTGGGCACTATGTGCAAAAATTGTCAAAATTGCTAAAAAGTTGCCTGGCAAATTTTATTAAAATTATTGAAACTTTTTGAAACCATCCTTTCAACTCACCCAATGGTCACCTAACTTCAAATTTTGGTTGGGACCATTGAATAAGGTATATTAAATCCCTTTTGATTCATATTCAAAATGTAGAGAAAGGTGTATGCAATTTTTGATGGTTGAAGACAATAATAAAATACTAGTTTTCCTGCAAATTCTCTATTTTTCCATGGTGTAAAGGCTTGTTGGTTATTCGATGTGATTTTTTGTGACATTTAAGTTTATTATTATGTGTTAATATCCTAACCAAACAAGTTTAACTTAATTTGGTGAGTTTTGAAGGGATTTAGAGGCAAATTTCTTAGAATGGGTCTGTAACTGATTCAATCACTAGAGTTGGCACTAAAAATGCCTCTATCTTGATTTTTCACCATTGGATATCCATGGCCTTTGGGAAAATACAAGTTGGGGAAATTTATAATATGTTTGAAAAAATATTTTGCAGGAAGATCTCATTTGCTAATTTTTCTATCAAGCCCTAGTTGGCAACCTTGACTTAAGTAGAAGAAGTTTGATATCTTTAATAGGGGAGAGGATAAAGACTTTGAATCATGGATTTGGAGTCTTCAAGGTGGGTAATCCTTGTAAAAATATATCTTTGAAACAACATATCATTTCATAGCACTTGTGGCACAACTAGTTCAAATTAGGCCTAATTGTTCTAATTAGTCTATAAGGGTTTAGTGATCAGATTGAAGAGTTGGATCCACAAAATTTGTAATCCTCTAAGTCTTAAAAAATGGTATTTGAATCTTATTTATGTTTTGGAGGTTTTTTGGGAGTTTGAAGAGGTAAACCTTGATTACTTAATAGGTCAACCTAATTCAATTAGGTCTCCCCACTAGGCCATAGTGTGCATATTGAGTCTAAGCCTTGAAGGGTTATGTTTAAAGGATTAAATGGAGTATTTTGAGTCATGTTAATATTTTTTTATCCACTCCTATGTTGACTTAGTGGTCATCACCTCCTTGGAGATTCATGACATGGCTTAACTACCTCTCATGGATCGGGTTAAATCTAGCGTTTGTAGTGGGTATTGACAATTCGAGATTTTGGTGCAAAGATAAATGATTCCAATAATTGGTATCAGAGCCTTGGGTCATGGGTTTGAGTCTCCCTTTAGTGGGTGCTGAAGGCTTAGTCAATGGTGAGGGGGAGATTTTTGACTTGGTGGTTAGCACCTCCTTGGAGATTCATGACATGGGTTAACCGCCTCCTGTGGATCGGGTTAAATCTGGCATTGAAAGTTTGAGCTTTTGGTGCAACAAAAAATGATTTCAACATCCTAGTCATTTTAGGTCAATTTGATATAATATGTGTAAAATCCCTAACAATAGGAGTTTGGGTATAAAGGAGACTTTGTTATGGATCTTTTCAATCAAATCATGTGTGTTGATCATGGACTATATTCACCTCTCATATGTTTGAAGTTTTCTTAGAGGGTTGATTGAGTAGGAGATCTTATGGTGAATATTGGTGACCCTTAGGTGTTTTTGCATGGGTTCAATCCTCAAGTCATTCTACACTACTTAGCTCTGCATCAGTTACTAAAGTTTCATTGATGATAGTAAAATGGACAAATCTAGGTACATTGTATTTATGTACTAGTAATATACTGATTATTATATTCCTCTAACTTCCATAGGAATAGATACAAATCTATGGCACAATCAACTTAGGAATATGAGTGAGAAGGGAATAAAGATTATGTTACAAGTGTGGTCTTCGTTGCACCAAAAGATTGTCCTGTCAATGCCCAATACAAGCACTAGACTTATAGAATCCACATGAGGTATTTTCCTTTTCATGAATATCGAGGGGAGCACTGACCATTTTTCCAAAAATCTCCCCCTTAGCATTACCCAAGGGGAGTCACACCTGTGACCAAGCTCTAATATCACTTGTTACACATGTGGTTTCTATTGTACCAAAGATCGACCTGACAATGCCCAATACAACCACTAGACTTATAGATTCTACATGAGGAAATTAGTTCCTTGTCACAAGTCTTGATGGGAGAGCTGACCATTTTTCCATCAAATTCTCCATTCAAAGAATTTATTGTTAGGTCTAAAACAAGCTGATTTAGATTTTTGTGAAAGATGTGTTTATGAAAAATAAAAGAGCATCAAATTTCTTAGAGTCTGGAAGGAAAATAAGTGAAAAGTTAAATCTTGTGCATTTTTCTGTATGGGGGCTATCCCAGGTACCATATTTTAATGGGTCTTATTATTATGTTACTTTTATTAATGATGAAAACAGGAAAACTTAGGTTTATTTTATTCCAAAAAAATTGATGTATTTGGAGTCTTTAAGAAATGGAAAGCTTTGGTTGAGAATGAGATAGGAAACAGGTTGAATTATCTCAAATCAAATAATGGAGGTGATTACTACACTAGAGAGTTTGATAGTTATTGTTAATATAATCAGATTTGTAGACAAAAGACAGTTCCAAGGACACCTTCTGAAAATGGTGTTTGAAAGAATGAATAGAACTATTATGGAGCATGCAAGAAGTATGAGATTGCATGTAGGATTGCCTTTGTAGTTTTGGGAAGATGTTGTAGATATTATTGTTTACTTGATAAATAGAGGGCCTTCAAGTTCCTTGGATGGTGGTATTCTAGAGGAGGCATGGATAGGAAAAAAGGTAAACTACTCATTTCTTAAAAAACTTGGTTGTGAAGAATTTGTCCATATTGATATAGAAAATCGATCAAAGCTTGAGGAAGAATCCAAGAAGTGTAATTTTATTGGGTGTGACATGAATGATTTTGGTTACATATATGGGATAATGAAAACCAAAAATTGCTTATAAGTAGAAATTTCATATTCAATGATAAGGTCATGTATAAAGATAAATTGCAGGGAAAGAAATAAGAAAATGAAAATAAAGAGTACATAGTGCTTGATGAGATCATAGCAAATATACAGCAACCAGTGTTAGAAAATATTGAGCACCCAATAACACAACAGGTTTCTCAAACTCCAACAAGAAGATTCATTGGGATAATTAGACCTCCTGAATGATATAATCCTTCATTATATTATTTATTATTGACTGATTTAGGTAAACTATAAATTTATATAGAAGAAATGCAGGTTAAAACAAAAAAGAAGTGGTAGAAAGGGATGAAAGAGGATATGGATTCCTTGATACAATGTCAAACATAGGAGTTGAATTTATTGAAGGTAAAATAGTTTTTCCTGACAAATGGGTTTATAGGTTAAAAGAGGAACAAGGAGGCAAGAATAGATATAAGGCTATACTTGTGGTAAAAGGTTTTGCAAAGGAAAAAGGTATGATTTTGATGAAATATTTTCTAGACTATTGTTGAAATGACTTCAATTCAAACTATTCCAAGTCTTGTAACTACAAAAGACTTGCATCTAGAACAATTAGATGTCAAAATAGATTTTCTCCATGGAGATTTGGAGGAACAGATTTATATGCACCAACTAGAGGGATTTGAGGTCAAAGGTAAGGAATATTTAGTGTGTAGGTTGAAGAAGAGCTTGTATGGGCTAAAACAAGCACATCATAAATGATATTTGAAATTTGACAAGTTTATAGATGATCAAGGTTATATAAAATCTCATTCTGATTATTTTGTTTATTTGAAAAGATTTGGTAATGGTGGTTATATTATCCTATTATTATATGGTGATGACATGCTTGTTGTTGGATCTAATATGTAGATATATATTATCTTAAGTAGAAATTATCATACTCATTTTCTATAAAGTTTTTAGGTGTAGGAAAATAAATCCTTGGTATGAGAATAAATAGGGACATAAAAAATCACACATTGACATTGACTCAAAGTGATTACATAGAAAAGGTGTTGAAAATATTTCATTTGAAAGATGCAAAACTAGTTAGTACAACTTTTCCTAGTCATTTTAAATTATCAAAGGAGATGAGCTCTGAGACACAAGAGGAGTTGGAGTACATGTCTAAGGTTCCATAATATTTATTAGTTGGAAGCTTGATGGATGTCATGGTGTGTATTGTACACTCCAAATGTGCACTTCTCTAAGTCATTACTTCCAAGAGAATCCATGGATGGGAAACATTGAGAAAGTGACCTAGAGCTCCCTAGGCATGGAGTGCAAGGGTGTTTTAGAGAGCTCTCAGCTAGAGCAAATAAGAATATGACCTTTCTTGTAAACCATGCAATGGGAGATTCAAAGAGACAAGGGAAAGAATGCCAATGTCTTCAAGAATCTTGATGCAAATGTAATGCAACTATGCTAGAATGAAGAATGCAACTAAGCTATGGAAATGAAAGTGTTGCAAATCCTTACTAATTAAGCTATGTGAGCTAAGCTAGAGCTTGAAAGGAAATCTAAGCTAAGAAAGCATAAACATGAAGCTATGATGCAAGAATGAAAACTAGAATGCAACAAGATCTCCAAGCTCCAAAATCACCAAGAAAACCTGCAGCATAAGATTAGCATAAAAGTTGGGATCCTAGAATGAGAAGAGAGCTCTTCTTTTATAGAGAATGAGAGTCAACAGACGATGGAGATTAAGAGGCAAAAAGAGCTGATCAAGGGTGGAGTTTGAAAGAGGGATCAATCCTTGTGCACAAGTCTCCTCCAATGAGAAATAAGTGTTGACTTTTGTGCCCCATGTGAGACAAAAAGGTCTTTTTCTTCTTTTTATAAAATAGGAATAATGCTTTATTTGTGCAACTTAGGATAAGAGGTAAGTGGGGGCTTTTTATTTAATAAAAGGGGAGGGAATTCCTTTTAATTAAATAAAGACTTAGGATAAAATGGTTAATCCATAGAATATAATCAAATAAATGATAGAATTAGGATTTGATCAAGGAAATTGATTTAATTTTGAAAATATTGATTTAGGAAATTGATAAATTGGTTCCATCATTTGATAAATTGAAGAATGGGGCCCAAAGTCTAGGTGACCATTTTAGGGTGCATACATTTTCCCCTCTTTGACTAATGTGAGATCTATTTGGGATCACATGAAGTCAAAGAATGAAGTTGAAAGGTGAGATCGATTTGGGATCACAAAACAATCCAGACATGTGTTCAATGGATGGGAACATATCAGGACAAAGGTAAGCTGATTGAAAAAGACAAGGCCAACACCCCTGCAAATAGGTAGTTGTCAAGTCTCAAAATTGAGAGGTTTGATAAAGTTGAATCAAGGATTGAAGTTTGATAAGTACTGCTCCCTCGAGATCAGAATCGAAATCAGGTAGAGGGAAACAGTAAATTGATAAATTTGATCAAATCACTAGAAATCATAATCGAAGATGAAAGATGATAGAATAACCATTAAGCAGTGAAGATATGCCCCAATTTGACTAGGTTTGACTGAGAAATATATAGGATAAAGATGAAGTCAAACCTCAAAGAGATGAAGTGAAGGGGATGAATGAAAGACTAGGGAGATGAAGGTGAAGAAATGAAGATGCCCCAACAAAGATCGAAGGATCAGGCCTCAAATGGTCAGCCAAATGCACAAAAGGAGCAATTTTGACTATCAAGATGAACTCAGATTTTGATTTCGATCCCAAAAATGGATCCAAGATGTCGACATTAGCCAGGGGTACAATTTTTGTGAAATTCTGAGATATTTTGAAAATCAGGTCAAAAAGTCAAAATGCTATATAAGGGGCAAAAAGGTCATTTTCAAAATCATTTGTCTTTTGTGATTTCAAGAACTTTGAGAGCTTAGAGAGAAATTATGGCTCAGCAGGTAGCGGTTCCCATCCACACACATCGATTCGAGCATGGTCGGTTGCACAACCGACCTCCTCAGTATGGTGCCTCGGTAAGTTTTAGAAAAAAATACCTTTTGAGTCATTTATTACAATTAAAACATGTTTTTAAATATTTCAAATTAGACTGATATGAACTATCGTGTGATACTGTTAAACTATCATACACATGTTATACACTGTATCACGTGATACTTTGTAAGCAAATAAAGTATCACATGACCTTTCGAGAAAGCATCGCACGATACTTGACGAAAGATCATGCGATATTGTGCAAACCATCGTATCAAGGAAAAGTGTCGCACTGCTATGTTACAAAGTATCATACGATACAATGTTAACAAATAATATCACATGAGTATAATAAGAAATATTGTATAATCTTAATTTGAAAAATATAACATGGGTACAAACAATTTTTGCGTTTAATCTTACTTGTATTGATTTTAGTCATCCATCATGATATGTTTTGACATCTAGATTGCGGGTTATGGCTTGCAGGAGGTCTTTTCAACACTGATTATCAGAGCGCCGAGAGTGGTCAGGCTACATTGCATTAGGGATTTGGATAATCCCAGTAGAGTTGATCTAGTTAGCATGGGATTTGGGTTCTTGCTGGACATGCCCATATACGGGCAAACCATGGGTTGCTGATGACACTAGTAGAGAGGTGGCACAGTGAGCATAACATCTTCCATCTACCTACTAGAAAGGCTTCGATCACATTGGAGGATGTCTATCAGATCTTGCGAGTACCTAGCCATGGGGATCCAGTGAGTATAATCATGTTTATAGATGATCTTTTAGTATAATGTTTCCATATGATGAAAACTGACATGATTTTTTATTGGCACAGGTATACTATGATCAGACTCTGATAGATGGGAGACAAGCCATCTAGGACCTGTTATAGGATGTGACTATCATTGATAGGCATCTCAGCTAGGATCGGCTGATCGAGGAATATGGGCGAGATTACCTAGTAGCATGTATCGTATGCTCTATAGTTGCACAGGCCCTGATTACTGACAAGAGTCAGAAGGGATTCCCATTAGGTTGGGGTAGATTAGTAGTAGATTTGGTTGCACACCCTAGATGGATGACATGGGGCCCAGCCATCCTGGTAGATATGTACCATGAGCTTCATGAGATTGTTTATAGGGATGGAAAATCTTGGGCATGCGGGTCTATTCTCATGCAAATATGGGTGTTGGAGCACATTGCCATTGTGCAACCATGAGTACAACCTAGGGGGCGGAGACATCCCTACATTTATAGGTACATAGGTTTCATCACCCAGCCCCATAGCAAAGATCTCACTTATTATAGGAGGCTACTGGATGAGTTGACAACCTTCTGGTGGAGGCCATACAGATAGTGTGAGCAGTGGAGTGATAGAGATCATGAGCTTGGGTATATGCTATGAAGCCAACCACTATTAGGTCGACATGCAAAGATTATGGAGTGGTTTGTTATCACTCAGGTGTGGAGGCAGTTCGACTGTCAACAAAGGGTGGCAGTGGAGACTACCATATATGCCAAGTTTAGGGATGAGGAGGGATAGGGATGGCTGCCAATGCTGGACTACTAGCAGGCAGAAGAGGAGATTGTAGAACTATAGAGAGAGCCATGGGATTACTTATTTGATATGGCAGATGCAAGTGCAGATGCTGCATACAGAGCTGAGCGATGCAGATGACCATTTCCACTGTTTACTATTCTCGATGCACAGCTGCAGGCATAGGGTGATGATGAAGATGACGGGGGAGACAGAGATGGGGGAGGAGGGAGGAGAGTGGAGAGAGGACATGGATCTTGATCAGGTGGCTAGAGATGGTCACAAAGATAGGTTTCAGATGACGAGGAGGTAAAGGAGGATGTGGTGAGACTAGTTCACCAATGGGTGGATGCAAGGCAGGATCAGCCTACAGGTAGGGGAGGGGAGGATCTCCGTGCTAGGATCTAGGTCTTAGAGACTGAGATACAATAATTGAGGATTACTATTTCCATTCGAGATCAGCAGCTACTAGATGCACAAGCTGAGATAGATCAGCGTGAGAGGGCAACACAGGCTGATGCCGCAGAGATCCGAAGGGAGGTGGCATGGGCAGCATACTATCATGGGTTATACATAGCAGTTGTACCTAAGGGACAGAGAGTGCCACTATACTCTAAGAGGGCAGGCAGGTCAGATATGGTACCTAACAAGATGGGACCACCGGTTCCACCACCACATCCACCGCATGATGGAGCGAGTCAATCATGATACAAGTACAATGTGAGATCCCAAAATCTGGATCAAAGTCAAGATGACTACAAGCATGCACTTGCAGAGAATAGTCAAGGATAATACATTGTAGATCCTAGTGTCAAGTGGAACAAGCATAAATTCTCATGACAGTTAAGATCAACAAAATATACCCATAGGTAGAAAAAGAAATAAAACATGTCGTCATGCCTCTAGTCTTCTAGCTCGACATCATTGAAAACTATTAGGGAGAGAACACTCAGAAAATAAATCATCATAGATAGCAAGCAAAGAAATAAAGTCAAACAAGTCTTAGCGAGTCAAGCATTTAAGTGCATGTGTGTAGGTCATAGAGTCAAACTTTGGGTATCACATCTACCAGTGAGAAATATCGCATCATTCTAGACTGCGGCTAAGATATCTGATAAGTGTTGAGAAACACTCGATGCTAGGGAATTGTTGAAAAATATAGTTGGGGAGGTGTTGAAAAACACTATTTGCGAGGTGTCCTAAAGACCAATGCATCCAAGAGACCAGAGCTAACACAGTTATGCCCCCTAGACAAAGACAAAGACCAATTCCAAACCAAGGCAACAAGGACAAGGTATGATGGAGAAAGGCCAAGCGTCGAGGACGTAGGCTAAGAAAAAAAGGTGAAAAGGCCTCATGTAGCACATGTTTCCAGGTTTTCACCACTTGGAAGATTTTTTGATTTTTTCAATTTTTTTGTATTTTTGCTACCAAGGCGCCTGTTTCCAAGTTTTCACGAAGACACTTTTTCTATTTTTTTTGAATTTTTTGCAATTTTTGATTTTTTTGGTGAGACATCAAAGCACCGATTGCTAGGTTTTCACTAGGATGCTCTTTTTTCAGGACTTTATATGCTTTTTAGAATTTTTTTTTAGCATCATATATGAATTTTTTTGGAATTTTTTCAGGATCAATAAAAATATATACAAAGGATGCCCCCAGACAGAAAAGGCATCATGGATAGAACTTCTTTAGGTGTAAGACATTGATAGGATCAGGGAGCTTCTCTCCCTCTTTAGTAGATAATAAATAAGTACCTATCCCAAAAGTTGCAGTAATGATGTAAGGCCCAAGCCAGTTAGGTTCAAATTTGCCCTTTTGTTCTCTATGTTGTTGGTTCTTGGGATTCTCACGCAGGACAAGATCTCCCACTTGGAATTCTCTAGGGTGAACCTTTTTGTTGAAGGCCTTGGACATACACTTTTGGTAACCCTCATATGGTCAAATGATGCTTTTTGTTTCTCATCGAGAATCTCTAACTCTTGGAGTCTCATGGCGTGGTAGTCTTCATCTGTAACTAGATGTTTGAGAGAGACTCTAAGTGAAGGAATCTCAACCTCTAAAGGTAACATTGCTTCAGCACCATAAGTAAGGGCAAAAGGAGCATCCCCTGTAGGAGTATGAATACTCATTCTATAGGCCCATAAAGCTAGATTTATCTATAAGTGCCAATCTCTACCATTCTTGTGAATTGTTCTATGGAGAATTTTAAGAATGGTTTTATTTGAAGCCTCTGCTTGACCATTTCCTTACGGGAAGTAAATGGAGGACCAATGTTGTTTAATATTGAATTTTTGGTAGAGTTGCTTAAGGTCCTTATTTTTGAACTAACCTCCATTGTCAGTGATTATCTCAGAAGGCACTCCATATCGACAGATGATATGGTTTAGGATGAATAGAGAAATTGTCTTGCCTGAGGCAACATAAAGTGGTATAGCTTCTACCCATTTAGTAAAGTAGTCAGTAGTAGTGATGATAAATTTCACCTGATGAGTTGGGATGAATTTTCCCAACAAGATCAAAGGCCCAACGTTGAAATGGCCAATGTGATATAGAAGGAATAAGCTCCCTTCCTGGAGCATGTATCAGATGACCATGTTTTTGACACTTTTCGTATGATTTTGTAAAAGCTACCACATCCATCTGCATGGTAGGCCAATAGTACCCTGCCCTAAGTAACCTTTGAGCAATGGCAAGACCATTGGAATGTCCCCCATAGATGCCCTTGTGAATGTTAGCTAGCACTTGATCAGATTCCTCCTTTTATAAGCACCTAAGAAGTGTCCCATCTAGACCCCTTCTATACAAATCACCAGAGATAAGGGTATGGTGAGAGGCATTTCGGGTAAGGTTTCTTCATTCAGAGTGGTTAAAGGTATCAGGGATAATGCCATCACAAAGATATGAGTAAATGGCACCATATCGGGATGATTCATGACTGACAAGGGTATAGATAACGTGGCTTTCATAGGAGTCATAGATAGGATAATGTAGCTCTTCCACCAGGACTTCAAATCTAGACTCATGCTACTCTAGCTGAAGAAGTGAAGCAAGTGTGGCCATAGCATCAGCTGCTTTATTTTTTGCTCAGGGGATTTGCTGAAATGTGACAAAGGTGAAATACCATCTCAATGAATCAACCATTTTCTTATAAGGTACCAGTTTCTCATCTTTGGTTTGGTATTGTTCATTAACTTGGTTGATTATCAGTTGTGAATCCCCATACATGTGCAGCTCTATGATTCTCCATTCTATAGCCATCTTGAGCCCATTTGTTAAGGCTTCATATTCAACAATGTTGTTTGTGCATTGGAACAATAGCTTGTAAGACTTAGGAATTGTGTACCCATGAGGAGAGACAAACAACATCCCAACTCCTGAACCATTTTACATAAAAGAGACATCAAAGAACATCTTCCTTGTTCTCTTAGTCATGTACATGAGGTGCGCATCTGGAAATTCAACTTGAATAGGCATTTTATCTTGAATTGGGAAGTCAGCCAATTGATCAGCTATGGCTTGTCCTTTGATCGCTTTGCACTCAACGTACTCTATGTAAAATTTTGAAAGAATCATCATTCATTTAGCAAGTCTACCCATGAGAGCAACCTTACCAAGCAAATACTTGAGAGGATCAATTTTTTCTATGAGGTGTATTGTATGTGCAAGCATGTAATTTTGCAACTTTTGGGAAGAAAACACCACTGCGAGGCAAGCTTTTTCAATACTGGTGTAATTAACCTCATATGAAACAAGCGTACGACTAATGTAATATATGGCTCTTTCTTTCCCATTTTCATCAAGTTGAGCTAATAATGCCCCCAAGGAAGATTCAATTGCTGAGACATACAAAATAAGCAGTTTCCCTGGGATAGGAGGCATTAAGATGGGAGGATTGGCCAAGTACTTCTTGATTTGGTCCATGCTCTTTTGGAAATCCTCATTCCAGATACATTTAACTCCCTTATGCAAGTTCTTATTGAGAGGTTGAGCTTTGTCCGCCAGCTGTGAAATGAACCTCCTTATAGATTGAAGATGTCCTTGAAGACTCCTTATTTGACTGATGTTTTTAGGAGGTGGCATATCCATAATTGCTTGGACCTTTTCAGGGTCTACCTCTATACCTTTTGCTGAAATAATAAACCCTAGAAGTTTTCCAGAGGTAACCTGAAATGAACACTTTTTTGGATTTAATCTTAATTGAAATTGTTCCATATGATCTAGAATGACTTCTAAATCATCAAAATGTGTGTCTCTTTTCTTAGATTTTGCCAAGGTGTCATCCACATAATCTTCCATACTTTTATGCATCATGTCATGGAAAATAGTTGTCATAGCTCTTTGATAAGTGGCTCCTACATTTTTTAATCCAAAGGGCATAACGTTCCAACAATAGGTTCCCCATGCACAAGTGAATGCCGTCTTCTCTTGATCCTCAGGAGCTATTTTGATCTAATTATATCCAAAAAATCCGTCCATCAAGGAATAGATCTCATAACCCTCGGTCATGTCCACTATCATGTCTATATTTGGGAGTGGAAAATCATCCTTTGAGCAAGCTCTATTGGGATCTCTATAGTCTGTGCAGATCCAAATAGATTTATCATGTTTAGAAACTGGTACAATATTTGATATCCATTCAACATAATCAATAGCTTTGATGAATCCTGCATTGAGGAGTTTTTCTAATTCTGCCTTGACTAGAAGAGCTATATGAGGATGCATTTTTCTCAATTTTTGTTTGAATGGTTTCACACCTGGATCTATGGACAAGTGATGCATAATGAGATTACTGTCCAACCCTGGTATGTCTAAATAGGTCCAAGCAAAATTAATCTTTTTTCTTTGTAAGAACTTGGTGTATGCTTCCCTTTCTTGTGTTGACAAAGATTGAGCCAAGTGTATCATTTGTGGAGCCTCATTTGTACCCAAATTGACTAGTTGTGTGGGCTCAATAAGCACTGATGATTTTTCTTGAAAGTAACTTGGGAGATGATCAAGTACCTAATCCTTAGGTGCCTCAGAGAGGTTTTCACCATTGGATACACCATTTATTTTTACTATTTTTGGTTCTAACACCGCCACACAGTGGTTTTCACCATCAAAAATCTTATTCTTTTTTTCTTTTATTTTTATTTTTTGACTAAGGTACTTGATGTTTGGCTCTGTCATGCTTGTAGCTGATTCATTGGTGGAAGAGACTATAGGTTCAATTGCATTTAGGTAGCAGGTTATCTTATAGTCATTCTGGAAAGTTAAGAGCTCAGGCTCTTGGTATCGTTGGGACCAATCAATGAGATGGGGGTTAGCAAGAGGTAAATCGATGATTGGTTCAAGGTTGTGGATATGAATGGTATTATCTCTGGTGACCGAAGAGTTAGAGTCTATCAAGTATCCTTCTAAGTTAGCCAAATTAGGATTAGTCCTATCAAGCGAAGAATCATCCACTAAGGCAACACGTGGGTTCCAGTCCTCTAATCCTACACGTGACTCATCAGCTACTTCGGGTTGAGATCTATAAGTATGGACAACATCAACATCCATGTCAACTATGGAAGAATTAGAGAGAGACTCCCATTCATACTCATGTGAATCTATATCTGAATCCCAACTAGGATGTTTACACCATGCATGTTTACAATGTCTCTATGTGGAAGCTTTAACATCATCAAGGGTAACATTTCTCTCCATCAAATGAATAATATTCTTATGTTGACGTTCTCTGATGGGATCTTCTACATCTGACTGTTCCTATTCTAGGCTTGCAACTATTTCATGAGCAACTAGACTATCTGAATCTGCCCAAAGGAGATTGGTGGAAGGGACCCAATCTTCACACATATCCTGCTAGTTTTCCAAATTGGGCATGTAGTTTGATTCATCATCACTATCTATCTCATCAAGGATAGGAGCAATTTTCTTGTTATGATTCTCAAAACCTAGACCAACCATCTTCTTAGAGTTGCATCCAAAAAGAGCATGATCAAGAGGTTCAACTCTAGCATCTAATCTGTGACTAAGAGGACCATGTCCTGGGTAGCCCATATTTTTGACCAAAGTATACCCTCTTTCGTAAGCCTTAGGAGAGGGAGAGAAGTTATCATCATGTAGGTATTTATCTTCTGTATAGATCCAGTCTTTGACAACCACCTCTTCTTTCTCATCCTGGATAGGTACTGAGGACTCTACAAATGTGCCAAATAATGTCATGGCTGAAGAGGAAGGTTTCATCTCTTGTGAAGACCTACCATAAGACATAGGTGAAATTGGAATCTTTGCAAAGGAGTCAAGTTGATACCCCCCATGCCAAGGTCCATTGATTTGAATTTATCTTTACACTGTGCTAGAGCCGCATTGAAATCCTTTGCTTCCTTGTTAAGGGGAACATGGACATTTGTTGAGATTGAATTAACAGATAAGGTGCTATCCCCAGTAATACAAATTTCTACTCCATTGTAGGGGAACTTAACACATTGGTGATAAGTAGATGAAACTAATTTCATTTCATGGATCCATGGTCTACCAAGTAAGATGTTGTATGCGAGGGGTCCAATATCAATAATTTGAAACAAAATATCCTTTTCAATGGGACCAATCCTAACAGGAAGGATGACCAACCCCTTGGAGCTTCTTTCTGCCTCATCATAGGCTTTTATTGTGATCTTCTTTCGGGCACCTATGATTTCTTCTGAGTAACCCAATGTTTTTAAAAGACTTAAGGAACAAATATTGAGCCTTGCATCCCCATCTATCAACACACACTTGACATGGGTTTTGTGGATCATGACTTCAATGTGAAGGGCAAGGTTGTGTGGGTGGCTCAAAGCTTTGTCATTATCTTCTGAGAAGGTTAGGTAATGTGGGCTGGCAATGTGATTAACCATGCTTTGGAATTGGTCGACATCTAAGTTATTGGGAACATTTTCTATGCACAAAGCATCCTCGAGGACTTGCTTATGTCTCAGGGACAAGTCTAAGAGCTCAAAGATCGAAATCTAAGCTGGGGTTCTTTGTAATTGATCAACAAGGTTATAGTTCAACTTGGGATCAACTGCTGATTTGGAGGTGACATTCTTGGATGCCACTTGCTTTGGTGCCACTTGTTTTGGTTTATTGGATTGACCTAAGTTGGGTCCCCTAATGACGATGGGACCTTGACTTCGGGTAATAGCATTAAGAGCTTGGGATGTCATCCTAGAGTTGGGACCCCTTAGCACCACAATGAGTCCTTCATCATAGATAGGAGGAGAGTCATAGGGATCTTTATTTCTCATCATGTTGACACTTTCCTCTACAACTTCAAGCATATTGACCACATTTTCTGCACCTGTGTAAGTATAGTTGATCTCAGCCTTGCCATTCTTAGGTTTAGAGGTTTCCCCCTTCTCATATTTGGGCAAAGGTTCTTTGAAAGCCTTGTGATCAGCATTGGTGTTCAACCCATCTATCTGTAGTTTTCTATTCTTAATGAGGTCTTGGATGATATGCTTAAGTTTCCAACAATGTTCAATATCATGTCCAATATTGTTGTGAAATTTGCAGAAAGCTTTCTCATCTCACCAATGTGGTTTAACATCAGGAATATGATGTTTTGATGGATCTTGAGGATGTGCAAGATTGTTGGCAATGAGTGTTTGGAAGACATCCTCATACGAGTCACCAGGTTTTGAAAATTGATTCCTTTCTTTCTTAGGCTTCTCTTGGTATCTTGGCTTATGCTCTTGTTGGTTGGATGTGTTGAGCTTCATTGCTTGAATGACACTAGATAAGTGAAGAATAGCTTGATCCTTAGGTTGAGAAGAGTCCACAACTCCATCATTAACCACTTGTTTATTCGTATTCCAATGTTGGTTTTTCCCTTTGTCCTTATTAGAGTTGTTATTTTGACCATTGTTGTTATTTTTTTTGTTGGTCAAAATTCCTTGCTCTCTCAAGACATCCTCAATTCTACATGCGGTTTCGACCATGGTGTCAAAAGAATCAAAGACCATCTTCCTAACTTCATACCACATCTCAGGAACCAAGTTGCTAATAAGGATGTCAATCTTTTCATTCTCAAGAATGGTTCTAGAATAGCGAGAGCATTAACATTTCCATATTTGCAAGAAAGCAACAAAGAACTCCTCTTGATTCTGTTTCAAGTTACATAGGTCCAACATGGTGACAAATCTCAAAAGATTGTAGGCAAAGTGTTAGAAAAATCTATGAAAAATTTCTTTGAAGGTCCTAATAGGGGGAGTTATGTTGGTGAACCACTCCATTGCTTGACCTTTGAGACTCCTTGGGAATAACCTCATGAGATAAGAGTCATCTTGATGAAACTAAAAGCTCATAATGTAGAACTGGTGCACATGGTCATGTGGGTCCCCATTTCCATCATATTTGTCATATTGGGGGATCTCCACCTTTCTAGGAAAATCCTTCATACTCACACTCTTGTTGAAAGGATTGGGACAAATTGAGTCAAGTGGAAAGGAACTTTTGGGTGCCAATACCTTTTCAATCATTCGCTTAAGTTGTTTGATCTCCTCTTCTTGGGATGGACTTTGTTTCTTGATCTTTTTATCCACATCAAAGTTATAAGGGACCCTAGCACCCTTGTTGATAAAGCTCTCTAGGAACTTATCTTTGTTTTGCTCCACATACCTCTCCACATATTTCTGGAAGAGTGGTTCTTGCTGCGTTTTCATGAAATCTTGAGTCATGATCAAAACTTGAACTACCACCCCCATATTGTGAACCATGGTGAGCATGTTGAGAAGGTTTCCTTAAGTTCCTAGGAGGTGTTTGTCTCCTATAATGAGCATGCTATGGGGCCCTTCTTCCTCTAGGGCTAGGAGATCTTGAAGGTGATCTTGAGTATCTTCCACTTTGTGGAGTCTTGGGAGGAGTGGGTGGGGAAGAGTTCTTTCCACCACCAACACACATGTTGTTGTATTGGTCATTAAGTTGTTGACCAAAAGCCTATCTCTCTCTTCTTGTGTGGCTATCCTTTCTATATCCAATAAGGCTTATCTTTCTGACTCTAGGAGTCTAAGTTTCTCTTCCTTTGCAGCTTGTTCATCTAGAAAGAATTTCTTTTCTCACTCAATTCTTCTGAGCCTTTCACTTGTATACCTTGAAGTTGTTTGAAGTGGTGAACTTGATCTCAAATGTTTGAACAAGTCATTGGCATACGCTGCATTCACATGGGTATCATAAGGCTCTTCATTTTGATTGCCATGTTGTGATTGTTCATCCTGATAAGATCTTTGCATTTTCCTTTCAGCCCTTTGGTGTGCATCCAAATATCGGGTATCGATAAGGGATGAGTCCAGTTGATTGCTATCAGAGGAATTACCAAATAGAATGTTGTCTCTATGCATCTCAAATATGTCATCAAGATTTTTATCCATTGCTTCCCTCTCTCTCTGAGTCAAGGTGTAACTCATGTCCATATCTGAATGAGAAGGTGCTAAGGATGTGCTTAACTCACTAGGATTGCTCTTAGGGTCAAACCAAACTTCTGAGGTATTCATAGGGGATTGATCAAAGATGGGCTCTTTTCCCTTACATTTTTGGTGATTTTTCACTAAAGGTAATTATTCAAAGACTACTTGAGGTCATTTTCCTTGATTCACTTGATATCTTGTCGTAACTGACATGAAAGAAAAAGGTACTAGGTGAAAAGATGACCTTAAGAAATGTTGGTACCCAACTAAGATAGTAAAAAAATTCAATTGTCCAAAAAGAGGTGATAAGATAGAATTTTTGTTAAAAAGGTATAAACCAACACTACCACAGAGGTGCCCAACAATGGATAAGTATCCTAACACATATGGATCAGGAGGATGATTTACCCAAGATATAATTGATTGAATATGAAATTGGATGGAAGCGAATTGGACAAGAGATTGCTAAGACTCTCCAAGTGTGTTATCAAAGAATCCAAAGATTGGTCTTTTCAACAAGGACAATTTCTAACTTACCGATTCCAAGCAAGGTCACTTGTAAAATCAAAGATTGCTAATTCAAGGAGTCAAGACACATGAACCCAAGGTGAAAACAGGCTTCCAACAGTGGGGTAAGTGACCTACTAAAATCTAGATCAACTAAGGAAGACTAAAAAATGACACAAATTAGCTTTGAATGACAGACAATAGTGACACAACAAAATGACTCTATGTGATAGTTACCAGGCTAATAGAATGATACAATTTTCCAAGATGATATTTCGCACGAAGCAGTACGACAGTTTCTAGGCAGTTAGTGTGACATAGTTTATAGTGTGTAGGTGATACAAAAGTAGAAATGAAGTATCACGTGATAATTATCAGACAGGTGTGTGATGATTGTTCAGTATCGTACGACTCAAGACTAGTGAGTGTGAAAAATCCAGTTTTGAAGGCAATTTGGTCAATGTTTCAATTTGGTAAGTTTGATTTCACAGTTTAGAATATAGTAACAGTAGACAATAGACATGTTTGCAAATAGTAAGTGATCAAACACATCATCAAAAACTTGAAAAAGGGTGAAAGCAACCTTGCCAAGACAAGCAATTGGGATATCAAAACAAAAAATCTTGAGTACTACTGTGATGTTTGATGTTCGAGAATGTTTGCATGGGTAGATCACAATGAGAACACTTAAAGAAATTACTAGCCTAGAAGGACAAAGGCTCAATACTCAACAACTTGGCCCACACTTGATGTCCCATCACCTTACACAAAGTTGTTGCCCACAATAGATGTTGGATTTATCGTGGAAGTGCCAATGACACAACCAAAGGAACACAGATGGTGAGTAGTCTTGGGGTGATCTGAGTTAGTCCACTAGGATCAATCCTTGCACCAAGATGTTAAGTGGCAAAATTGGGTAGCTTCTATCTATGGTTTGTAATAAGGGTTCTGTTCGCAATACCCCTCTTGCTCCCCAAAGGGACTCCTTACCTTGCGGCAAGTAATGGACCTCGCAGCCACAAGAGTACCTTAAGCATTCTTGCTCAACATTTTCCTCATGGTCACAATCCCACAAGTACTCACATTAAGTGAAGACAAGTACTACGTCTACCAAGGTTTTGTGTCCTTGATAGCCTTGATTTTATAGTGGGTCCAAATAGCCGGGTATTACCTTGTCCCCACTTGGGTCATTTCTCTTGATTGCTCAAGAGCAGGCCCGCTAAAGGATTCTAAACTAAATAAGAAGTGGATTAACCTTTGAGTGTTGGGATTTCTAGTTCACCACAAGGGTGAAGAGCATACTCTCCTATCTCAAAATTTTTTTCCAAACACACCAAGCAAAGTCCAATTACCCTCTTGCTTTCAAAATCTAGAAGTGGGTTAAGATTTCTGGTTCACCACAAGGGTGAAGAGCATACTCTCCTACCACCAAAAGACTCCTATGACAAGATGTTAAGTTCCTAAGAATGAAAGAACTAGTATATGCCGCACTTAAAAATGAAAGAAATGAACAAGAACTTGATTGTTTTTATGCATTGGGCAGCCCTGCAAAAATGATTAGTAGCCCTTGTGCATTTGAAGCTTTGACATGCGTTCTTTTAGAAAATAATGCAAGAAATGATGGCACACCTACAAGCACAAATTTTTAGCCCCACAAAGAGTTAGCACAATAAAAACCAAGTAAAATCTGAAAATAAACCTTTGTTCTACCACAACAAATCAGAAATCCGAAGCAAACAAATCAAATTTTGCAAAGAAATGACCAAAATCAGTCACTGCCAAGCTTATGCGACAGTTCAGTCACTAGAAGTTTCGCATGATACTTTACAGTATAGTGGTGTGATATTTTTATTATGGATGATACTTCATACTATATTTGGGTGACAGAGTTATGTATTATCGAGTGACAAAATCTTGTAAAGGTGTATGATACTTTGACTGGCAAAGTATCGCACATGTATATGAAAAACTTTCATACGATGCTGGAAGACTATCGTATGATATTCTGTCAGAAAGTATGGAAAAATAGCTGAAACAACAAGAAAAATATGACAAAAAATGTGCAGAAATACATGAAAAGAAAGGACAAAATAGAGCTGTTCTGCCCCATGGTGGGCACCAAAAATGCACACTCAAAATGTGCACTTCTCTAAGTCATTACTTCCAAGAGAATCCATGGATGGGAAACATTGAGAAAGTGACCTAGAGCTCCCTAGGCATGGAGTGCAAGGGTGTTTTAAAGAACTCTCAGCTAGAGAAAATAAGAATATGACCTTGCTTGTAAACCATACAATGGGAGATTCAAAGAGACAAGGGCAAGAATGCCAATATCTTCAAGAATCTTGATGCAAATGCAATGAAACTATGCTAGAATGAAGAATGAAACTAAGATATGGAAATGAAAGTGTTACAAATCCTTACTAATTAAGCTATGTGAGCTAAGCTAGAGCTTGAAAGGAAATCTAAGCTAAGAAAGCATAAACATGAAGCTATGATGCAAGAATGAAAACTAGAATGCAACAAGATCTCCAAGCTCCAAAATCACCAAGAAAACCTACAACATAAGATTATCATAAAAGTTGGGATCCTAGAATGAGAAGAGAGCTCTTCTTTTATAGAGAATGAGAGTCAATAGATGATGGAGATTAAGAGGCAAAAAGAGTTGATCAAGGGTGGAGTTTGAAAGAGGGATCAATCCTTGTGCACAAGTTTCCTCTAATGAGAAATAAGTGTTGACTTTTGTGCCCCATGTGAGACAAAAAGGCCTTTTTCTTTTTTTTATAAAATAGGAATAATGCTTTATTTGTGCAACTTAGGATAAGAGGTAAGTGGGGGCTTTTTATTTAATAAAAGGGGAGGGAATTCCTTTTAATTAAATAAAGACTTAGGATAAAATGGTTAATCCATAGAATATAATCAAATAAATGATAGAATTAGGATTTGATCAAGGAAATTGATTTGATTTTGAAAATATTGATTCATGAAATTGATAAATTGGCTCCATCATTTGATAAATTGAAGAATGGGGCCCAAAGTCTAGGTGACCATTTTAGGGTGCATACATGTACAAGGCTAGAAAGTACACATGCAATGAGAGTTGTGAATAGGTATATGAAAAATATTGGAAAAGAGAATTAGAATGTAGTCAAGTGGAGCCTCAGGTATTTTAGAGGTCCAATAACTCAATCCTTATATTTTGGAGGCCCTCATTATACTTTACAAGGCTATGTTTATTCAAATTTAGCAGGAGATATTGATAGAAAGAGGAGCACTACATGGTATTATTTTAATGTAGGTGGCATAGTAATCAACTAGAATTCCATATTGTAAAAGGTTGTAACACTTTCAACCATAGAAGTAGAATATGTTGTTGCTAGAAAGGCTAGTAAGGAGATGATTTGGTTACAAAGGTTTATGGAGGAATTGGCAAAGACATAAGAGAATAGTAGGCTGTATAGTGACAATTAGAGTGCAATTCATCTTGCCAAGAACTTATCTCTTCACTCTAAGACCAAACAACATATAGCTTTGGTACGATTTCATACGCTTAGTTTTGGAGGATGGAAAGTTAAAGTTGGAGAAGATACACACTAGTTATAATCATATAGATATGTTGATCAAGGAAGTAACTCAAGAGAAACTAAATTTATGCTTAGTTTCTATTGGTCTTATAGATTGATCATAGTAGGAAATGAGAACTTTTACAATCTTGGTGCGTCAATCTAGTGAGAGCTATAGGGGAAATAATGTTGGTACAATACTAGTTTCCAAGTGGGAGATTGTTGGAATAGGGTGACTGATCATGCAAGTACTGTACACTTCTTGGGAAGAGGAGTTGGCTTGAAGGGTCACCATAATGCCAGCACAAAGCACCGCCATAGAAAAAATTTCTTGTATGAGTACAAGAATATGATAATATGAGTATAAGAATATGAGTACAAGGAAAATATTACGAGAATATTCTTTTAGGGTTAGGGTTTATTTTTTGTTAGCTAACATTTTAAACTACCTAAAAAGGGTTTGATAAGTAGCTCAGTGATGAAAAATGAATAGATGATAATTTTCTCTTTTTTAGATAATAAAATAACTGGAAGGCTATTTATCTAGTGGATGCAACCCATATTGGGTGAACCATGTTAAATATTTTGTTAGGAATAAAAATGGACCATTAACAAAACTGAGAGGGGGGGGGGGGTGAATCAATTGTGTCAAATCTTAAATTCCTTTATACATTGATTAATTTAAACAAATTGAAACAATAATGTAACCATAATAGCATCACCAAATAAAAAAACCATAACACAAAGATTTGATGTCGAGGAAAGCCCTGTTATGGGAAGAATTCCGTAGGGGATGGTACCCACTAATGATGCACTAAAATATTGTGTCCCTATTAGGAGTTGATTATTACATTCAGTTGAAGTCCTTGTTAAAGGACATACCCTATTAGGAGTCTTTCCAACCCTATTAGGATTTGATTACAAGGATAGGATCACTTCCCAAAGTGAAGGTTAAATTCGCCTTCTAGATCCATTGTCCAAATAAATGTATAAGAATATATAATAATAGTAATGAACTGACTTATAGCAACTAGATTTTCCCAAATAGTTCCAATGAAGTGCTAAATGAATTACCTCTGCTCTAAATCTAGTAGACCTTCAAACAACAAGTTCACAACCCCTATTTCACATTTACAACATCAAGGAATGACTTTCCTTTATACAAGTTACAACAAGCAATTAGGTTAGCCTATTAGGAATTCCCCAATGCAAAAATAAATACATAGATGCTTCCTAAGATACACATGGTATCTTAAAAAAGTATACAACAAATAAAAATCATCAAATGCATGCTAGGATCTGCAATCCATGCTAGAAACTATTTGAACACATTATCTCCTTTAGTTGGCCCTAAATAGGTCTTCGCAAGCCCATACACTTCAGATGATGTCACCTAGATCCTAGTTACCCAATAATCTCATAAAATGTTCTTCCATGTGTATTTTGTAAAGCCTCAAACTTGCATGCCATCTCTATCATAATCCTTTGCTTCTACACTATGACTAGTCTTCACCAAAATAGTCCGAACTAATGTAAAATAATAGATGATGATCTATGAATTTAGACATAAGGTCTACACACATCCTTCATCAAAAATATAAGCTTTCATATCCTAGAATTCAATATAATGTTTGTACCACTCTTTTAGACTTGCGTATTCCTATCATAACTAGTCTGTCTGATGAAACCAACTAAAACATATGTTGACATCAATGAAAAAAATGAATGTCAACACCTCAAACAACAACACTTCCAAAAATATCCCCCTTTGGCATTGATGGAAACATATGTGAAGAACCATCAACCTAAAATATCTTCTTAATGACCTCTTCAACAGTCCCCCTAATACAGTAAGGGTTTTTCAAATGTAACACTCCCTCTTTGACATCAATGGAAAAGGGTGCCAAGTTTCTTATTTTTCTTCATCTTTGCACATATCACCTCTGCAAGGTGTAGCTTTTTCAAATCTTCATGCCTGTAACAAACCATGTGCTTGATCACCCATGTGTGCTCTATTATGTTTTGCGATCACTCCCCCTGAAGAGTGCATCCAAACATCAAGTCTAGGGAATGATATAACTTTGATAACTACTGGACTACTGCATCCCCACATCATCTAGTTTGTAAAAGGGGGAATTATCACCCCAAGAATACCTCTGATATATTCGAAGGTATCTTTTGGAAAAGGTTTGGTGAATATATCTATTATTTTCTCCTTTGTACTGATTTACTCCAATTTGACTTCCTTTTCTGCAACCTTGTCTCTCAAAAAGTGGTATTTGATTGAAATCTGTTTAGTCTTTGAATCCATAATAGGATTATTTGACATGTTCACTATGCTCATATTATCACAATGAATTACAATAGGATCTTCAAATATTACCCCTATGTCCTTCAACATTTGCTTTATCCACACAATCTGTTTACAATTCATGGCAACAACCACATACTCTAACTCAATAGTAGAATAAGCTATACAATCCTATTTTTTTTCTCCGTTCCTTCTTCATTTATTTTATTTCTAAAAACCAATTTGGTTCTAATCATATTTTTATCCTTAAGCCTAGGAAACAATTCCCAAGTGTTATTTTTCTCTATTTGATCTAGATCTTCTTGCATTTCTTTAATCCATGACTCATCTTTAGTAGCCTCATCAATAGTCTTTGTTACGCCTAAGTGCATTAAGAGTTTTCATTAGTATCATTCATACAGTTGGTAAAGGAGACAATATAGGCTATTCAGTCAACACACAAAGCATAGACATTGAACAAAATACAAGGAATAATACTATACTAACCAAATACATTCATGAATGAGTACTCATATTGAGCCAGATGATTTTCGAGTACTGAGCATAGTATAACTGAGCATTCATATGTACTGAGCATCAGTTAAATACCAAGTGATGAATGCAGTATACACTAAGTAAACCAGGAAAGGACATAAAATTTTTTAATGGCACAAACTACAAGGTAAATGGTTTACACCAATCAAAAAATGGTTTACCAAGATTGAGGTAAAAATAAAATATGGATGTGATCATTTAATGATTGATGATTCCTATGTAAAGATGATCCAGGTTAATCATTTGAACAATTGATCTTAGGTTTTCTAAGATAGTGTCACAACCCTAATTAGGTTAAATCATTTTTATATAAGTATTGTAAAGATGTCATTTTTACAAGTATCACACATGAAGTAGCCACAGTTATAGACATCTGAAGATCAGATAGGGTTGTGAAGATAAAGCATTTGATAGAACATTAAAGGACTAAATCAAATATTAGATCAGAAGGCTACCAAGAAGTATTCAAAGAAGAGATCAATCACATCAAGGTGATAACAAATAAGTACATATCAGATCTAAAATCAGGCAAAGTTAGTTGCTATCTACAGATCAATTTCATTGTTTCTTATTAACCATTGTAGAAGACTTAAATGTTTTAACAGAGTAGACTTAACAGTCTTATGTAAAATCTCTTAACCAAGTGCACACTTGAAGAGTGTTGCTAAAATCCTCTAACCAGGTAGATCTATCCGATCTTTTGTTACTCCTAACATGGTAAGATCACCAGAAGTGATCAATCTTTGTAGCCTTAATCAAAAAATTTATTTACTATAGTAGTGAAGCTTTGTTGGTTCCATCCCCATCAAAATTTTTACCTTCTAACAAAGGTTTATGTGATACCAAAATACATGTGTTATGTGTATGAAGTTTCATGTATGCTTATTTGATTAGTTTATATGTTGTAAAGAATAAAAAATGCTGTTGATGATTGGTTAGTTATTGTTGGTGTGTTCACCAACATGTAAATAATATCCTTTACATATAGAAGAATTGGGGAAGGTAAGATTCTCTTCTTAACCCCAAATTTCCAAAGCAAAGTTCCAAATTGATTAACCATAAGAAAATGGTCAATGCATAAATGAATCAATTAGTTAGTAATAAGAAGAAAGAGGAAAAACTTACATTCCATTTTGGAAGAGATTATTAAAATCTTAATTGAAATGAATTGAAGACAAATACTAACCTCAAAGTATAGCAGATCTAGAAATTATTATTTTCTGGTGTCTGTACTAAGTTTCTAGAAATTCTGCAACTTGCCCTGGCTTGGAAACATAGAGACAGAGAAAACCTAGAAATATTTTTCTTTTCTAAACCAGGTCAAACTTGACCCAAATACGGGGGCACAATCATGCCCCTTTATGTTGACCTTGACTTGCACTGCTCCGACAAAAATTCTATTCACGAATCCTGAAAGTTTACCGAAAAGGGTATCCAAATCTATTTTGTAATTTGTTGTTCTGCACCTGCACCTGGAAGAAAAATGGTTTTGTTGCTTGGATGAGGGGTTTTCCTTGGTCAAACCCCAATTTTGGAATTAAACTTGAAATAGAATTGAAATTGTAGTAATAAATAAAGTAAATAGAACAATTCACCTTGCTTATGTTGAAACCCTTGTGGAGGATTCAAATCCTTGAATCCACAAGTATGGATGCTCCAAATGGATGTAGAATTGTAGGATGTCTCAAATCAATTGCATTTAGATCTTCAACACCAATATTGAATGGATCTTGGAATAGGAATAATCTTGAATGGATATGGATGGAGAAATCTTCAACAAGAGAGCTCCATAGAGATGAATCCTTCAATGGCTTCCAATGGATCTCCTTGATGAATTGAATCTTGAATGCTTGAATGCTTGAGTGCTTGAATACTTGAATGCTTGAAAATAGATGATTGTTTTGATAAATTATGCATAGATGATCCTCCCTTTTCTTTCCTTCTCTTTTCCTTTCTCTTTCCTCTATCTTCTCTTTTCCTCCTTAAAATGAGAGGAGAAGGCTTCCTTATATAAAAGTCTAGGACACCAACTTCTAGAGAGGCTGACATATGAGAAATAAATTCCCATTAGGATCATACCTTAGAACTGGACCTATATTTAATGTCTTTCAAGAGTCACCATTTCAAAGCTTGAAGCAGTCGAACGAAAGTGGGAAAGAATTCTTTCCAAACCCTGACATGCAGAAATCTTTGGAATTTGAAATTTAGACCCTGGGTCAGTGGTGCAAGAGCACCACACACAACCAATCCAAAGATGAAGACTATGAAGACCTTAAAGACACTAAAAGAAAATCAGAGGAATGGAATGTATAATCAGGGTCAAAAGATCAATTGCAGGATCCTAGAACCTATAATGATCCTAAAGTAATGCAATACTTTAATATATTTGTAATGTCTTGAAAGGACTAAATTGCATATTTGTAATGTCCTCAAAGGACTAAAGGATTTTTTGTAGTGGAATAATGTTGTCCAAGTCTCAATAATGTTTTAATAAATCTAGAATAGGTTACTGAATAAGTTTAAGTCTTTAGGAGTAATTTCCAAGGGAGTTTTAAATTAAATAAATCCTTTTAATAAGTTCAAAATTCTAATATTTAAATATCAACGACTACATGGGTTTTGGAGGGAAATTCCATTTATGGGATCCTTAACTATTTGTAATCCTTGTAACCAACCAAAATATGGTTGTGGTAGTTGTGATAGGATTTTATATACACCAAACAAGGAATGCATGGGAGGAGAATCTGGAGTTTGTATGGACTGAACATGAATAATAAAAGAGAATACATTTTCCTGCATTACTAATCTTGGATCTCTGCAATTTGATTGAATTGTTCATTGTGGAAAGGATAAGATGTATTAGAATTTTTCTTTCCATTCAATGAGATGCAATAGAAGTTTATTTTCATTCATTATTTTTCTTGTATGCATTTAATACCCATTGTGCTAGAAGTTTAGACGCTTGGTGTTAATTGACAAGCTATATTTTGAGTTTTCTCTATAATAGTTCGGTCTTCTTTTAAGATATGGCCATCCCATGAATTCTAAGGGTCCAGACTTCATGGGATGCATGAATCTAATATGTACAATATTATTTTAACCTTCTAACTGCAAGGAGACACGCAACATTGGATGACTATCATGAAATAGTGAATGTTCCTAAATGAAAATAGAGGAAACAGTACAACATTGAGCATCTGGTTCAAATAAGGGGCATTCCTAAGTGATTGAAACATTCTAAGTTGATCATCTCATGGTGAAACAACTATCTATTGGTCCTATAATTGATCAGAGATAGTGGATTTGAGAAACCCTTGGATTGAGGGTTTGGAAGTGACAAATTTGGTTTTGTGGGTTCTCGGTGGACTAAGCCCTATTCCTTTGGGAATTATTCATGTTTAGACATTAAAAAACATTGCTGATGATTTGGAGTGATAAGGGTAAAGGGAGAGTATTGGTGCTTTGTAAAATGATGGTTTTTTATGCTATTTAAGGGTCATTGTGTAGAAATAGGCAGACCTGGTCCAAAGAAGTCTATATTAGGTCTTTGGTATGTTTTAGTTCTTGAAAAAGGGTATTTGTATATGCTTTTACTTTGCCAAGTGTTTTAGGAAAAAGTAAAGTTATTAGAGTTTCAAACCTGCTACAGGGCTATTAGGCCTCTGGATAGATTAAGAAGATCTTGAAGAGTGGGAATATAGGATTGGCTTAAAACCTTAAAAATCCTAAAATCCAAGTTAATTAGAACTTATAAAACCAAAAACATCACTTAGGAGTCTTGGGGAGAGGTCTGATAAGTTAAGCCTTCAATGCACTTAAGGATTTGGTAATTCATAGTGCCTAAACCTCTGAAATTTATAAACTCTACTTGTGTAACTAATACCACCACCCTTCCCTCTGCATTAGTCAAGGTTGAGGTCAACCTTGACCCAGAAGGTCAAGAACCTCAAAATATCAGAGCAAGATACCAGAAATAGGTAGGAAAGAAGTGGAAAACAAGGTAGGATAGGGGAAAAACCAGATCCAAGTCAAAGACCCATTCAAGGCATTTGACATGACCCCAAACCACTTACTCAGAGGGCTAAACTAGTCCTAAATGGAAGTGCTTCCATTTTGCGAAGATGCATTTAGCCCCAACTTTAGCAAGAGTATGGATTCGAAGCAAACTTTTGGTAAAGGAGATCACACAGAAAAATAAAATCTTATTGAAATCAAAGGGACAAAGCAATCCTCAAGCCCCCAGGGACTCAAATCTTTGTCAACCCCAAGATTAAAATAAGAGAGAAATCACCAGAAAAAAGAGAGAAGAGGGTGTGATTACCTCACCCAATGAGAACCTATGTCCCATTGTGAATCACACAAGGAAACCGTGTAACTAGAAAGATGGAGTTGAACCGCCTAGTGAATGTGGCTACTCACTACTCAACCCATCATGTTAGCTTATGGTGACTGATCAGGAAAGTACTATCTAGGAAAGTAATAAACACTTTTCCTCCCAACCTCACCAGTGAAATTTTTTTGAGGCCGACATATTTTTTCGGCTATTTTGGGCTGACATGTTGTAACTCGTTCTAACCCTAAAGCGATAAAATGTTGTATAATATGGCTTAGGGTTAGGGATTTTTTATAATGTATGATTTTTAGTACTTGTGGTGGGATTGTGCTATAAGGGGATTATGGATTGTAATCAGGTTGTAATCATTGGATAATAAAATATTGGACTCACTATTGGTGGACGTAGCCTAGGGATTGGGTGAAACACATTAAATCTTTGTGTCTTTTGTTCTCTTCTGTGTGGTTTATTGTTTTCTGATATTGGTTATATTTGCATGTAATTGTTATTTCTACCTTGTTAATCCTAACAAGTGGTATCAGAGTGAGGTTATTTCATTCGTTCTTTCATCTATTCTCTGAAGCAGGTCTCATGAGTCAGTGGGAGAGTCTCTTGGTTAAGTGGGAGAAATGGCAGATGAGGGTAGGCTAAAGGTTGATAATTTTAATGGGCAAAACTTCTAGTTATGGAAGATGCAAATGGAGGATTATCTCTATAAGAAGGATCTATGGTGGCCATTAGAGGAAATAGCCAAGAAAGAGGTAACAATGTCTCAGGAAGATTGGGATATTTTGGATAGGAACGCACTGGGGAGTATTCGTTTATGCCTGGCACAATCAGTGGCATTCAATATTACTAGAGCAACGATAGCTAAAACTTTGATGGAAACCCTAGCGAAGTTGTATGAAAAGCCTTCAGCTTCAAAAAAGGTATTTCTTATGAAGCATTTATTTAATATGAAAATGGTAGAAGGTGGATCAGTCACCGATCATTTGAATGAGTTTAATACAGTTACAAGTTAGTTAGCCTTAGTTAAAATTACTTTTGATGAAGAGGTTAGGGCTCTCTTGATTTTGTGTTCTTTGCCAGAAAGCTGGAATGGCTTGGTAATGGCTGTTAGTAATTCTGTTTCTGGTTCTAATACCCTAAAGTTTGATGATGTTATTGGTATTATATTGAGTGAGGAAATTCATAGGAAAAGCTTAGGGGAATCCACATCAGGTAGTGTATTGAATGTAGAAAGTAGAGGCAGAAAAAGAGATAGAGGAAACAACTCTAGAAATCATGGAAAATCATGAGGGAAGTTGAAGGGAAAGAGGTCTTAGTCAAGAGGACCTAGTGACTGTTGGTACTATGGAAAATTAGGACATAAGAAGAAATATTGTTGGTCTCAGAAGAAAGATCAAGGAGACAAACATGATGGAAACAAGGAGGCAAATGTGGTAAGTAACAAATATGAAGAGGATGCTTTGCTCTTGTCTTTAGAAATTGTTGATGATTCATTGGTGTTAGATTCAGGGGCTTCATTTCATGCTACACCCCATAGAGGTTATTTTGTTGATTATGTCGAAGGGGATTTTGGGCTAGTTTATTTAGGAGATAATGAACCCTGTCAAATTGTTGGAAAAGGGAAAATCAAGATTAAGTTGCACAATGGGAATCATTGGCTACTACAAGAGGTAAGACATGTTCCAAGGTTGAGTAGGAATTTAATTTCAGCAGGGTAACTCATTGATAAGGGTTTCACAGTTACTTTTAATGATAAAAATTGGAAGGTTTCAAAAGGTTCCTTAGTAGTAGCAAAAGGTGTGAAAGTAGGCACCTTATATCTTTGTATAGGTCATACTATTCCCTCTACTTTAATTATTTTAGAGAAAAATGAATGTTCAGAAATAGTTGCTGTAGTTGAGCAGGTAGAACAAGAGATAGTAGCTAGAGATTATGAAATAGCGCTATGACACAATAGACTTGGGAACATGGGTGAAAAAGGTATGAAATTAATTCATTCAAAGAAAGTTCTACCCAGTCTGAAATGTGTTAATATGTATTTTTGTGAAAGTTGTGTGTATGGAAAGCAAAAGAGAGTTAGTTTTGTAAAGAGTGGGAAGGAAAAGAAATATGAAAAATTATAGCTTGTGCATATAGATGTATGGGGTCTAGCTCAGGTATCTTCCTTTGGTGGCTCTCAGTATTATGTTACATTAATTGATGATGCAACTAGGAAAGTATGGATATATTTCATTAGACAAAAATCTAATGTATTTGAAACTTTTAAGAAATGGAAAAGCTTGGTTGAAAATGAGATTGGAAAAAGATTAAAATGTATCAAACCTAATAATGGCGATGAGTATTACAACAAAGAATTTGAAGATTATTGTTCCTCTACTAGTATTCGGAGATAGAAAATAGTTCCAAGGACTCCACAGGAAAATGGAGTGGTTGAACACATGAACAGAACAATAATGGAGTGTACTAGGAGCATGAGGTTGCATGCTGGGCTTCCCCTAAACATGTGGGTAGAGGCTGTAAATACTACTATATATTTGATAAATAGAGGTCCCTCTACTCCCTTGGGTTGTGGCATTCCAGAGGAAGCATGGGCAGGTAAGAAGGTGAGTTATTCTTGTCTCAGAACCTTCGGTTGTGAAGCTTTTGCACATATAGATTCTGAAAATAGAACCAAGCTGGAAGCTAAGTCAAAGAAATGTGTATTTGTTGGATATGGCATTGATGAATTTGGTTATAGGCTTTGGGATTTTGAAAATCATAAAATTGTAAGAAGTAGGGATGTCATATTCAATGAGAAAGTATTGTACAAAGATCTGTTGCACCAACATGAGAAGAAAGAAAATGACTACGCAGTACTAGATGATACTCCAAAAGATGATGTTCCAGTAGTTCCTTATGCTCCACAACAACATCAACAACAAATACCACACACCCCATTGAATGTTAGATGGTCAACAAGGTTAAGTAGACCTCCAGAAAGATTTTCTCCATCTTTGTATTCTATTTTGTTAATAGATGCTGGTGAACTTGAATGTTATAATGAAGCTATGTAGGTGGATACAAAGCTTTAGTGGGAGTCTACAATGATAGATGAAATGGACTCTTTGCTGAAAAATCAAACATGGGATTTATGTAAGTTACCTGCAGGTAAAAGGGCTTTACAGAATAAATGGGTTTACAGGATAAAAGAAGAGGATGGAGGTAAGA
>BSBK01000147.1:105000-340000 GCA_027943335.1 Chamaecyparis obtusa
TAAGCAAGGTGAATTGTTCCATTTAATTTAATTACTACAACAGTTTCAATTTAATTTCAAGGTTAATTCCTAAATTGGGGTTTGACTGAGGCAAATGCCTCCCCCCCCCAAAAAAAAAAACCATTTTTCTTGTAGGTATAGGTGCAGGACAATGAATATCAGTGCAGATCTGGATACCCTTTTTGTCAAACTTTTAGGATTCATGAATAGAATTTCTATCAGAGTAGTGCAAGTCAAGGTCAACCTTGGGTCAAGGTCAACTTTGGCTACCTAGGTCAATGATGAACTTTCTTAGAAAGGAAAAATATTTCTGGGTTTTGTAGATCTTGCAATTTCAATTCAAATGCAAAAAAAATTAATAGTTTCTGAGACTGTTTGATAGGGTTTTCAACCAATTCTTTTTCAGAGGTAAGTACCTTTATTTCTTCATTTCAACATTAGCATTTCCAGATTTACATTCCATCCCCTTAGAATTCATATATATGTGTAAAATATGGGTTTAGGGTCTCTTTCATGTGCATTATTCTAAACCTATTCATCCATATTTTATATCTTACAACAAAACTAGAAGCAATGGATAAAGGAGGTATGAAAGACATAGGAAAAAGACCACGGTTAAGATCCATTTGAGGTATGCTTAACTGAACAATCTTGTGATGTTTATAGGCTTCATATGAGAGAAAAAGGTTATCAGGTCGAGAAGCACATGAATTAGGTAATGAAGGCCAAAATAAGTCAAGGGTAGCACAATCCCTAGGCCTAGAAAGTTGATATAAATTATGATTAATCATTTTCACTTCTTCATCATGAATGAATTTAATACACTTATGGATAGGAGAAGCACCGACATGCATGGCATTCAATCAAGGCAAACCAAGCTTAACTTGAAACTAATTAGAAGTAGGGACAACAACGAAGGCAATGTCCATAAATTTACCACAAACTTCAACACACAAGTTAATAGAACCAAGTGATGGATAGAAAAAACCATTACAAGTTTGGATCCACACATTAGATGTATCATAAAAATTACATTGTAAGTTCTTCATAAAAATATTTTCTTCAGTAATGACATTGACTAAGGATGTAGGATCAATAAGACAACCATGTGTAGGTATCTTAGAAATCCTAGCATAAATGTAGAGGGGACCATCAAGAGCTTTAATAGTCTCAGAATCATCAAAGATGATCAAGAGTTCCCTAGGTCTTTTATTCTTAGGTTGTTTTTGAGGTTGAGGTTTTGGTTTAGGATTAGGTTGAGGTGGAACTTGAAGTTGAGGTTGAGATTGAGGCTGGGATGGAGATATAGGTTGAGAGAAAACAACATGCTCCACATGGTTAACAATATGATTGAGATCATCCATCTTTGAATCATAAACAATATCCACAGAAGATGGCTGAACAATGGTATTAGCATCATGTGTAGGTAAAGGATTCATATAGATTTGGAGGTTTTTATTAGGATGAGAGACAAATTTTTTCCCACTACCATTAAAATTATCAACAGATAAAGTGTTAGAATCAATGAATTCTTGAAGCTTATGTTTTAGAGAATAACACTTCTCAGTATCATGGCCATTTTGATGATGGTATTGACAAAAGGCTTTGGGATCAAAGGATTTGGATGCCATCATAGTAGGTAAAAGAGGTCAAATAGGAGGCAAAGTAATCATATTAGCATTCAACAATTTACTCATAATAGAATGTAAACATTCAGAAAGAGGAGTAAACGTATGATTCAGATGAAAATTAGTGGATGCAGAAGTTGCATTATTGGATGCAACAACAACTTGATCAACAACTACATTTTCTTGCTTATTTATCTTGACATAGTTGTTAGGTTTTTGAAACTTGTTGGGATCAGGAGCATCATCACTCTTATCAATTGGAACATGAGCCATTGGAGTGTTGCTCTCAAATTGACTCACTTGTAATTGATAATGATGAAGTGCTACACAAAGTTGTTTAAAAGAGGTAAATTCAGTAAGTAGAATCTTATCTCTAATATCCTTTTGTAAATTTAAAATAAACATATGCCGAATATCAATATCATGAACATGATAAGAAATTTGCGCATAAAAATGCTTAAGTCTACCAATAAATTCAGTCAATTTTTCTTTAGTATTTTGTTTACAATTCATCAAATCAGTTAAGGACACTTGCAGACCAATGTTATTTTGGAACTTTTGGATAAAGGCATTAGCAAGTTTTGGAAAAGAATCAATAGAATAAGGAGGCAAGGAACAATACTATTGCAAGGCCTTATCATGAAAAGTTCTAGCTAACAACTTGGCTAAAATCCTATGGTCATGAGCATAGTCACTACAAAGGATTTGAAATATTTTAACATGAGTGACAGGGTCTCCCTTACCATTGTAATTCTCAAGATGAGGCATATCAGCTTGTTGAGGAACAAGAGCATGAATAATGTCTAGGGATAAAAGACTACCCATGTCACATGTAGGAATGCTAAACTTGGATTAAGTTAAGGATGCATGTTGTTGTTGTAAAGAGGACACAATTTGAGCTAGACTAATGATTGTGGAATCATTAGAAGAAATAGGAGGCATAGAAACATTACTAGGGAAAGTGTAGGAAGCAGTGGGAGTGGAAGACACAACTGGTGGAATACTTGGAACCATAGTTGGAAGAGGGTTGGAATAGGTAAAAGGAACATGATGGTAAGAAGGTTGTGAGGTAGGTAGAGACACCAATGAAATACTCACATGAAGAGATGGAAGAGATGTAGTCACTGAAGGAGGAGTATAAGTAGGAATGCTAGGTAAAGGAACAAAAGAAGGTTCCACACTAGTGATAGGAGGAGTGAATCCTAGATCTTGAGCTTCTTGAGCTAAAGGTTTGATATTTCAATGCATAAGATGAGTGATACCACACAAGAGATTAACATCTTGATCACTATCCTGAAGAACTTTCTTAAGAGCCTCTATAGCTTGAACAGAATCTTGATTATGGTTTTCTTGAATAAGCCAATTTCCCATTTTATCAAGTTAAGTTGAAAGTTTTTGGACTTGTTCAGGAGGAGCTCTTAAAGCATCATCCTCATCATGAGATGAGTGAGAAGAGTTATGCTCCATAGTAGGATTGGAATCATGAGTGATCAAATTGTCATCTGGGATCCTAAGGAAAGGAGAGGAAGACTCAGGATCAAAGGAACCCATAAGTCTGTGACTTCTTCTAATCGAGATATTATAACTATGACTAGAGGTAATAAAGCTCATAAACCAATGCAATGCAAATGAACTAAATTAGGAAAACACAAGGCATGAACAAATAATTGTTTTTGTATTTTTTCTTTATATGATTTTTTTATTTTATTTTTGAAATGTAAATGCAAGCACATAAAAGAAGGATAATTTAATATACATGCAAGATCTAACATGAAATGTAAATCTAACACCACAAAAGAAATAATTGTCGTAAGCAAGTTCACCAAAATGTAAAGAATAAAAAATGATGTTGATGATTGGTTAGTTATTGTTGATGTGTTCACCAATGTGTAAATAATATCCTTTACATATAGAATAATTAGGGAAGGTAAGATTCTCTTCTTAACCCCAAATTACCAAAGGAAAGACCCAAATTGATTAACCATAAGAAAATGGTCAATGCATAAATGAATCAATTGATTAATAATAAGAAGAAAGAGGAAAACCTTACATTATTTTTTGGAAGAGAGTATTAAAATCTTAATTGAAATGAATTGAAGACAAATACTAACTTTAAAGTATAGAAGATTTAGAAATTGCTATTTTTTGGTGTTTGTACTGAGTTTTTGGAAATTCTGCAACCTGCCCTGGCTTGGAAACATAGAGACGGAGAAAACCTAGAAATATTTTTCTTTTTTGAACTAGGTCAACCTTGACCCAAATGCGAGGGCATAATCATGCCCCTTTATGTCGACCTTGACCTGCACCGCTCCAACATAAATTCTATTCACGGATCCTGAAATTTTTTCGAAAAGGGTATCCAAATCTGTTATGTAATTTGCTATTCCGCACCTGCACCTGCACCTGCAAGAAAAATGGTTTTGTTGTTTGGATGAGGGGTTTTCCTCGGTCAAACCCTAGTTTTGGAATTGACCTTGAAATAGAATTGAAATTGCAGTAATAAAAAAAGTAAAAAGAATAATTCACCTTGCCTATGTTGAAACCCTTGTAGAGGATTCAAATCCTTGAATCCACAAGTATGGATGCTCCAAATGGATGTAGAAATTTAGGATGTAGGATGTCTCAAAAAAATTGCATTTAGATCTTTAACACCAATCTTGAATGGATCTTGGAATAGGAAGAAGCTTGAATGGATATGGATGGAGAAATCTTCAACAAGAGGGCTCCATAGAGTTTGAATCCTTCAATGGCTTCCAATGGATCTCCTTGATGAATTGAATCCTGAATGCTTGAATGCTTGAGTGCTTGAATACTTGAATGCTTGAATACTTGAATGCTTGAAAGTAGATGATTGCTTCAATAAATTATGCATAGATGATCCTCCCTTTTCTATCCTTCTCTTTTCCTTTCTCTTTCTTCTCTCTTCTCTTTTCCTCCTTAAAATGAGAGGAGAAGGCTTCCTTATATACTAGTCTAGGATACCAACTTCTAGAGAGGCTAACATATGAGAAATAAATTCTCATTAGGCTCATACCCTTAGAAGTGGACCTATATTAAATGTCTTTTAAGAGTCACCATTTTGAAGCCCAAAGTAGCCAACCTGTAAGCGAGAGAATTATTTCCAAACCATGACATTCAAAAATATTTGCAATTTAAAATTTAGACCTTGGGTCAGGGTCAAGGTTGACCTTGACCCTAAGGTGAAGAACCTCAAAATATGAGAGCAAGATACCAAAAATAGGTAGGAAAGAAGTGGAAAATAGGACATGACAAGGGAAAAACAAATCCAAGTCAAAGATCCATTCAAGGTGTTTGACATGACCCCAAACCACTTACTCGGAGGGCTAAAGTAGTCATAAATGGAAGTGCTTCCATTTTCCGATGATACATATGTATTTTCATTTCAGTTATGTTATTGAATGTATGGTGAATGCAAACACTAAAATTAGTTAATGAATTACATATCTACAAGGATTCAATTGAATTTTTTTAAAGGGTACTGATTCAACCCTCCCCTCTTAGTACTCACCTTTCCATAATAACAATAATTGGTATCAGAGCTATTTCTCTTATTGAGGAAGTTTAAACACTGAAGATAAAAGATCTTAAGGATGGAAAGGTATAAGCTTGATAAGACTATTGAAAATCAAAAATTACAGATGTAGATTCTCATGGAACAATTTAATGAGGCAAAAGAAAAAATGAGAGATTTACTGATCAAAAGGAAGGAATTGGCATTTTGGCACAATGAGACTGATTATTAGGAAGAAGAGATAGATGAATTATTTGAAGGATCTAGATCTGGAAGTATATTTGATGCATCTGAAGGAACCATATCAGATCTATTTGAAAAGAATCAACAACTTACCGATCAAGTGAAAGCCCTTCAAATCGGTCAAGAGACTCAAATGGTAAGAACGATTGATTTCATGAACAATGCAAGACAAGTAGAACAAGAAAGGAACTTGGCTATTGAAGATAGAAGACAAATGACTAAAAATCTGGAAGAGAAGGAATCTGAAATACTGAGACTTATTGATCACCATTTTGAAATTTCCAATCAGATGGTTGTCATGAGTTAGGAAGTCAACCAAGTGAACAATGAGCTTACTAGAAAATTGGAAGATATTGGTGAATTAAGGGAAGAGAATGCAAGACTGAAAATGAAGTGAAGATTCAACAACAACATAATGAGATGATAAAGAAAGATAAAGAAAGTACTAAAAGGATGGATGAATTCCTAAGTAGTCAAAGAAGACTTGACAATACTACTAGTTTAGGTTATACTAAGTAGGGAGAGTCATTAAATAAATCTAAACAAAATAATGCCTATACAAATCCAAGGCCAAAGAAGCTCTCATTCTATCACTATGGGAAACCAGTTCACACATCAAATGTTTGTAGAAGCAAAGAAAAAGCTATTCCTAAATCTACTCCTAAATTTGATGGTTATTGTTATAATTGCAATACGTATGGACATCAAGCACATGAGTGTAGATAAAAGATGAATACATCACCTAAGAATCACTACATGGAAAAGCATTGTTGCACTTGCAACATGCATGGACATATATCATAGGAATGGAGGACAAAGATGAAGCAAGTCTGGAAACTTAAAGGATAAAGAAAAACATATCAACCGAGAAGACAAGGTAATGCATACACTTGGGATTACAATACCTAGACTAGTTGTACACCATATGGTAGATATGGTCATATTGCAACAAATTGCATGAGAATGCACTAGAGAGGAAGATCTCAAAACTAGACAAATTTTGGAATGGTAGGTTTACACTGTCATAAGGTCAAACATTTAAGAAGAGGCTACAAAGAACAAACACCAAAAGTGAATGTTAATACAAATGGGAACACCATTGAAGAAATCATGAGGATAAGAAATAAAATGTGGATAAGAGAAACAAAAGACAATGTTGGAACAAACACAACAATTGGTGACACCTCATCCTTTGGATTAGGTGATCTCACCACATCCACTTTAGAAAATCAAGTAAGTATGGAACTGAATTTCAATCGGTTATATCTTACAATAGTTCCTTATATCTATTGCATGAATACAAAATAAACATGAAATAGGATGAACTAGGGTATTATATGTTTTGAGCATTAAATGTGTATAGTTGGTAAAAGAATGACCAAGTGAATGTTTGTTAGTCGGTGAAAGTATTAAGGTTAACCGAGTTGAGGAATAAACCAAGCAATGTTAGTGTTAAATGAGCTAAAGTTTCAAAAGAGACAATCAAATATTTTTGTATCAACTGAGTTGTGGTAGGTGAAGCATTTATTGAAAAACTTTGATTGGAAAAATATTTTTAGGTATAAATAAGCATCAAGGAAACTCATTTCTTCACATAGTGAACCAAATAAAACTAGAGCGATTCAAGCGAATTTGAGAAAAGTGTTTTTCAAGAATTTCATAGATATTTAAGAAGATCACGAGCCATTTGATATTGTTTCAAGTAAGTTCTAAGTGAATTGAGGTATTTTCATAAAGTTCCCATGAAACCCTAAATCTATTAAAACAATAGAATCCTCATTAAAGTCTGTGAAATCCAAGATTGATAGTGACAAAGGTCACATTAATCAAGTCAACAACATATGAAGAACCAAGATACAAATTACATCCTAAAATTGCATCACAAGTTGATGACAAATGTTCATTTTCAAGCATACTACCTAGGGTTTTGTTGATTCAGGATATATGATCATATATTCACTGCAAGATAAGATAAATCAAAGATTTCAAGCTTCAATCTGCATACTAGGATGGATAGCTGAAGGATGAACACACACACCTAGAAATCAAAGGTCTAACAAATGCCCTTCATTTCTTGAAGGAGTTCAAGATAGAGTGGATTAGGGTTGTACTCAGCCAAGTACACGAGGGCAAGATGTGGTTGGATGAACTGATTAAAATCACTAAAGATGTTATCCACATGGTTACCTGTTACCCAAAAAATGATAAGGAAAAATACCTAAGGCACCATTGAGGAGTGAAATAGAAAAACTAAAAGGAGCTAAGTGGGATGATAGAGGAATGATGATATACACAATCACTGATCCAAAAACTAGATTTGGATCCTATGCCATTACTTACAAAATATTCCAATCAAGTAGGCCCAACAGTGTCCCATGTGAAGCAATTGATATTGCATATAAGGTTGTAAAAAAAGGCTTACAATTAGACCTCACTGAGCTAATGCTGAAGAATCTTGAAGAAAATATGAGGACTATTCGTGTTTCTAAGACCAACACATGTAAGTTTTGTTCACTTCTTGTATGTATCTTTTTCTATTTGCATAATTTATTTCCATCAGTTGGTAATGTACAGTAGGATGTCAAAAAATTGATCATAATACATATCAGTGAATTCATCAAGAAATTAGGATAAAATTTTGAGGCTGTGATGGATGATTACTTTGGAAAATTTAAAGAGAAAATGTATAAGAGGAGAAGGATACCTACACATTTAGTAGAAAAGTAATTTATTTTTTGGTGGACATCGACACCACCTTGATAAAGGCAGTTGAGCCAAGGACTGCATGGTTACCTCGTATGGGCTATGACCTTGATATTGACCAAGCCTCTAGGTCAATAAAGGCACTTTTGGCCAAGCCCAAAGACACGAAAGCAATTAGGTTTGGAACCTATGAAGAAGCTAATTTGAGAATACAAATGGATCTAGTTAGAGTAAAAGTGGGAACAAAATCCAAGAAAATGATGGATACTTTAACTAATAAATTTGGTGATGATAAAGAGGAAGAAACAAAGAAGCTAATTGAAGAAGAAACCAAGGAACAATTACTGATCAGTAACAGTGAGCATGAAGAGGAGACCAAGTCAGATAAAGAATTACAAGCTGCACCGATAAAGACAAAAGGAAATAGGAAACATATATAGACCCCTATACGAGCGAGGACAAGATCATCTATAGGTGTTTCCCCACCTTTGAAATGAGGAATTGTAAAAATCACAAGGCCTGCACCTACAAAGACATCAAAAGAAGAAAAGAGGTGCACAAGCCTCCACCGAGCCACCCAAGAAGAGGAGGAAGCTAATAAAAGGTAAAGATGATATTGATTTTGAAAAGAAGATGATAACATTCAATTTAAAGTTGTTGTGAATAAAGGACAATCAATAGATGATCTAGTAAAGAACATAAAGGAAATGGGTAAAACTAGGTCACCCTAAAATGAATCGGTATGTACATATGTCAACTAAGGATCAGGAAAAACTTGAGGAAGCAATCATCAACATGATGATTAAGTTTAAAATATTACCTATTGAATTTGCAAGTTACACTCCTAAGGAGATATATGAGAAGGTATCAAAAAGATGGACTTATGCCTTGCATACTGAAAAGAAAATGAGGGAACACTCATTAATTTTGGCAATGCCTACTCTATCAGTTACCGAGATTGAAGACTTCATGAAACAATATGCCAATAGATTTTTGATGAAAGGCAGAGCACTAAATATATTTTAAGGGAAAATTGAAGAAGTGGATGAAGATAGTAAAATTTTGTGGACAAAAGTTTTGAAGTCAAAGGCTGAAGCAAACAAAATTGCACTTGCAATAATCCTCGAGCAAGGTGTACAAGGAAAAGGAAAATGGGTACACTCAAATGATGTGGATCTTGCTACACAAAGGAAAATTGAAGAGCCTATTCAAATATCTGATACTAAATATCTTGATGATGACACATAGGCCAAAGACTTCTATCCGACAAGCTATACCAATGAATAAAAATAGGATACTCCTGAGCAACTAGTTATAACCAAGACCGATGAAGTGGCAATAGAAGATATCACTGATGGAGATCCTGATGATGAATATATCACCATTTCTGCATAAAACACCAAGGAAGAAAGACCTACTGAGGTAGCAACAATAAAAATACCAGGTAACTTACCTATCTTGGTGCAAACCATTGATATTGCCACTCAAGGGAAATCCAAGGAGCATACACTCGAACACCAAATAGACACAATTAAAGGATAGGGTGAAGAAGGACATAAGGAGACAAATGAGACCCAAAGCAAAGAGGAAGAGAATAAAGAAGCTGGAACTGAGACAAATGTAGATGTTTCTACAATTGACACAAGGGTAGAAGCCCAAGGACCTCAGATTGAGGGTACAATAAAAGGGAAAGACAAGGAAGAAAGTGTCCCAACTGAGCAAGAAAAGTCTAATCTGGAGACTAAAGCTCTAGTTCCATATGGGAAATCTCCCACATCTAGCACACAGGAGAAGAAGAAGAAGAAGAAACATGGTAAGGGTCTAGTCACTTAAGATGAAATTATTGAAATTCTTACATGTGACCCGATAACCCTAGACCCGAAAGAACTAAGAAGATATGGAAAATTGTGCACAAGGAAGGCTGCACAAGAAAAGCTAAGATAAGAAAGCAAGCACAAAAAAGTCTTAGAAGATGTTAGAGATATTTTAATGCAGGTAGTACTTGATATTAATGTTGATGAAGAAGATCCCATCATTGATCAACTTGCAACTCTAACCAGGCATATAAAATCTCTAAATGTAGATGCTAAAAAGAGAATTGAAGAGAGAGCCGAGTCAAAGATACAACTTAATATTGCAGAGAAAATCAGCCAAGAAGTGGCAGTTCATAAGGTAAAATGTTTTGAGGAAATAATCAGATTAGAAAGTATTATCCAAAGGGTTATTACAATTTTGCAAAAATTATGCACTATAGACTCTTTCACTACCGAGATTAGTGAAAAGATTAAGAAAATAGATGAAGACTTAAAGAATAGTGCAAATATTCTAACAACTGAGCCAAATTCATTTTATGAGTATTATGCAAAAGTCACAAATATTGATCGATTAAGACTAGAATTGAGGAAGGAAGAGGACAAAATAAGAGAACAGGTAACCGAGTTACAGACTGGGTTACTACCCCACTTAAAGGTGATGTAGAAACATGTGAACAAGGAAAAGAAATTAGTTTCAACCCCTAAGATATCAGTTGTAGAAAACATTTTTGATATGTATGCACAAATCATCTTAGAGCAGATTTCTCTAGAAAATCTCAAAGAAGAATGGGAAAATCTCTTGGCCACTATCAAGAAAACCCATTAGAATATATTTGACAAATGTAAGTACATTTTTTGGCATTACTTTCAAAAAAGTGGGAAATATATGTATATATATTTTTGTATATATGTTACATCGAGAGAATGTTCAAAGGGGCAGTTCACACAGTTCATACATTTTTGGTTTACAAATTTTCAAGTCCAAACTTTTGTAGTCGACATACACATATATGTTCTTGATACTAATGCCAAAGGTAGAGAATGTTACTCCTAAGTGCATTAAGAGTTTTCATTAGTATCATTCATATAGTCGATAAAGGAGACAATATAGGCTAGTCAGTCAATACACAAAGCATAGACACCAAATAGAATACAAGGAAAAATACTATACTAATTGAATACAGTCTTGACCGAGTACTCATTAAACTGAGCTAGATGATTACCGAGTACCAAGTAGAGTATAACCAAGCACTCATATGTACTGAGCATTAGTTAAATAATGAGTGATGAATGTAGTATACATCGAGTAAACTAGGAAATGACATAGAAATTTGTAATGGCACAAACTGCAAGGTAAACGGTTTACACTGATCAAAAAATGGTTTACCAAGATTGAGGTTGAATGGGGGTAAAATGGAATCACACCTATTCAAATGTATATGATGTATGTGTATGGGGGAAATATGAGATCCACTCCTAAATCCAAATTCCCAAAGGAGAGATCCAATTTGATCAACGAAAAGGCTAATGCACAATTGAATCAATCTATGGAGAATGTGAAAGAGAGAGAAAAACCCTTTATTTCCCTATGGGGAATTATGCTTAAAATCTAAAATAATTGAAATACAAGTACTAACCTCAAATTAGGGAAAATCTAGAAAATGCCAATTTTTGATGTGTGTGTGTACTTTTGGGCAATTCTACAACCTGTTTCGGACTGGAAATGTCGAGATGAAGAAAACCCAAAAATATTTTGTCTTTCTGACGACAGGTAGTCTTTGACCCTCATAAAAGGTGAAAGGCTACATTCTTTATTTGAAGGTTGATTCTGACTTTGTTCACAGATCTCAGAAGTTCACCAAAAAGGGTATCCAAATTTAATCTCAAATCTAAAATTTCACACCTGTACCTGCAAGAAAAAAGGGGGGTTTTGTTTGTATGGGGGGTTTTCCTTGGTCAAACCTCAATTTAGGAATTAACCTTGAAATTGAATTGAAATGTAGTGTGCATAAATAAAGTAATTGAAACAATTCACCTCGCTTATGTTGAAGTCCTTGTAGAGGATTCAAATCCTATAATTCACAAATAGGAATGCTTCAATGGATGTAGGATGAATGTAGGATGTCTCAAATAAATGGCATTTGATCTTCAACACCAATCTTGAATTGATCTTTGAATATGAGGAAGCTTGGATGAATGTAGAAGGATGGATCTTCAAGGGGGATCCAAAGAGATTGAATCCTTCAATGGCTAACAATGGATCTCCTTGATGGTTGAATGCTTGAACACTTGAATGCTTGAAGGCTTGCTTGAATACTTGAATTCACTTGCTTTCACTTGAGAGCTCACTCATGAAATTTCTTGAACATGAGATGTTCTCACAAAACTTGATTTTTGAAAATGAGAGAGGAAGGCCTTCTTTTATAATGAACTAGGGCACAATCCTCTAGAGGGGCCACCTTGGAGAATTAAATCCAATTAGGTCCTAACCTTTAGAAAATATACCTAGATTAAATGAAATTTAAGGATTTAGCATTCTGAAACCCGAAATGGCCGACTCAGAGGTGGGAAAACAAATATCCCCGAAACCTGACACCTGAAAATCAAGGAAACTTGAAATTTGGATAGGGGTCAAGGATGAGGTTGTATCTAACTAGGTCAGGATCAAGGTCGATCTTGACCAGGTCAGGATAGAGATTGACTTTGACCCCATAAAGTTGACTTTGACCTTATTGTCAAAAACCTTAGGATCTTGACCCAGAATGTTATGAAATGCAGATATGAAGTGAAAAATGGGTGTAGAAGGAAGCAAAATAGGGGGAAAAGCTAGATACATGCAAAGACCTGATCAAGGCACTTAACATGACTCCATACCACTTACTCAGAGGGATAAACACTCTTATCATGGAAGTGCTTCCATTTTAAGATGATACATTAACCCCCACTTTAGCAAGAGTATGGACTCGATGAAAACTCTTGGTAAAGGAGATCATAATGAAAAGATAATCTTATCGTAATCCAAGGGACAAAAAGAAACCTTAAGCCCCCAGGGACTCAAGTCTTCATTGACTCCTAGATCACAATAAGAGAGACATCTCTAGAGAGATAAAGAAAGGGTGTGATTACCTCGCCCAATGAGAACTTATGTCCCATTGTGAACCACACAAGGAAACGGTGCAACTGGAAAGATGGAATTGAACCACCTAGTGAATGTGGCTACTCACTAGTCAACCCATCAAGGATTCACCCTTAGGAATATTCTATTCCATAAGAATAAAAACAAAAAAAAAAGAGATCCAGTCTTAAGGACACCTCTGACCTTAAGGGATCAATATATATATATGTTTGAGATTGGAGGGATCAAGAGATCCTAAAATATAAATCCATGCTTTAAGGATTAGTTACTAATCTAAAAAGGGAGAAAAGGTATCTTGAAAAATATGTACATATCAAAAAGTGCGTGTGTGCAATAGGTGATTAGAGCGTATGCCCCCATGTTAAATTCATTGCTGACACTTTAACAGGAGCAATGGCTTTAATGGAAACATAAACAACTCCACTAATTACGTTTCCATGTCGAGATGCCCCCAGATGAAGACAAATCAACATATATATCATAGAAACATACAGAGAACACATAAGGGATCTACCTACCATGGGGTCAGTATGATCACAAGATAATATATATATGATATTATTGCAAATGAATTAACATCATTCCAAAAAGAAAGTAGAACTACGATGACAAAGGAGGAAAGATCACATAAGATATACAAAGGAGAATCTTTTTAGACCATGAAATGGAGACCAAAAATAATTAGTGCTACCATATCTCAAATCCAAGCAGATTACACAAGGAAACATTTACGAACAATAGCACAATTACAACATAAAATTGAACAACACATAGAAGAATAGAGATACATATAGAAGAATTTGAACAATATTTTTGATTCCTTCACCTTGTACCAACTGAGTAACAAGGATCATATAAAAGAATCTAACAACATTTAGCAAACACATTACAGGAGAAGCACAGTATAGAAGGAAAACACACAACAAAGCTACCATGATGGACAAGCTGATCAAGCATGCTGCCTACTCTCCCCATCTTGTTGTATATCATTTAGGGAAGGTGGGTAACTCGCAAGAGGGACTATATCCAACATAGTAGGAATGATAGCCAGTTCCAAACAAGGATCCTCTTGAGAATCAAAATGTTCAACACTAGGTGTAAGAGTTAATTATGATGAAAGCATATTAGGTAAATCAATGTCAATGTCAATAGTCTCATATTCATCATTAACATCATCAGTATCATCAAGAGTATCTTCTTCATCCAAATTAATCAAAATAGGATCTAAGATATGAATAGGATCATCATAATCATGCATATTAACATCAATATTAGTAACAATTTCTTCTAACACATCATGCATAGGTTTATTCGAAGAAGGTAGAGATATTTGAAGAATAGAATTACAAGCTTTAGCATGAGCACAATGTGTTTTAAGATGTTCATTAGCAAATTGATTACATTTTGATTTATTTGAAATAGGTTGAGAACTAGGAGGAACAATCATAGGATCCTTCACAGGTTCTTTAGGAAGATCAATAGGATTATCAACAATAGGAGGAACAATCACATGATCTTTGATAGGTTCTTTAGGAAGAGTGATAGAAGGAACTTGATTAACTAAAATAGAAACCATAGTTAAAGGAGGTATAGAAGGTGTAGGCAGAAGACCATGAATAAGATCCATAGGTGGTATGCTTAATTCAAGAATCTTACGATGTTTATAAGCTTGATATGAATGAAAAAGATTATTAGGTCAAGGAGGAGATGAATTAGGTAATGAAGGCCAAAAGAAATCCAAAGCAGCACAATCTCTAGGCCTAGAAGGTTGATATAAACTATGATTAATCATCTTCACTTCTTCATCATGAATGAAATTAAGACACTTATGGATAGGTGAAGCAACAACATGCATGGAATTCAACCAAGGAAAACCTAGCTTAACTTGAAATTAATTGGAAGTAGGAACCACAACAAAGGTAGTGTTCACAATTTTTCCACAAAGTTCAACCGGTAAAGTAATAGAACCAAATGATGGATAAAGAAAACCATTACAAGTTTGAATCCACACATCTGATGTATCATAAGAATCACATTGTAATCTTTTCATAAAAAGATTTTCTTTAGTAATAACATTGACTAAGGATGTAGGATCAACAAGACAACCACAAGTAGGTTTATGAGAAATCCTAGCATAAATGTAAAGGGGACCATTAGGAGCCTTAATAGTCTCAGAGTCATCAAAGGTAATCAAAAGTTCCCGAGGTCTTTTATTCATAGGTTGTTGTCAAGGTTTAGGTTGAGTTTTCAGTTTAGGTTTAGGTTTTGGTCGAGGTTGAGATTGAACTTGAGATTGAATCTGAGGTTGAGGTTGAGGTGGAGATATAGATTGACCAACATGCTCCACTTGATTAACAACATGATTGAGATCATCCATCTTTGAGTCATACACAATTTCCATAGCAGATGGTTGAGTAATGGTAATAGTATCATGTGTAGGTAAAGGATTCATATAGATTTGAAGTTTTTTATTAGGAGGAGAGACATATTTGTTCCCACTACCATCAAGATTATCGATAGATAAGGCATTAGAGTCAATTAAGTCTTGAACCTTATGTTTTAAAGAATAACACTTCTCAGTATCATGACCATTCTGACGATGATATTGACAAAAAGTATTTTGACCAAAAGATTTAGAGGCAATCATAACAGGTAATAGAGGTCAAATAGGAGGTAAAGTAATCATATTAGCAACAATGGATGCAGAAGTGGCATTGTGAGATGCAACAACAACTTGATCAACAACTGCATTCACTTGTTTGTTTATCTTGACATAGTTGTTGAATTTTTGAAATTTGTTTGGATTAGGAGTAGCATCACTCTTATCAATTGGAATAGGAGCCATTGGAGTGTTTCTCTCAAATTGACTCACTTGTAATTGATAATGATGAAGCACTGCACAAATTTGTTGAAAAGAGGTAAATTCAGTAAGCAAAATCTTATCTCTAATATCCTTTTGCAAATTTGAAATAAACATACATTGAATATGAATATTAGGAACATGATAGGAAATTTGAGCATGCAAATGCTTAAATCTACCAATAAATTCAGTTAATTTTTATTTAGCACTTTGTTTACAATGCATCAAATTAGTCAAAGACACTTGCGTGCCAATGTTGTTTTGAAATTGTTGAATAAAGGCATTAGCAAGTTTTGGAAAGGAATCAATAGAATAAGGAGACAAGGAACAATACCATTATAAGGCCTTGTCACAGAAGGTTCTAGCAAACAATTTAGCTAAAATCCTATGGTCATGAGCATAATCACTACAAAGGATTTGGAATGTTTTAACATGATGAACAGGATCTCCTTTTTTGTTATAATTCTCAAGACGAGGCATATTGACTTGCTGAGGAACAAGAGTACAAATAATATCCAAGGAAAAAGGACTTCCCATGTCACATGTAGGGATACTAAACTTATTTTGAGTTAAGGAAGCAAGTTGTTGTTTTAAGGATGATACAGTTTGAGCCAAACTGATGATTGTTGAATCATTAGAGGAAATAGGAGTAGCAACATTAGACAGACTAGGAAAAGTGTAAGAAGTCGTAGGAATATAAGACACAACTGGAGGAACACTAGGAACTACAGTTGGAAGCAGATTGGAATAAGTAAAAGGAACATTATGATATGAAGGTTGTGATGTAGGAAGGGACACAGGAGGAACACTTATAGGAATAGAGGGAACTGTCACAGTCATGAAAGAAGGAGTATAGGTAGGAATAATAGGTAAAGGATTAGAAGGAGGTTCAACACTAGTGATAGGAGGAATCAACCCTAAATCTTGAGCTTCTTGAGCTAAAGGTTTAACATTTTAATGCACAAGGTGAGTAATACCACACAAAAGGTTAACACCTTGATCACTATCATAGAGAAATTTCTTAAGAGCCTTTATAGCTTGAATAGAATCTTGATTATGGTTCTCTTGAATAAGCCAATTACCCATTTTATCAAGTTCAGTTGAAAGTTTTTGAACTTGTTCAGGAGGAACTCTTAAAGAATTATCCTCATCATGAGATGAGTGAGAAGAGTTTTGCTCCATAGTAGGATTGGAATCATGAAGAATCAAATTATCATCTGGGATCCTAAGGAAAGGAGAGGAAGATTTAGGATCAAAGGCACCCATGAGTCTATGACTTCTTCTAACCAGAATGTTATAAGTAGGACTAGTAGTAGTAAAGCTCATAAACCAATGCAATGCAAATGAACTAAACTAAGAACACATAAAGCATGAATGTTTTTGTATTTTTGAAATCTAATTAGCATGCAAGATCTAACACAAAAGATAAATCTAATACTAACAAGATAAAAGGAAATCTAACACCACAAAACACAATAGGGCATCCAATTCCACAAAAGAAAGGAGAGTAAGTATGTCAGGTTCACCAACATGAATAGTGAAGGTGAACACACACAATAAGACAAAGGGAAATCTAACACCAAAAAGAAAGAGAGTAAGCTAGTTGGGTTCACAAAAATGAATAGGGGTAAAATGGAATCACACCTATTCAAATGTATATGATGTATGTGTATGGGGGAAATATGAGATCCACTCCTAAATCCAAATTCCCAAAGGAGAGATCCAATTTGATCAACCAAAAGGCTAATGCACAATCGAATCAATCTATGGAGAATATGAAAGAGAGAGAAAAACTCTATATTTCCCTATGGGGAATTATGCTTAAAATCTAAAATAATTGAAATACAAGTACTAACCTCAAATTAGGGAAAATTTGGAAAATGCCAATTTTTGATGTCTATGTGTACTTTTGAGAAATTCTGCAACTTGTTTTGGACTAGAAATGATGAGATGAAGAAAACTAAAAAATCTTTTGTCTTTCCGACGGCAGGTAGTCTTTGACCCTCATAAAAGGTCAAAGGCTACATTCTTTATTTGAAGGTTGATTCTGACTTTGTTCACAGATCTCAAAAGTTCACCGAAAAGGCTATCCAAATCTGATCCTAGATCCAAAATTCTGCACCTATACCTACAAGAAAAAGGGGGTTTTCATTGGTCAAATCCCAATTTAGGAATTAACCTTGAAACTAAATTGAAATGTAGTGTGCATAAATAAAGTAATTGAAACAATTCACCTCGCTTATGTTGAAGTCCTTATAGAGGATTCAAATCCTCAAATCCACAAATAAGAATGCTTCAATGGATGTAGGATGAATGTAGGATGTCTCAAATCATTGACATTTGATCTTCAACACCAATCTTGAATTGATCTTTGCATATGAGGAAGCTTGGATGAATGTAGAAGGATGGATCTTCAAGGGGGATCCAAAGAGATTGAATCCTTCAATGGCTAACAATGGATCTCCTTGATGGATGAATTCTTGAACAATTGAATGCTTGAAGGCTTGCTTGAATACTTGAATTCACTTTCTTGCACTTGAGAGCTCGCTCATGAAATTTCTTGAAGATGAGATTTTCTCATAAAACTTGATTTTTGAAAATGAGAGAGGAAGGCCTCCTTTTATAGTGAACTAGGGTACAATCCTCTAGAGGGGCCACCTTGGAGAATTAAATCCAATTAGGTCCTAACCTTTAGAAAATATACCTAGATTAAATGCAACTTAAGGATTTACCATTCCGAAACCCAAAATGGCCGACCCGAAGGCGGGAAAACAAATATCCCTGAAACCCGACACCCTAAAATCAAGGAAACTTGAAATCTAGACAGGGGGTCAAGGATGAGGTTGCATTTGACCAGGTTAGGATCAAGGTCGGCTTTGACCCCATAAAGTCAACTTTTACCTTATGGTCAAAAACCTCAGCATCTTGACCCAGAATGTTATGAAATGCAGACATGAAGTGAAAAATAGGTGCAGAAGAAAGCAGAACAGGGGGAAAAGCTAGATACATGCAAAGACCTAATCAAGGTGCTTAACATGACCCTAGACCACTTACTCAGAGGGATAAACACTCTTATCATGGAAGTGATTCCATTTTAAGATGATACAAAAAGTTAAATATGGATGCAATCATTTAATGAATGATGATTCCTATATAAAGATGATCTAGATTAATCATTTGAACCATTGATCTTAGGTTTTATAAGATAGTGTCACAACCCTAATTAGGTCAAATCATTTTGATATAAGTATTCTAAAGATGCCATTTTGACAAGTATCACACATGAAGTAGCCACAGTTATAGACATCTGAAGATCAGACGAGGTTGTGAAGAGAAAGCATTTGATAGAACATTCAAGGACTGAATTAGATATTAGATTAGAAGGCTAACAAGAAGTATTAAGAGAAGAGATCAATCACATCAAGGTGATAATAGATAAGTAGTATGATCTGAAATGTTGATGGTTAAAAACTCTACACAATTGAATCCAGAAACCATTTTAGCATACATATGGATTGTGGAAATTTAATATATTTGTTTAACAAATAAGTACATATCAAATCTGAGATCAGGAAAAGTTAGTTTCTATCTATAGATCAAATTTCACTGTTGGTTTTTAACCATTGTAGTAGACTTAAATCTCTTAATAGAGTAGACTTAACAATCTTATGTAAAATCTCTTAACTAAGTGCACACTTGAAGAGTGTTGCTAAAATCCTCTAACCAAGTAGATCTAGCTGATCTTTTTGTTACTCCTAATAGGGTAATATCACCATAAGTGATCAATCTTTGTAGCCTTAACTGACAACTATATTTACTGTAGTAGTGAAGCTTTGTGGGTTCCATCCCCGCCATAGTTTTTACCTTCTAATAAGGGTTTATGAAATACCAAAATACATGTGTTATGTGTATGAAGGTTCATGTATGCTTATTTGATTAGTTTACATGTATTTAAATTTCAGTTATGCTAGTGAATGTATGGTGAATGCAAATACTATAGTCAGTTAATGAATTACATATCTACAAGGATTCAATTGAATTTTTTAAAGGGTATTGATTCACCCCTCCCAACTCAATAATCACCTTTCCATAATCCCAACAGTCATAGTTTCAACTTGCAATATTAAATAGAGATATTTATAGCTTTAGACCTTGTTGTTATACCTTAATTAGCATTACCAATAATTTTAGTTTTAGGATGGTTCATTAAAACATACCTTGGTGTTCTAGGAGCTTCCTTTTGTTCACTTAAGTAAACCTATATACCATTGTCAATCTCAAAAATATGTCCTACTTCTTTATTATTAGTCTTGTTCTCAAGGATTGGATCACACTCATACATCCTTTCTTGAATCATAAACTTCTCATTAATCTTCACATTAGCACTTTCAATTATTTTCCTCAATCTCAGATTGAAAAATATATATGGCTTACTTTTGGTGGAATACCCAAGAAATATACCTTCATCACTCCTTGCATCAAACTTTCCTATTTCATCATCTCTTTTGATATAACACTTTCTACCAAATTTTTTGAAATACTTCATAGAGGGAGTATGACCAAACCATAGTTCATAGGGAGTCTTACCAGTACCCTTTGTAATCTAAATGTGGTTTCATGTGTACAAAAAAGTGTTAACTTCCTCCCTCCAATGCATGTGTGCCATATTTACTTCAATTAAAATAGTCCTCATATCATCCAATATGGTTCTATTCCTTCTCTCTTCTATCCCATTCTATTGTATGCCATGTTCTTTGAAATATGAATTAAATACATTTGATGTAAATTCTCCACCTCTATCTAACCTCAAGCATTTTATCTGCAGAATTGACTTATTCTTAACTTTTTCCTTATAAAACTTGAACTTATCAAAATTTCATACTTTTCTCTAAGGAAATAAACCCACATCATTTTAGAATAATCATAAAAAAAAAGGAATGAAATACCTTTCACCATAGTAGGACCTTGTCTTTTTAGGACCACATAGATCTATATGCACCAGATCTAGCTTCCTCTTTTCTAAAAATCATTTGCTCTAAAATTTCTCTTTGTTTGTTTCCCCATTACACACACTCTACACATAGTGTTAGTAGGATTGATAATCTTTGGAAAATCTCTGATTGCATTTGTGTTATTGGACTTCATAATATTATCAAAATTGATATGAAAAAATCTTGTATGCCACAACCAATTGTCATCTACCTTATCCACAAAACAAATATCTTCTATAGTGATCAATTGAAACACATTACCTCTTGTTTTTTTGTCTGATGTGATCAAGTCTCCTATCTCACTTTTTATAGTACATTTCCCATCCTTGAACTGTAAGTGGTAACCCTTGTCTACAAGTTGTCCAATACTCAAAAAGTTATGTTTAAGGCCATCAAAAAGAAAAACATCTTCAGTGTTGGTTTTTCCATCAAGAGAGATTGATCCTCTACCAATGATCAATCTACCACTGTTATCACAAAATATAACTACTCCACCATCATATTTGTTTAGCTGAACAAAATTTTCTTTATCATTAGTCATATGATGAGAGAAACCACTATCTATTATCCATTCTGATTTCTTTTCCACATGTGAAACTAAAGTTTTCTCTTCATGAACAGGTTCTTCATTGTTAATTGCAACAAATCCAATTTCATCTTCATCATTTGTAGAAACATCAGAAACACCATCACTAGCATAATATAATTTTTTATCCTTCTTGAAAAACTTAGGTTTTTACTTATGAATCCTAGTAGGACAACTAGATGCAAAGATGCCAATTTTATTGCAAGAAAAACATTTTAGGGGAAACTTTCCTTCAAAATTACCCTCACCTTTCTTTTCCCTCTTTACTATTAGAGCCATAAGCTCATCCAAATTTCTCTCTTCCTCCTCTATTTCAGCCTGATCATCAACATATTCTCCAAGCTCTGCATGTCTGCTACATCTACTAGTGCTCGCAAGGCTAGATAATGTCCTCATGTCATTGTAAATAGTAGACTTAAATGTAGTTTCCAATTTAGGTAATGATTCCTATAGCTCTGTAGTCTCAAAGGTGGTTAATTTAGAAATTAGTATCTCTCTGTTGAAGTTTGCAGTGAGTGAAATGACTTCCTTAATCACCTAAACTTTTTTCTTATAAACTTGTGTCAAAGATCTCAAAACATTTTTTGATCACTTCTTCCTTAGTGTGTATGCCTCTAGCATTTCTAATTCCTATAACAACCTCAATTATCCTCTATACATATGCTCTGACATTCTCATCATCTTGCATTATTAGGTTCTCCATCTTTTCTTTCCAATTCTGCAACTTTTCCCTTTTAGTATATTGATCTCCTTCATACAAAGCCTCTAACCTTGTCTAGATCTTGTGTGTTTAATCAAGTTCCTTAACCTTTGTGAATTATGATTTTAAAATTACACTGATCAATACTTCCCTTTCAACCATGTTGCAATGAAACAATTTCTTCTCATCTTTAGTAGCATCAACTATCTTAGATTCTGCCTTGAGCTCTTCATCCCTCTTGATAATCATCCAACAATCAATTCCCATGCAGATCAAATGAGTCCTCATCTTGTTCTTCTAGTTGTCAAAGTTTTTAGCATCAAAATTAGGGCTCTCCTTCCTATATTAATCCATCTTAGGATCTCCTCAAGTAGTTAATCTTTCTTTATGAGGACCAGAAGCTCTAATACTAATTGTTAGCAACAAAAATGTACCAACAAAACTAAGAGGGGGGCTAAATCAGTTGTGTGCCAACTCTTAAACTTAAATTAATTTATACACTGATTACTTTAAACAAATTGAAATAGTAAAGTAGCCATAAGAGAATCACAAAAGTAAAACACCATAACATGAAGATTTATTGTCAAGGAAAACCATGTTAAGGGAAAAACCCCAGTGGGGATGGAACCCACTAATGATGCACTAAAATATTGTGTCCTTGTTAGGAGACCTATCCCTATTAGGATATGATTATTACATTTAGTACAAGTTTTTGTTAAAGGAAAAAACATGTTAGGATTATTTCCAACCATGTTAGGAGTTGATTACAATGATAGGCTCATTGCTCAAGCACACTGTCCAAAGTGAAGGTTAAATCCACCTTCTAGATCCACTATCCAAATAAATTTATAAGAGTATATAATAATAGTAATGAACTGACTTACATCAACTAGCTTTACCCAAATAGTTCCAATGAAGTTCTCAATGAATTACCTCTACTCTAGATCCAACAAACCTTCCAACAACAAGTTCAGAACCCCTATTTCATATTTACAACTTTAAGGAATGACTTTCCTTTATACAAGTTACAACACACAATTAGGTCAGCCTATTAGGACTTCCCCAATGAAAAAATAAATACATATACCCTTTCTAAGATACTCATGGTATCTTAAACAAGTATACAAAAAAAATAATAATCAAATGTACGCCAAGATTTGAAATCCATGCTAGAAACCTTCTGAACAAGTTATCTCCTCTAGTCCACCCCAAATAGGTCTTCGCAAGACCATACACTTCATCTGATGTCACCTAGATCTTGATGACCCAAGAATCTCACAAAATTTTCTTCCATGTGTATTCTTTCAAACCTAAAACTTGCATGCCACAATTCATGCTCACATCCAAGTTATCCTAAAAACTCAAAGACCATCTTTGTCATAATCTAATGTTACTACACTGTGACTAGTCTTCACCAAAACAGTCATAACTCATGTAAAAGAATAGATAATAATCTAAAACTTTAGACATAAGGTCTACAAACATCCTTCATCACAAATATAATCTCGCATATCTTGGAATGTCATATAATGTCCGTACCTCTTTGTCAGACCTTCCTGTTCATGTCATAACCAATTTATCTGATGAAACCAACTGAAACATATGTTGACATCAATGAAAAAACATGAATGTCAACACCTCAAACATCAACACTTCCAAAATATTTGCATTATTGTATTTATATGTTCTCTTATTTCTATATTATCTTAATATTATTTATTGCTAATATATGCTAAAATCCTAACAATATGCACAAGATTAGACTAGTAAAAAGGCTTTAGAAACTCTAAGGTGAGTCTAATACGTAGATGTTAGTATGATAAGGAACTTAGAGGTGGAGTGAATCAGTGTAACCATAGATCTTAAAACACTTTTAAACAACTTCCAAATTAACCAACATGAAAATGATATCATGACATAAAAGAAAAGAAAATAAAACATCCACAAATAATCAACACAAGGACACTAGTATTTTTGGGTGGAAAACCTTATTAGTGGGGAAAAACATAGTGGGAATTATCACCCACTAATCTCACTACTACGAAAATAAGATCTGACCTATTAGGAGCATCACATCACCCTATTAGGGGTACACCCAATTAAGAGTGTCTATAACCCCATTAAAAGATATTACAAAGTCCTATTAGGAACTACCTGATTAAGGAATTTAAAACTCATTCTAAGAGTCATCTTGTTAGAGGATTTAATCTTCAGTAAAATTTAAGAGAGATCATGTTGGAAACTACAATTGAAATAATTGTTGTATTGTCATTGATGTCAAACCTTAACTGGTAAGACTGTTGCTACTTAGGAAAGTACTATATCTATTTGAGTGTTGCTAAGGGGCTAGGAAAGGTTGGTAACAATAGCACCTAAGGAAAGGTTGAGTTATCTTGATACTACAAAGTGTACTTGACTATGTTGCACAATGATGAGACAATGTATTATTTATATTAGTAAGACTGAAGACTAAACTGGTAGGCTTGACAGAGCAAAGAATAGAAAAATCATGTTTAAGCTGAGTAATGTTAGTGTAGACCGAGTCAATGTATGCCGAGAAAAATTATAGTGTCGACCGAACAATAGTTAATTGCCGAGGAAGACAGTGTAAGCCGAGGAAACATTTTTTGTAATGACCGAACTTTCTACATGAAGATCGAGTAGTTGATCACAGTATTGACCGAGCATCAAAAATTTTATATTTGAAGAGAATTTGATTTTGGAGCCGACATTGTTGAATTCTTGGATTATGTAAAATGTGTTGACTTTATTTATTGATTATTTGGAAGCATTAAATTCAATGTAAAACATTTTATTGTAAATCTTTAAGAGATTTGAGATGATTCTAGAAAAGGAGTTGAAGAACATGAAGCGGGTAGATTCAATGAATCTGACCTAACCCTAAGATCTATGAATGAGATTGAGTGGCAAAAGATGAGTTAACCTAATTGAGGAAAATATAAGGGAACCTGAGATATGCAAGTGCATAGGAAAATAGAGAATGCTGGAAGAGAAAAGTTTTATTGACTGAATGAGCATAAAAGGCTGAAGGAGAATTGTGGTGGTTTCTTGAAGAAAAGTTTCGAGTAGATTAGAGATGGAGATGAAAAAGTTTCAAAGTTAGTAAACCAGCATTAGTGTACAAAATCAGATCTGATATTTTCAAAGTGAGTTGTATATTTTTTAGATAATATTGTTGCTACTTTCTAACCATTGTAACAATCAAAATCCTTTTAATAGAGGTTGACCTAATAGTCATATGTTAAATCCTTTGAACAAGGTTGCATTCTAATGGAGTGTATGTAAGTCCTATGACTAGGATCACTTTTAATAGGGTGATTGAAATCCTTTAACCAGGTCACACCTGACAGTGTGTATTGTAACCTTTGATAGGGTTGGCTTTTTACTGAGCTCACTTCAAAAGAGTGAAAATAATAGTAGCATGTTACAAAGTGGTTTTTCCCAAATTGGGTTTCCACTATAAATCCTAGTGTTAATACTTGTGTGAATGTTTTGGTTTGAACATTTCTATGTTTTACAAGTTAAGTTACAGCTGGGTAGTGAACTGCATTGTTGTATGTTTCTATTATTGAATCAGTGATGACCGAGTTTGTTTTGGTTATTGATCTGATTTAAGGAAAAGTTTTTGAGATTGTTTTATACATCAGGACCTAAGAAAAATTGATTCACCCCCCCTCTCTATTGTTCTAAATCATATTAACAATTGGTATCAGAGCTTTGTTGCTTATTATTAGTATTGATAGAAATCAAGTTTAAAGGGGCTTGAAGCAAATGATGAGGATGTATAAGAAGGAGGTACCGAAGCTGAACAAGGAAAACTTCCTTGCATGGAAAAGCTTGATGAAGCTGCATCTGGCCAGTATTGGTGATTCTGCAAAGTACTACATTGAAAATAGATATGTCTCACTTGTCGCACCTTTGACTGTCGAAGAAATGAGAGCTAAGCAAGAACATAATCAGGCAATGCTGGAAATTGCATCTGCCCTAAGCTATCCAGAATTTGAGGACATTAAGGACTACACAACTACTAAGGATATGTGGGACACTCTTGCAAGGATCTATGGTGGTGACCTAAATGTGCTGAAAGCAAAGGCCGAGAGTCTTAGAGGTAATTTTGATGAAATGAGAATGAAAGAAGGTGAAAAAATTGCACAATATTGTGGTAGAATAAAAGTTGTGAATGCTATTAGAGGAGCAAATGGGGCTATTGATGATGAAACTATAATTGGGAAAGTACTAAGAACCCTGCATCCTATATATGCTATTAAGATCTCAACTTTTCAGGAATCTAGATGTAACTCTGCTAATGTGCTTAATTTGGAAAGTTTGGTTGGTAAGATGACTACTTTTGAACTCTCTAACTATGATAATTTCATTGTTGGAAGCATTGGTAATGTTGAATCTGCTTTCAAGTCACAACTAGTTCCGAACAAGCCAAAGAAAGAAAAAGAAAGATGCATCAGTGAAAGTGAAAGTGAAAGTTATAGTGACACTTCTGATGAAGACCTAGAAGATCTAGAAGCTCTTATGGCTAGAAGACTAAGAAGGGGAAAAGGAAAGTATAAAGGTAAACTCCCTATTATATGTTTTGCATGTAATAAAGTTGGTCATATAGCTGCTAGATGTCCTGACAGGAAGGATAAAGATGATGAAAGGAAAAGAAAACAAAAAGATAGAAAAGATGACAGAAGCTACCGATGGAGCAAAGACTACAAAGGAAAATGTAAGAAATCTTGTTACATTGCTGAAAAGGAAACTAACATTGATAGTGATGATTTTGAATTTGAGGTAGTCTATGTTGCAATGAAAGATGAATCTGATGAGGATGAGAAAATTGCATTGATATCCTATGTGAACAAGAATGATAAATGGATTATTAACAGTGATTATTCACATCACATGACTGGTGACAAAAATAAGTTTGAGACCGTACATCATTACAGAGGTAAAAGTGTAAAATTTGGTAATGATGCACCATGTCTTGTTAGAGGAAAAGGTTTGATTAAGCTGATTGATAAGATATCTTGTGAAAATGCATATTGGGTTGAAGGACTTAATTATAATTTGTTAAGTGTTGCTCAGCTTAAAAAAATTGGTTACCGAGTGGAATTTCCCTGAATCCACTATAAATTTGCAAACTTTTCCTTGTATCTTGCATCTAACTCTAAAAAGAGCTATCCTATGCTTGGGTTCACCTTGGTTAGGTTGCCTTATGAGTACTCTTCTAAACATTAAGTTTTCACCCATTTCTGATTCTAGTTTGCTGACCTCATTGGTACATGGGCTGCTACTATCTTCTTGGGTATAGGCTACCCTCTTTTCATTGCTTGAGTTTGATGGCTTGTTAGGACACCTATAAGCAGGGTGCCCAAGCTGTCCACATTGATAACATTTCATTGTGGCAAAGTAGGAGCTACTTCTTCCTACACCTCTTCCTCTATTTCCTTGAGAACCTCTTCCTCTACCAAAAGATCCTCTTGTACTAATTTTTGAACTTTGTTCCAAAATTTTTCTCTCCCCTTGGCTTCTTGAGTCACCACCTCTTCCACTAGAACCTCCTCTTTGACCCCCTCTAGAGTTTCTACCTCTGCCTCTATTCTTTGAGTTAGGTTCCTGCTTCCTTCTTTTCTTATCTTCAAGTTTTTGTGCCATATGTTGACACCCAAGAACTATGGTGGGAGTGAACAAACTCATCTCCTCTACTATGCTCCATTTTAGACCACTTAGGTACCTTTCCACCTTGATGCTCTCCACCTCCTTAACTTTAGATCTCAAGTTCAACTTGTGAAACTCTTCAGTGTAGGTGGCTACATCCATCTCCTTCTATCTAAGATTCAATCTCCTCCTATGCTGCTAGATCTCATAATTTGTAGGTAAGTATGCTTCCCTCACTTTATTGACCATTGCTTTCCAATTGGAGATTGGGTTCTTTCCCTCTTTCTCCCTTTCTTCTTGCAGGTAGTTCCACCAGGTTAGAGCTTGACCTCTCAACCTAGATTTGGCCACTTTGACCTTTTGTGCCTCTAAGATCTCTTCACATTCGAAGTGGTTCTCCATGCCTTCAATCCATTGCATCATAAGCTTTGTATCCATCCTACCGATAAGTAATGGGACACCTTCAAGTGCCTTGCCGGTGATAGCCTTCAAATCTTTAATGAATTGCTCATCTTGGGTTGGAGGATTAGGTGTAGGAACATCATCATCAATGGTCTTCTCTTTCTCTTTGGCATCCTGCTCCTCCATCCTATCTTTCACCTTACCTACCTTTTCTTGGACATCATCCAAGAGTTGTTCCATTTGCATCAATCTTTCTTGCAGGAGTCTATTAGCTTCCTCCTGATCTTCCACCTTCTTGGAAAGCTCTACATTAGTCACCATTTTATGCTTGTGAGATGATCCAACTAACTCTTCTAAAGGTTGAAACATCCACTTTCCACTTCCCAAGCCTTAAGAGGCTCTGATACCAATCTGATGGGGAGGTTAGGATAGACTAGCTAGTATATGCCTCTAATCCTTAACCAAGACCCTAGTGTTCTCTTGACACCTATGAAGGTCTATAGGATTCCCCTCTCATCAAAGGATCCCCTAACCTAGCCTAACCTGACCACCAAGTATAGCTTTATCATCTTGCAACCTATCAAGCATTGCTTCCTAGCACCATCCCTTACATAGGCTTATAAGGGTCTTTTTAGGGTTCAACACCTTCCTAAGCTCTAATAGAGAAATTGATGAGTCTCAAGGTGTTTTAAAGACATTTCAGTCATCTTCAAAGCATTAGTGAGGCTGGGTTACCACCCAATTTCATACTTCCTTCCCAAAATAGGGCTACAAGGAAGAGCCCCAATTAGGCCTCCTTCCGGGTTTGTAGGGCTTTTGACTCCTTCCCTTCACAGAACCAAGGATGAAGTTCTTAGGAAACCCCCATTCATTTTCCCATCCCTCAAGGATTTTTGGGGTCTTAGGTCACCAATAGGCCATACAATGCCTTCACCAAGTTTGAGGGTTTTTAGGGCTTTTAGGACCTCACTGTACCACTGAACTATTTAGCTTTCTTCAACACCCTTCTTGGATTTATCAAGCTCTCTCCTCCACAAAAAATAGTATTCATTCATGTCCCTTGGCTCCCTCCAAAGGGATTTCTTTGAAACTCATTCCTCTATCTTCTAGAGCACTTGTAATGTTGACCACTCCTAACCAGATATTGCCTTAGCTCGCCTAGGGCTTGGTCAAAAAAATAGGTGCACACACACTCTAGGGCCCTGCTAACATATTTACATAGGGTAGGGTCTATACTTCTAGATTCCAAAGTCCCATGGTGTGGCCACAGTGGAAATAGGAGTAACAACCCTACATTTCACAATCTCTCCAAACTGGCAGAGAACTGTCTAAAATAGAGAAATGAACAAAACTAAATACAAAACTTGGAAGAATTAACCCACAATCACACACATGAAATAAAAAACACACAAAAAAAAGCTCCCTACAACAATCACCAAAAATTCCTCTCTATTCACATCCAATCAAGCCAAATAGCCTGACTGTCACACAAAATTCTCAATTCAGATTGGTCTTTCCATACAGAACCGTACAAAATGATCTCCAACCTCCATATTAGGGTTTTTTTGGTCATATATAACCTTCTCCTTGGGATGAGTGTTAGGTTAGGGCTTTTAGCCACTTAAGAAAAGGTTAGAAACTTCAAAGGAAAAGTTGCTAAGCAACTTTTGAGCAACTTTTTGTTGCTTGAGCATCTTTGCTCTTACACTACCAAATGACCAATTTTTAGGTCCTCCTAAGGCACACATGTGCTCATACCTCAACCAAACACCTAACCCTAGACTCCTACTAACATAGCAGATCAATGACCTCGAGATGATATCATGCCCTGAGTCATTGTGTCATTTACATCAAGAACCGACTGAACTTCTAGGACCTAGCCTAGGCCTAGACACACACACTGAGCCAAGCTCTTATTTTAATTACATGCTTCATTTCTGAAGTTCAAAACACACCAAAATGTGATGGTGGGAGCCCTTAGAAGGGTGCTCCTGCACCATTCTGGCACCTTATCCTAAGGATCTAAGATTCTTGACCTCAGTATCAAGGTCAACCTTCTGGGTTAAGGTTGACCTCAACCCTGACCTAGGTCAAGGTTGACCTCGACCCTGACCTAGGTCAGAGTCGACCTCAACCCTGACCCTAGGTCCAAATTTCAAATCTTGAAAGTTTTTGGATGTCGGGCTTCAAAAAGTTTTATTTCCCACTTCTGGGTCAGCTATTTCAAATTTCAGAATGGTAAACTCTTAAATTATATTTAATCTATGTCCATTTCTATGGGTTAAGGATTAATTGGAATTTAATTCTCCTATGACAACCTCTCTAGAAGTTTGTGCCCTAGACTAGTATAAAAGGAAGCCTTCCTCTCTCATTTTCACATCCACCATCCAAAATAATTCAAGCAAGCAAGAAGGAGAAGGAAAGCACTCATTCATCCTCAAGAATTCAAGAATTCAAGCATTCAAGCATTCAAGATCCACTTCATCAAGGAGATCCATTGATAGCCATTGAAGGATTCAATCTCTTTGGAGCCCTCTTGTTGAAGATTTCTCCATTAATTTCCATTCAAGCTTCTTCCTCTTCCAAGATCCATTCAAGATTGGTGTTGAAGATCTAATGAAATTGATTTGAGAAATCCTACATACAATTCTACATTCATTTGGAGCCTCCATTCTTGTGGATTCAAGGATTGGAATCCTCCACAAGGACTTCAATATAAGCAAGGTAAATTGTTCCATTTACTTTGTTTATTGCTACAATTTCAATTATATTTCAAGGTTAATTCCAAAATTGGGGTTTGACCAAGGCAAACCCCTCATCCAACAAACAAAACCATTTTTCTTGCAGGTATAGGTGCGGGACAGTGAATTGCAGTTCAGATTTGAGAACCCTTTTTGGCAAACTCTCAGGATCCGCGAACAAAATTTTTGTCAGAGTAGTGCAGGTCAAGGTCAACTTTTAGGGGTAAGATTGTGCCCCGGGGTAAGATCTTACCCCTATCTTGGGTCAAGGTCGACCTTTCTCATAAAAATAAAAGGTTTTTGGGTTTTCTCCATTTTTGCATTTCTAGGCTAGATTTGGTTGCAAAATTTCCTGAAACTGTGTACAGACACTAGAAAACAACATTTTCCAGATCAGTCCTATTTTGAGGTTAGTATTTGTCTTCAATTTAATCAAGATCTCAATACATACCTTCTATAACAGAGTATAATGTTTTCTCCTTTCTTCATATTCTTCATCGATTGATTCATTTATGCATTAACCATTCTCTTTTGGTTGATCAATTTGGATCTTTCCATTGGGAATTTGGATTAAGAAGTGGACCTTACATTCCCCCACACCTATCCACTACACTATTTTATATTACATATTTAAGATCCATATTTCAAACCTTACAGTCTCATAAAAAGCTTTCCAATGATATATCATTTTCCCAAAATAGAGTCTGGATGCGCAAGATAGAGCTCCCGGAGTGCAAAAATAAACATCTGGCTTTGATAGTAAAAAAACACCATTAAAAAAGAAAAATCAGAAATTCAAACCTCTAGCTCTAGATAGAGCTCAGAAATAGCTTTCCGACGATATCTTGTTTACTCGATTTCGACACCGTATGCTCAAGTTATGAGCAAAAAACCACAGGTATGTTGAAGGGCCCAAAAAATGGTGTAGAAGAGTGTTGATTTATGCCGATGTCTGAAAATGATGGGCTTAAAATTGACGGTTGTATGGCCGTCATGGTCAAAATCCACCCGGGGGCTAAGAAAACTAGGCCCTTGGTCGCCATACGACTAGGGGCTGAGGTTGCATTTTCTATGGGTTAAATTTGACAGCCAAATGGTCGTCACCGCCCCCCAAAAAAGAACTTCAAAATTATTGTACTTCCATCAAGATGTGTGCTAGGGTCATACGACCCTGACACGCAAAAAAAATTTGCCTCAGAATGCAACGACGTCTGAATTGAATGTGTCTTATATGGATCTAGGGGTTGTTGGCCACTGTGAGCTCAATGATGAAGTCCATTTGAGCAAAAAGTACTCCAAAATACCAATGATTGCCTCAGGATCTATGTCGGGGTCAATTGCAAAAATGTTTTGCCACATATTCCAAATTTGTCCAAATTCGATAAATTTTATATGAATCTTGGGGTTCTTGGACTCTTTGAATGCAATCGTGAGGTTGGTTTGAACCCAAGATGACTAGAAAGAGAGGTCCCCCTAGATCTAATAGAAAACACTCTAAAAACTTAGATGTAACGAACATGGTCAAATCTCTTAGGAAGAGGATAGTGGAAAACATATCTGAAGCTCTGATACCATATTGGAGTTGATGAGAAAATAACCCACAGCTCCCAAGAACACCTGCATGCAAACACCTGTCATAGAAATAGAGAGAAGCAAGAAGCTAGAGAGGTCTGAACGCATGGATCCACAAGAGAGGAGACATCCTTGATGTGCAAAAACAAAAGTTGCAATTCAATAAAATGAATATTTCTCAATAAGATTACAAGAGAGATCAATCCTTATAAAAGGAGATCAAAACCCTAAAAGGGTGAACAAACCTAGGTTGCATGATAATAATGAATAAAGTAATTAATTATTATATGCCTAAAGTTTAGCTTAAGCAAAAAGAGATAATAAGTGACTTAGTAATTAAATCAATATGATTTAATTAATAATTAAACACTTTATTACTCTAACAAACTTAAGACCTCTTCCTTCCCATTTGGCTTGATTCAGCTCACATAGCTTATTCTCATCGGTTTGCTTGTTTGCCTTCGATCTGTCAGTGATTGGGTATCCAGTCACAATGTGTAGAACATCCTTAGTGATCTTGACTGGTTGATCTAGCCACATAAACTGATCATGAACTTGGCTTAACACAATTATCATCTATTTGGTCTTGAATACACTCAAAATATGTAGGGCATGCATTAAACCCTTAGTCTCAAGGTGGCTGTATTCATCCTTCAATTTTCCATTCTCGCACAGACTTTGGAAAGATGTATCAATATCAGCTTGAAAATTTCCTGCATTGTTTAGTGGATGAAAGAACACATGTCTTTGATTAAGATAACTCTTGGTGGAATAGATGATAGAACTCCCATCTTGTCTATTTAGATGAATTTCATGGGAAGAAGTTTGTATTTAGGGTTGACAACCTTCTCAACAACACTGAGATTTTGTACTTTAGGTACCATCGATTCAAATGTATAACCACTTTATTAAAATAGTTTTTCATGTGAAACAACTCGGTCGCGCTTTCACAACTCAGGAATACACTAGAAATCACTCAAATACTTTCAAATGTTCTTGGATCTACTTGGAGTTGCCTCAATAATTGCTTGAATGCTCTCAGACAAATCAACTTTGCAATGGGCTCAAATGATCTTTGAAAATGTTAGGTAACAATGAATACAAAGTGGTTTATTTATACCTTTTCATTGATTAGGGTTTCTAACAGCTAGAATTTTAGCAATTAATATTATCACCGACTCCCTCTTCATCATTCACCAAACTATGCTTATTTTCACCAAATGAAACAAAATAGCATTGTCTTTCACCGATCAAACATGAAATTTTAACTTCAAAAAATATGTCCAAATACATCTAAATATGCTTATATGGATCTTTGCACAATTATTAGGAACCGATTTAAGATTGAAATTTAGCTCATAGTTCCTACACATATCTTTAACTGATTAGGTGGAGATAGGTGCACCCAATCCAAAGGATGAGGTTCCATTGATTGTTCCTAATGATGTTCCATCATCTAGAGACTTCCTTCCCCATATTTTATTCATCTGGTCTCTTATTTATTCAAAATTCACTTGTACTATTTCATTTGTCTTTTCCTCAGTTGGAACTTTGCCTCAGTACCTACAATCTTTGGCTAGGTCACCTACCTTATGATAGTGAAAACATGTCTTTCCAATATTTCTCCATGATCTTTTGTTATTTCTACCATGCATCAAAATGCCATTTGCTACTGTGTTCATATCTCCCACATGCTATACAATAAATTCTTGTGTTGGAGTCCCATGGTATTGTTGAGCCTTGTCGGTTGTTTGTAGTATTGTGTTGGTCAGGTACCCATTTTACATTCTTTCTTTATAACCTGCAATATTCAAACTTATGACCATATCTATTGCAAGTATTATAGTAACCACTGAATTGTGTCTTTCTTGTATTGTTAGAAATCCTTGATCTACACTCAAATGCTTGATGTCCATACTTATTGCAATTATAACAATAACCATCAAATTTAGGAATGCTCGATGGTTTACCTCTTTTTATCTTGTAGACATTAGTTGTATGATGAGGTTTCCCACAATGATAGCAAATTGGATTCTTTATCTTTGATGGGGTAGTAGTATCTCGGTTGGCAGCTTGGTTTGAGGACTCTCCCTTCTTGGTAGTTCTATTTTCAGTGAACCCAAGTCTAGTTGTATCTCTCTATTGTCTCTGACCTCTAAGATGTTCATCCAAAATCCTTAATGTTTCTTCATTTTGTTTTAGTACTTCATTTGCTTCCTTTTCTAATTTCAGTTCTCTTGTCAATCTTTCAACCTTAGGCCTTAATGCTTGATTCTCAGATTCCTTTTTGGGTGTCTCTTGATTTGCGTTCACCAATTGGTTGGTCATAGTATAATGTGTTTGATTCATTCTCATGATCTCATCATCCTTTTTAGCTAGTCTAGCTTCAACTTTCATCTTGTCTTCTTCTGCCATTCCTTTTGCATATTCAGCAGATCTCTTTCATTCAAGAATTTCACCCATTCTAATACCTTGGGCCTCTTGATCTTTCTTTATCAAACTCAATTTCTTAGTGAGTGATTTATTCTTTTCCATGAGTTCTACAATGGCTTTTGTAGATTCATCATTCAAGCTCCCATCAGATGATGTCTCAAGTATCTCAACATGTTCTTATGTAGATTTCAACTCATTAAATAAAATCTTTCTTACCCGTAATGAATTTTCCAATTTTCTTTACAGATCATTAATCAACTCATGTTTATTTTCTAATTCAAATTCAAGATTATCAATGTGCTTAGCTTGCTATATAAATTTCCATTGTTACGATCTTTTCACTCTCAAGTGGTTAAACCTTTATCTCAAGAGTCCAAGCTCAAATACCAATTGTTGGATTAATAATTGAAAGTTAAGTACTGAGAGGGGAGGGGTGAATTAGTACTCCAAAATTTTTAATCAACTATTTTGACCATTTACCAGATTGTAAACTTTGGATATATCACCATAAAACATAGAAATTAAAACATGAAAACATAACTCATAACACAATGATTTTTGGTCTCACAGAAACCCTTGGTCAAAGGGAAAAACTGCGGTGGGGATGGTACCCACAATCCTTCACAACTGTAGTAAAAAAGTCACTCGGTTAAAGCTACAATGTTTAGCTACTTCTAATAGCTTACCCTATTAGGAGTACATACCTTGTTAAGAGTACAAACAGCTTATACAGTCCACCTTTCTAAAGGATTTTACAATCTCTAATCTAAGAGATGTACTGTGTTAAAGGATTTACAAAACAATACCTATTAGGGCCTATCCAATAGTGGGATTTTACAACTCTAATTACAATATAATTTAGTACAAAAATATGTCTGTAGTAATGCATCAAAAAATATTTTTCAGACTCAATGTACTCAATAACATTTTACCTCATTCTATACTTCTGTACATTTCAATCATAATTCATCTTAAGTACTTTGTAACCTCAAATCTAATTCACCTTCATAGTTCTGCTCTAACTATTTTGTTACTCGATAGCCTATCTGCACTTCATCATCATTACATCAGCTTCACATTCTTCTCTGAGTCCTCGTCATCCACATCACTAATCTTTGATCTTCATACTATGTTCATTATATACTTGATCTATAAGTGGTGGAAATGTTCTAGATTCTTCCCTTTAAATGGTGGTAGCTTTGGTTTCATTTCCAATGTATATATTCCATTTAATTTTTATTGGTGGATCTTGCATTGTAATTATGTGCAATCATGTTGTTTACATTTCCAATGTTTTACCAAATGATCTTCTTGAAATCTAGATAAAACATTTTATTCTCGGTGTCCAGATTCAATGTATCTTCCATAATCTGTTATGTCGGCCTTTGTTACTCGGTAACACATTTTTTTCTAGCTCGGTAACATGTTCTCTTAGCTCAGTAACTACAATGCAGTGCTCGACACTTGTCTTTCTTTTCTCGGTGCTTGTCACTCATTTTCCTTTACTGAAATTATCTCTTCCTTTATTGACTTCACTATTTATGTCACCGAATGAGTCCTATGACTTCTTTTACTGACTGATTTTGACTAACCAATATGACTTTAACAAAACTAATGACAACAAAGTAACTCTTTAGGAGTATCATACCAAGCCCCCAAGGTTAAAGTACACTAACCATATTCATGATCCCTTTGCATCTCCATGATGTCATGAAATGCTTGAATGATTGAATTGAATATATGTAGATGGAGACCTCACTTTGTAATGAAAGAACTAGATCCATCCCTTAAATTTATCTATCTCATATTGGGGTGTCCACGCATGCTTGTACCTTTCTTCCATCATCAGCCATCCTAAGGAAAATGAAGCATTGGATTCCTTTTTATAGTGAATTTATGAAACTACCCCCATGGGAGCCGACTACAATGAGCGGGAAGTAATGAAACTTTGAAATAGGATAGGTCCAACACTTTCCAACCACTAGGGAATAAGTTGACTTGGTCAAGTTTTTTTGGAATAGGTCGACCTAATCCCCAAGAGGCCAGAGTCTTTGGTTTGTAACCTAGGCTTCCAAAATTGTTGAGGATTTGGGTGTAATGTGTATTGGGGATTGATAAATCGAGGCTAGATTTGGGAAAATGGGGCCTAGAAAGAGGAGGATGCATATAAATTAGATCCTACCTTAGCCTATGAGTGAGAGAAAGGAAAATCAAGGAGGAAGTGTTAGGTCCTACCTCAATTTCTCCTAGGAGAGAGAGAAAGAAAAAGGAAAGTGTGTGCTCCAAGTGCAATTGTGCAATGCAAGCACACTAAAGATGAGCTAAAAGGTCATAAATTGAAGTGCGTTCAATTTAAGATGGTACAAACATAAAATTATTAATATAATAAAATATATAATATGATAATATTTATTATCATATAATAATAGATGATATTAAAATTCAATAAGATTATAATATAACAAAATATTAATAAGAATACAAAATAATATAATCATAATTTAATTTAGGTGATAGGCTTTTTGAGGGGAAAGTTTATTTTTTGTCCAATAGTTGTCATCTCTCTTCCCCAATAATTTTTTTTTTACAATAGAAAAAAACAACTTACCTTATTTTTTCCTTAAAATGCTCGGGCCTGTTTAGAATTAGTTGGAAACTTTCTGGATTTATGATATTGCATTTCTTTATTTCAGTTGGAACCTTTTACTTTTTTAAAAAAAAAGTACAACTTTTTTCATGAATTTTGAACACCATTAATGAGTCCCAAGCATTGCAAATAAAGGTGAAATTGAATTTACTCTCTTGATTAATATCCTCTCTATTGAGAGTTTGTCACAAGAAAAAGATTATGAGTCCCATGCATTGCGAATAAAGATGGAATTAAATTTACTCTCTTGATGAATATCCCCTCAATTGAGGGTTTGTCACAAGCAAAAGCTTGTGGAAAAGATAAATATCATTAAGAATTTGTATTATTGATGATTTATTTTTCTAAAATTTAAAGGACCTCTTCAATTGTTCTCCTCTACCTTATCTCCTCTTACATGCCCTAAAATTTTTTTTAAGATGCTTATTTTTAATTTATATTAGCATTTCAAAAACTCCTTCTACATATCATTAATGATCTACTTTGGGCATTGTAAAAAATATTTCACTTTCTTGAAAATCAAAACTCTTATAGGCTCATCCTTGCACGTGCAAAAACGTGCAACTGCTAGTTTAAATTACTTTAGTTAAAGTATAAATTAATTTTCCTTTTATATATGACAAACTCTCATTTCTAAATAGACTACTCTAGTTTAATTAGCACATAATAAGTGCTTAAGGTAAAAGAACTAAGGAATAAAAAATTATTAGATAAATATTCCAAGTTAATCAAGAGATTCCCTCCATGATTCCATGAGAGAAAAACATGCAAACAAGTTTATAAAATAACCATATATAAAGATCAAAGATATAAAATACAAGATATAACACAATTCATACCTTGAGAAAACCCTCAAGATGTAAAAGGAAACTAGCCTCCAAAAGTATCTGCACTCAATATATTATTCAAAAATAAAAACATTACATACAATAAACCTATTGAGTCTCCACATGCGCCTTATAATAAATAAAGCTCCTCCTATGCACTCTCATGTGTCCAAGTATGTATTTACACATCTCATTCCCTCATCCACATATGCACACTTTGGAAGAGAGCTCAATACAATAATAATCAAAATAAATCCACTAAATAGCCAAGCAACCAACCTCAAGTATTCTATATTGAGATGGATAAAAGTAAAGCCAAGCATGACATGGAAGAGTCTATTTCGTAGGTGAATTATATCTTCCGAAAAATTGTTAACAAGTCTTGTAATAAAAAGCATGTGGACAAAGAAAAAATCTAAGATTCATAATGATAATTCCTCATTCAATGCTATCAATCAAAATGGTTTTTCTAAAGAGGTTTAATAGGAGGAGAGGTTGGAGTACCTCATTTGGGAATGCCAAGCCACCAAAGGCTTGAATTTTCTTGCTAATCTATAGTTATATCGTGTTGGGCTTATATAGTCTCTATTGTTTTTTGTTTGTTTCCATTGTTTTTTCATTAGTTCTTGTTTTTCTTGAGTTTCACTCCCAATGAGACTTTTTCAGTTAGGCATATTATTTACTTTTTGATGGGTCTAGGCCCTTTCCCATATTTACCTTGATAAAATTATCATAAAATAATTAGTTCTATAAATTATTTCTAGAACAGGGTTATTAATTGTAAAAAAATTAATTCTATTTAAAGAAAGTTTCTTAGTAAGGATAGTACTTTTAAAGATCAATAAAGCTCTTTGATTTTTTACGTAACTTATGTGTACATTATTTCCTTTTATATTCATTTTCTTCTTAAATATCACCTCATTTATTTTCTTATTTCCTTTTCTTTTTTTACTCTGAATTTTGACTTTAGGAGTGTTAGATCAGCTATCCTAATCCCATATTTCTAAGAGGCAATTATTCTTTAACTCCAAGGATTAGTAATTGTTCTAAACATGAAATTCATCACGCACTCTCATTGAAATTACTAGACACTGACTTCTAGAAAATTTTCAATCAATTCGATCTAGAATTGGAGTATTTCTCCATCATCATTTTACCCATTGGCACTACTTGCTGAAGGTTCATGTGCAGATACCTCATTCTTTACTAATTTCAATATCTTCTGCTTCTAAATGCAGTAAAATGAGGGACAAAGGGTGGTCAAAGGAGACACTTTTAGCAAAACAATTTCACATGTCTTATGAGATTCTCATCTTCTTATACAAATTGAATTCCTACTTTATTTTGGAGTAGTAACATCTTTCAATTTAAGGAAAAAGAAAGAAAAAATTGAACACCAAAAAGATCAAGGCAGTCAATAAGCCAAGCTTATTCCATTTATTTAATGCAGCAGTTAAAACCTACAAATCCCTAAATACTTTCTTTGAAGAAACTCAACACCAAGGAAACCTATACACACAGTAATTGCTTATTCTAGGGTTTCATCGTCTCAGCAACTTTCTTCCAAGCAGGGCGAGAAGATATATCTTCCCACCATGCACTCACATGCATTCTGGAGGTTATAACTTCTCCCTGCCCAGCTAGATTCACAAGGGCGTGGATATATGATAGATGTTGAAGATCAGCCAAACTAAAGAAAGACCCAGCTAAGTACTTGGTCTTTGAAAGCCTTTCTTCATAAATGTCCAGCACAGTACTCAACTTTTTAAGGTTGCTGTCCACTACTGCTTGGTCTGTCTTTCCTACAATCGTGGGAACAATCAGGATCTGAAACACCACTGCAGAGCAGGGAGCAGTAAATGACTGTGATTCCACCTGAGACCATTGGTCTACCAGTGCTTGCTCTCCTATTGTACTTCCCAAAAGATTGGTGCCTTGTCCATGGTACTTCTTGGCTAAATATTTGATAATGGCTCTTGACTCTGTCCAAAAGAAATTGCATGTCAGTTACATATTATGCAAAATTTAGCTTACCTCCATTCTCCATCAAGAAGGTAGACATCTCTGAGTTCATGATTGTGGGTTCATTTATGATGGTTTGGTTAAATAACAGAAATTAAATTTTAATTCATTTAGATAATTTATTTGAAATTATATTAATAGATAGATTCTATCAAAGAAGCCAATGTAATTTATTAAATAAATCAGAACTTAAAATATGATATTTAAACTTGTGTGAACAGTCTACTGAAATAGTTAAATCTAGTAGAATTGGCTTTACCGAATAAGGTGAGATCTCCATCTTGAATGGCAGGAACTTGTCCAAATGGCTGCAACGCCATCAAAACTAGATCTGTTAAAAAAGCAGAGTAAAATGCAGTCGTAGCATTCGTTTGCCAATGTATTGAATTTTCTAATTTTCAAGACATCATTTTGTATTTTAAAAAACTATTAAACAAGGAAACCCACATAGCGCTCAATCATTATATTTACAAACTTAATACTATTTACTAATCAATCTATTATTATATGATAGAAAACTTAAGCAGGAAATGAAACAATTGTGAAATCACAACCTAAAAATTATTGTCCTTTCTTAGCTACACAAATTTTCTCATAAACCAAATTTGATGTTCGGCATGTGAGAAATTCTACAAGATGATTGTTAAGCTTGTCACTTCAAAGCGAGTTTAGTAAACAGAAGCTATTCTATTTGTAAACAGTGGTTAATGGGTTTCGACTTAAATAGCTGGAACAACGTAAAAAAAGGGGGTTCTATAACATATCATCTTAGAAAAATACATACATTGATCACACTTCTCTAAAAAGATGATATACGAAATCTTACTAAAAATTGTGGCTATAAATTATAGAAAATAGTACTCTATAGTGGCCGTGAAATGATCAGCAAGGTTATGAAAGCTAAGAACTCACAAATCATATAGTATTTTAATAGCAAAGGTAAGATTCAAAGGATAAATAATGGAAGATAATACGTCACAGCTGCTGTGAAATGATATTATCAAGCAAGAAATCAAAGCAAAACACCCACAAAATGAATTATACATGTGGTGTCTCATATCTGCGACCATATCACAAATCATATCAGAAAATACTTCAAATCAAAGGTAAGATCATACTTCATATATGTTGTGAAATATTATTCTCAACCACAATATCAAACAAAACACCCACAAATCACATAGGAACAATGCCTCTAATCTATTTTATTAGATAAGATCAGATCCAAATGATAAAGTACAGAAGATGGTATTCCGATACCTGAATTAAAAGTAAAACAATATATAAAAAGCCAAATAGAGCTTGTAGCCTAAAGGGGAAATGAATTGCCTTTACTTACATTGAGAGAGAGAAAGGAAGGTTGCTTGTGAGCGCCCTTGGAGAGGTCTACCGTGACAAACTCATACTCAACTTCCTTCTCATTTAAACAAGCACGAACCATTGCAGTTGCAGTGGATAAATGATAACCATGCACTTTGATTATAGCCATTGCAGTAGTTGAATCTATGACAGAGCAGAAGATGATAACAATTAGTTTTAACAACTCCAGGAGTTCAGTGAACTGTCTATATAGCTAAACAATACGATCTTTGACAAAACCCTTTCGTTATATAAATAAATATAAATCTTTAATGAATGATATCGTTGACTTAAACCGATAATGTGCATCTAATCAAATTTCATTGCGTTTGGCTCAAGCAAATGGATTTGAAATAAACAAAAATATTGTTACGTCATGCCTCACGCTAGAAAGGATTTCTAAATGGTTTGAAATAAACAAAAATAACGTTACGTCATGCCTTACGCTAGAAAGGATTTCTAAATGGTTACAGATAAAAAAATTGAAATAAATAAAAATAATGTTGTCATACCTTACGTAAGAAGGGATTTCTAGCAAACTTGGTCAATGCGTCTGTGAGTAGCCAGAGCTCCTTCAAGCATTTGGGCTTCAGACTGTCTTGAGCTAATTGGGTTATTGTTATTATTAATATTATGGTGGGGAATGGTTGTCCTGTGTCTGTTGGTTTTCAATCCATTTTCAAAGGTGTTTTCAGTTTGTTATCAAATGTTTCTTTGTAGAAGAGTTGCAAAACCTTATCTATATCCTTAATCAAACAACATAATTATGAAGTAGCTAAAGAAGCAACAAAGATGACTAGAAACTTTAGATGTTCATTTGGTCAAACAATTTGCAATAGCATTTCATTTTTCAGTAATATGAATAAACTAAATAGAATAACTGTATTATAGTGGAAGGTATAGTAGAAGCTAAATATTTAGGCAACTTTAGTAAGGAAGATATAGTCATAATTAAAGAGTTCCCAAAAGGCTCGAGAATATGGAACTTCATAGCTAAGTCAAGACATATTATTGACAATAACATATCTTGGAATATCAAAGATGGAAAGGAAGCAAGATTCTGGGAAGACTCTTGGGATGGACATCCAACCATCAATTCACAGTTAGGCCCCAATCAGATCAATCATATTTGCACTTCATCCTGGGGACCATATCTCAGTGATTATATCATCCCTTCATCCTCTGCTGCTATAGATGGTTCTTGGGAATGGAAAGACTTCTCATCACTTCAATTAGATCTAAGAGAGGTAGATAAGCTCAAAACATTGATCAAAGATAGGCCCTTTCTTCTCAAACAAGGAAAAGATGAAATCATTTGGAATGGGGCAAAATCAGGATCCTACAGTGTCAAAGAGGGTTACAATCTAATAGCCAAATCATTCACATCTAAAATAGAAGAGATCCCAGCACAATTATGTTGGAACAAGGTTGGACTCCCAAAAGCTGGATTATTTTTGTGGGTGGCATCCCAGGGTAGAATTTTAACTGCAAATAAATTTATTAAGATGGGATATCAGGGCCCATCCAGATGCAGTATGTGTCTCAAGAATGAAGAGGACGTAAATCATCTATTATTATCCTGTCCCTTTGCTAAAGATTGTTGGTACTGGCTCTATTCAAGATTAGGATGGTCATCAGCCCCCCCAAATAATTTACTCCAACTTTTGATATCATGGCCACAAATCATGGGAGGAAGTTTATTCAGCAATCTATGGATGATCTCTCCATCAATTCTGATTTGGGAGATTTGGAAAGAAAGGAATATAAGATTATTCCAGGATAAATTTTTGAAATTTGAAACTATAATTAACAAATTGGAGGCAGCTATAGTTGAGGTAATGAACTCTCGGATCCAAACTCAATCAGCACAACACAAATTCTTTACCAGTTGGGATGATCAGATGACAAAAAATTGGTTTGGGTTAAAAACTCCAATCACCATAGGCAGAGGAAATAGAAGAAATCAAGAACTAAGGAAGGCATGTGTCTGGAAACCCCCCCCAATTGGATGATACAAATTAAATTTTGATGGAGCTTCTAAAGGTAACCCAGGCCCCTTAGGAGCGGGATGCATCATACGCTCTACAACTAGGAATGTGATTGCCAAACAAGCCATACCATTACCCAAAGACACCAACAATATGGCAGAATTTAAAGAACTATTGTCTGGACTGATACTAGCTCGGGAAGTAGGGATCTCAAAGCTTGAAATTGAGGGAGACTCACTGATTACCATCAATGCAATCAAAGTCAGATCAACCCCAAATTGGCGTCTTATGGCAGTTTTAGAGGTAATCTTACAGTTAATAGATTTTTTTGAATCGAAAACCATTAATCATACTTTCAGAGAAGGAAACACCGAAGTGGATGAGCTGGCTGACCTGGCAGCCAGAGGAACAAATTTGAAAATTCTATCTGACGTCAGTGGAGTTTCAACGTTCTTTGAATCCAACCACTAAACCAAAATGGTCAAATCAGGTCCTGATATATTTTTGTCTCAAAAGTTGTCAGAACGGCTCCTTGTGGTGATAAGATGGATGTCTTTTCTCTTAGCGCATAGTGAGTGTAGGAGTTTAGAACATTAAATGAGGAGTTAGATTAGGACAAGAAAAGTAGATACTTATTGCACATCGAAGAGTGCTGGCATTCGGACATGAGTTATCTTCTAGCATTGAAAACCTTGGTTGTTTTCAGTCGTTCATCTCTACGCAGTTAAAACTCTGACACCAGCAAATCCTTTGTGCGCTACTGCGATTGTGTGGGGCCCAATTTTTATCATGTTAGACATCGCTAGGTTAGGGAATGAAGAAAGTCTATCCAGCGAATGGGAGTTTGCCTTTACTGCCAAAGCTTAAGGGTGGGGCCTGGTCTCCGGATTAGTTAGATGGTCTTCACATGTCAGAGCATCAACGGTGATTGCTAAAGCGCAAGGGATCTGTCAGAACTATGCGAAATCATGCCGGCCATGGATTCTTCTTTATGGTGTAGGGTTTCAAACTGTGGGCCCATGGTGACATGTATGCATAAATGGCGCACCCCTATTGGCCGAAGGAAATAAAGAGGTGGAATGTTGTCAGCGGGGCTTGCAATGGAAACTTTGATCGACGGCTGGCATGTGATCGCATGGAATATTCTTTCCCCATGCGATCATGCGCCCACTGCCCGATTAGATGCCATTGGAGTTATCTTCTAGCGTAAAAAACCTTGGTTGTTTTCGGTCATTCGCCTCTGCGCAGTTAAAGTTTTGACACCAACAATTTCTATGTGCGCTACTGTGATTGTGTGGGGCCCAATTTATATCATGTTAGTCATTGCTAGGTCAGGGAATGAAGAAATTATATCCAGTGAATGGGAGCTTGCCTTTACTAACAAAGCTCAAGGGTAGGGCTTGGTTTCCGGACAAGTCAGATGGTCTGCACATGTCAAAGCATCAATGGTGGTTGCTAAAGTGCAAGGGATTGGTCAGAGCTATGCAAAATCACAATGGCCATTGATTCTTCTTTGCGATGTAAGGTTTCAAACTGTGGGTCCATGGTGACATGTATGCATAAATGGCGCACCCCTATTGGCTGAAGGAAATAAAGAGGTGGAGTGTTGTTAGCGGGGCTTGTGTTAGAGATGTCGATCAACGGTTGGCATGTGATCGCATGGAATATTCTTCCCCCATGTGATCATGCACCCACCATCCGATTAGATACCGTTGGAGTTATCTTCTAGCATCAAAAACTTTGGTTGTTTTCGGTCGTTCGCCTCTACGCAGTTAAATCTTTGACACCAGCAATTCCTATGTGCGATGATGTGATTGTGTGGGGCCTAATTTTTATCATGTTAGCCGCCGCTAGGTTAGGGAATGAAGAAAATCTATCCAGCGAATGGGAGTTTTCCTTTTTCTGCCAAAGCTCATGGGTGGGGCCTGGTTTCCGGACAAGTCAAATGAGCTTCACATGTCAGAGCATGAATGGTGGTCGCTAAAGCGCAAGGGATTTTTCAGAGCTATGCGAAATCACGCTGGTCGTTGATTCTTATTTGCGGTGTAGGGTTTCAAACTGTGGGTCCATGGTGACATGTATACATAAATGACGCATCCCTATTGGCCGAAGGAAATAAAGAGGTGGAGTGTTGTTAGCGGGGCTTGCGTTAGAGATTATGATCGACGGTTGGCATGTGATTGCATGGAATATTCTCTCCCCATGCGATCATGTGCCCACCATCCGATTAGATGCTGTTGGAGTTTTCTTCTAAGCGTCAAAAACCTTAGTTGTTTTCGGTCGTTCGCCTCTACGTAGTTAAATCTCTGACATCAGCAATTCCTATGTGTGCTGTTGCGATTGTGTGGGACCCAAGCTAGGCCAGGGAATGAAGAAAGTCTATCCAGCGAATGGGAGTTTTCCTTTACTGCCAAAGCTCAAGGGTGGGACCTGGTTTCCAGATAAGTCAGATGGTCTTCACATGTCAGAGCATCAACGGTGGTCGCAAAAGTGCAAGGGATCTGTTAGAGCTATGCGAAATCACACCGGCCATTGATTATTCTTCACGCTGTAAGGTTTCAAACTATGGGTCCATGGTGACATGTATGCATAAATGGTGCACCCCCATTGGCTGAAGGAAATTAAGAGATGGAGTGTTGTCAGCGAGGCTTGTATTAGAGATTTTGATCGACGGCTGGCATGTGATCACATGGAATATTCTCTCCCCATGCGATCATGCGCCCTCTGTCTGATTAGATGCCATTGGTTTATCTGCAGTGGGACCACGTGATGATTCATCACCGAGGTGTCAGGTGGGGATTGGCTGAACTGGTATGGGATTGTCATGCCCACCGTCCGTTAAGAAAATATGAGGTGGAGTGTTGTCAGCAGGGTTGGGATTAGAGATTTGGATCGACGGCTGACATGTGATCACATGGAACTTTCTCTCCCCATGTGATCATGCGCCCTCCATCTGATTAGATGCAACAAACCCATAGCCAAGGACAGGTAATGGTGGTGAAGGTTTATGGGGTGTCGCATGGTCGCATAAGCCATTTTCAATCTATGCGATCATGCGACAACCATCAAAGTCATGTGTATGTTGAATCTCAATAGTTTGATATATGCTCTGGTATATTTTAATATTTTAATATAATTTTTGGCCTCGATGCCTTATCGATAAAAAAAAAAGAGAAAGAATATTCTTTACAAAAGATGCTAAGCTCTAAGAAGACATTAGCTAATAAACTAATAAATATAACCAAAATCATAGAATATATCTTATATATTATCTTCTTCCATCCCAAAATATGGGATTTCTACAAAGCCAATATCTATTTGATTGTGAGTGTCAAACTTCATAGTAGAAAAAAAAAGAACCAAACTAGCACTATTTTAGCCAAATTCACCAATCAATATTACAGTTAGACTATTGTGAAATAATCATTACTCTCATTTTTGAAAAAATATACAATGAAGGAGAAGATCATTTACCTACTTTGTTCGCCTTATTTGAAGAATTTATCATAGAGGGAAAAGGAGAAGAGCTAACCAAATGACCTAAAGCTTTATGCCTCAAAATAAAAAAATCAGGAACTAAGACTTATGTACATAACTTAATTTATACGTTGAATATTGAAAACCTTATTCATAAACCTTATAACCCAACTAATAGTCTAGATCTACAAAATGATATAACAAACAATCAATAGAGCTCTTCTTCGTGAAATGCAAAGCATAACAATAAGAAAAGTTATACCACCACATTCACAAAATGCCTAGAACCATTGTTCTCCTATCTATCAAGATCTTCAAAATATGGTTTTTTCTCTCGTCTATTTAGTATATGGACAAGATGGCATGAAAGGAACATAGTGTCATTGATTGATGTTGATGTGAGATGATAATACAACATTTCAATAAGAAAGAGTTCTCCAAAATAGAGTTTTGATTTGATGATTGTATTATCATTCTTTGCAAAATGAGGAAGAAAGATCTTATTTGATATAATTCCTCAAAAGAATCAAGGGTGGAGATTAAGAGCTTAAAAGAAGAATGAAGGTATGATATTAAATTGTAGGCAATAGTTAGGTAGGAAAAAGTTAAAATATGGGGAAAATGATAATAAAATAAATAAATAAAGGTATTCATTTAGTTAATAGTAGAAAAAGAGGAAAATGGAGTTAAGATAATTGAATAAATAAAATATTTATTTTAGTATAGAGGAAAGATTAATAAATTAAATAAATGAATATAAATATTTGTTTAAATAATAGAGAAAGGGGATGATGAATTGATTAACTAAATAAAAAATAAAAAATTAATAAAAGAAAAAGGTTGGATTAAATAATTAAATAAATAATAATTTTTTATTTAATAATAGGAGAGGAAAGGTTAATTAAATAAATAAATAAAATATTTAATTTAATTAAGGAAGGACAATTTTAGGTGTCTACATTTAGCCACCAAGATTTTTTTTTGAATCCAAAAACTTTTGCCAAACATATTCATTTATACTTTGTTAACCTTGGAAGATTCTAAAATTTATTTTGAGCCAACTTTACCAAAGAATAAATATAGGACAAATATCCTAGGCAACCAAAAGTAAAGAATTAGAAGAAATGGGACATCACAATCTAGCCCAAAAAATAAACAAATAGAAATATCATATACTCAAAACTAGCTCTAGATATGCTACCATTGCCTTAAAAGAATCTTAGAAAAAGAGAACTAAAAACAAAATATGAGGCTTACACTTCTCATTAACCCCATATAGATCAAATTTGAAAGGACCTAGGAATTCTCTCTTTCTTTTTTTGTCTTACGCAATATATTTATTATTTCCCACCTAGAAGTATTGGGAACATCCTTAAATAGTGATTAATCTATGTTCAAACAACCAATAGGAATATAATTTTCTTTCAATATTTGTTCTTTCTTTGTTAGTTATTTCAATTAAGCTATATATTTTTTAGGAAAATATTGATTGAGTTTTTTTTTTGGCACTCTATGATTGAGCTTCCATTTTGGTTTGAAAACTTTTAGAGGCTCTATAAATTTTAAAAGACAAGAGAATGCGCTAATATTGAGGTTTGGGTCATCAATACAGGTGCGTTGCAAACTATCAAAGGCTCCTATGAACATTGTGAGGCATGGGAAGGTGCAAAAACCTATATAGGTTTGAACAGTTGATTTTTATCATTTTAACTGTGTTGGCTAAAGAATAGACTTGCTATGTTAGACATTTTTTGGAGTTTTCACCCAACTTGCAAAGCCATGTCCCAATGAAAGCCTATATCACATATGTTGTAGAATTCTCTTGTTTGCAGGCCAACCTAGATCTCTTCTTTTTGTCCATTTGTTTGGATTTAGTTGTTTGAGTACATTTGCATCTCTCTACCCACCTTTGATAAAAAAAATTATTGATCATAATTTTTCTTTGCTATGTATGTGTTTATCAAATTATTTTTTCATGTTCTTCTTGTCAATCTTGATTATTTAAATAATTTTTTCCATAGTTACTAAGATCTATGATAGGGTAAATAAGATGAAAAAAATTTCTTGCCCTTGGATTTTAATTCCGTGTTCATCACTCATTACAAATCCACTTGATACATCTAGGATTGTTGATGATTGGGTTTTAGAGATTTATTATCTATAGCTTTAATTTCATGTATATATTATACTACACTTTAGATATTCCTACTTAAAAAATTAGATTTTAGGATCCACTATGGATTTGATATGCCTATGTGAAGTACAAGAAGGTACCAATTTGGATCTCTCTCTCTCTCTCTCTCTCTCTCTGATAGATTCAATCCCCTATCTCTATAATATAGATTCAACTAAATATGCAAGATTCAATTTGTACAAAATTGATTAATGGCTCCCAATGCGCTGATTTAGGATTTGAATTCTAATTTTTCATGTAAAAATAATGAGTAAACAATTGATGAATGTTACAATCCAGTGAACTCTAATCACCATGTTATAATTATATATTTCACTCCCTAAGTAATAGGTATCTAACCATTAAAAATCATTAATTTGTTTATGATTTTATTAGCTTTCCTCAAGGATATATTGTTTAATATTCCACTCTATCTAATGCTAATGTGGAGATATGCAATTTATTAGTTTTCACATGCATGAACCCTATTTTAATCAACCCATCCTAATCAAGATAACTTCTAACCTCTAATGTGTTTTTCTCCACTCAATTTTATTTGATACCAGTATTTCAAATTTTAACTTATTTAATGTGTCTTTCCATTTTGAAGGTGTATTACAATGTGAAATTTAATAGGGTCTTGATCATAATTATTCTAATCTTATTAGAATAATAATTTGATTTTTTTGCAACAAAATCCATCATACTTGAATTTATTCATGGAATTAAAATACTTTCTAGTTTGTTTGGCTTTGAGAAACTTGTGTCTATTAATTTCAAAAGGGGGGATATATTGATACATAATAACTAAGGTGTGTAATACATGTTCAAGTGGTTTCTTTTGTCATATAGGTTTGTTACTCCTATTTGAGCATTAAAGGACTGTCATTAGTATCAATCATTTATTAAGTCAGTAAAGGAGACAAACAGGATAGTCGGTTAGCCAAATAAATCTTACACACTGAGCAATAGACAATTTCCGAGTATCGAGCATATTGATCACCGAGCATTCATATGAACCAATCATAGTAATTTACCAAATGGAGAATGCAGCGATTACCAAGTATAATAGGAAATGGTATAGTAATATGAAATGGCACAAACATCTATGCAAATGGTTCACACCAATCAAGAAAATGGTTTACCAAGTGTTGGTGTCCAAAATGACACTTATGCTCTAATAGGCTACCAGTATACCCTCAGATAGATTTTAGGGGTGGTTAGCTCCAAAATGTAATGAGGTCTTAGGATAACTAGACCAACTCTAGGGACAAGACTGCCCTCTTCTACTTCTGGCTTTGCAAAACCAAGGCGAGTGCACCTAACCCAGTATAAACTATACTTCACACACCAAAGACTGGGTTTGAATAACAGATAAATGTATAGCAAGAAAGTACTGAATGTTAACCACACACTCATTGAATCTCCATTGCTATGGGGTAGAACCACATACAACCAAATATAGAAAACTTAAGGAATGGTTCTTAATTTATGTTTTTGAATCATAACAACCAATCAGGACATGTCAACAAAGAAGTACTTATCTAGGCCAGTGCCTCATTCATTTGGCAAGGTTTCTTAGACAGACCACACACACACACCAGAATATATCTAAGATTCAAAGCCATAAACACAACTACAATCTCCTCTACTACTTACAAAATATCCCTACATAGACAAGAGATGAATCTATGTCCCATCTGGAGCATCATTTAATCTAATCCTGGACTAGAACTCAAGAATGAAGACCTATGCACAAATTGTTATGCAATGAACTAGAAAGTTCAAAATCCATCTACGTTGACACAAGGGAGAGATGAGAATCAAGTTCCTGCATTAAGTATGAAGAATCCTCAAGTGTGTACAGTCAATCCAAAGGAACCTTGCTTGCAAACTGCAGCTCAGACCTACTATTTTCTTTTTGTTGTCAAAATACACCTAAACAGATTATTACAATTTAGACTGGTAGAAGACTCACAACCGAAAAAGTTTGAAAATCTAACTCCCAATGCCCTCGAAATTGATCACAAAAATCCCTTTATACCAGGGTTACAAGGCAAGCATAATGGTCACTTCCAACTCAAAAATTCAAAATCACCTAACCCCACCGAGGAATTAACACAGACATGACAGGGGTCAAGCCGTAGCATTTGACAATCCATTCTGCCCACTCTGGCCGCTCAAAAATTTAATTTTGGTACCTCCTACCACAAAAAACTCTTAGCAAGTTCAAACGGTCACCATGCAAACTAGTGGGCTTGTGTTTTTAACCATTCAAACACCTCGGGTTAACTCCGCAATGGCGATGCCAAACAGATGTCACATGATCGTATAGCTCAGAGATGGGCTATGCAAACATGTGACACGCCACTTGCCATTGCCTTCTTCATTATCACCGATGCTACCACTTCCACAAAAGGGTTTGTCGTATGTTCGCAAGCCAAAAAACTAGCTCATGTGAACATGTGACAAGTCGCTAACATGCACTCTGCCGGTTGTTATGTCACCGCTGAGATACCCTAGCTTGGGCCTACGGTCAAACCTTATCATCCTGCTAGCTCAGATCAACCGAAGATCACCATGACACCACCCACCAACGTGACCACCAACAAATACAGATGGGCCCCAGCACATGTGGCACCCTGTCGCATGATCGCATAGCCCAAAATGGGCTATGTGAACATGCGACAACCCACAAACATTAACCACCACCGTAACTACCACCGCATGGAGTCAACAGCAAGGGGTTTGTCGCATGATTACATGCCATGGAAATGGCCCTTGCAATCATGCGACAAGGCCATGAGACAACCACATCACCACCCTGCATCCAAAAGAACATTGCCACCTCAGCATCTGAAAGATGCCCCATCACCTACTACCGGGCCCTAGGGACACGTGGTAGGCAATCGCATGATCACATAGCCAAAAATTGGGCTATGCGATCATGTGACAGCCAACCCCAGGCTGCCACATCACCACCTACGGCCACCAAACTGCAACCACCACCACCTGCTACTAGGACCCAGGGACACGTGGCAAGCGGTTGCATGATCACATGTCAGAAAAGTCTGACATGTGACCATGTGACAACCAACCCTTGGCTGCCACATCACCACCTCAGACCAGCTGGAAAAAGCCTCACCTGCCAACAGGACCACCAAATAGAGAACCGAACAAAAGAAGATCAGACGGCTGGCGCAACTTCGCATAGCCCTGACAAAACCCTCACACTTTAATGACAACTATTGATGCTCTGACATGTCAGGACCCTCTGACCAATCCGAAAACTAGGTCTCACCATCCATCACACTTGCGCACTAAGGCAAAGTAGACCACCAGGTAGCTGAACAGGACTTGGACCCACACGGCTAGGTGGCAAGCGGTCGCATGATCACATGTCAGAAAAGTCTGACATGCGGCCATGCGACAACCAATCAAGAAGAGTCTGGACCCACCATCTAGTCGGATTTGCCCAGTTAAGACCAAGGTAAAAAACACACACAGTTTTCGGCACCAAAAGACAAGTGCACAAAGCTGGAAGGCAAAGGTCCAAAACAATGAGGGTTTTTGGCAAAAGATCGAAAACATACAGGATTAACAACAGACCGAAAGGTAGCAGGGAAGCCAAAAACACCATGGATTTTTGAAAAACACTGTGGGTTTTTGACACTGTGGCAGATTTTGAGACAATTTTCCTACAGATCTTAGAATTTGAATAACTTTCAAGGTTTTGCAATTCAGGAAATGCGATTTGGACTGAAGCAAGGTGACAACATGAAGAACACAGGGCAGGACGCACATCATGAAAAACTATGGATTTTCTTTGCAAATCAAAACTGTGCAGCAGGGTGGGATAACTTAACAAAACTTGCAAGGAATAGGCCATTTTAAAGGATTTTTGCTACGACAAAAAAATGGCCTAACACCAAGATCGAGACAGAATTAAATATGGATGTAATCATTAATTTGTTGATGATTCCTATGTAATCTTAGATATAGGTTATTTTGTTACACCGTTGATCTTAGGTTTTCTAAGATGTTGTAAACCCTAATTAGGTCAAGTTAGTTTGGTATAAAATTTGTAAAGATGTCATTATGAACATGTATCATGAAGAAGTAGCTACACTAAGGACATTAGGAGATCAGACAAAGGGTTTTTGATAGAAGGTTTATGAAAGAAGCATTCAATTTACAGAACACACACAAGGATACTGAGTAGAATAGAAGGACACATACATCACTAAAAGGTGATATCTATTTGATATATTATAGATCTGAATCAGGCAAGATAGAGTTTCTATTTATAGATACATTTACTGTTACCATTTAACCATTGTAAGTTAGAATTGAAATCTTTTAACAGAGTGGACTTAACCGTTCTTATGTAAATCTCTTAACTGAGTACACACATGTATTGTGTTGTTAAAATCCTCTAACCAGGTAGATCTAGTTGATCTAATTTTTACTCCTAATAGGGGAAGATCATCATAAGTGATCACAATTTGTAGCCTTAACTGGCATACTTTGTTACTGCGGTAGTTAAGATTTGTAGGTGTCACCCCCACCATAGTTTTTACCTTATTACAAGGTTTTCTGTGATACCAAAATATTTGTGTTATAATTATGAATTTTCATGAATGGTTTATTGTTTAGATTACATGAAAATTATATGTTTAATTTATTTGAATGTATGTTTTTGACAATGGATTCAGTCGGTTAATGCTATCTACTACTACAAAGTTTTAGTCTTAAAATTTTTTGAAGGTACTGATTCACCCCTCCTCTCTCAGTACTTATCTTTCCATAATCCCAACAATTGGTATCAGAGATAGATCTCTTGTTAAGGTAGTTTAATCACTGAAGAGGAAAGATATAAGTTGGATAAGACTATTGAGAATCAAAGATTGCAAATGTAGATATTTATTGAGAAATTCAAAGAAGCCAAAGAAGAACTGAAGAAGTTACTAATCAAGAGGAAGGATATGGAAATTTGGTATAGTGAGACTGATTATCAAGAAGAAGAGATAGATGATCCATTTGAGGTATCTGGATATAGATCTGGTAGCATATCTGATGCATCTTAAGGAACCATATCAGATCTATCTGTAAAGAATCTACATCTTACTGAACAAGTGAAAGCTCTGTAGATCGGTCAAGAGACACAAATGGTTAGGATGATTGATGTCATGAACAATGCAAGGCAAGGAGAACAAGAAAGAAACTTAGTTATTGAAGATAGGAGATAAATGACTGATAAGCTACAAGAGAAGGAATTTGAGATACTGAGACTCACCGAGCATCACTTTGAAATCTCCAATTAGATGGTTTTCATAAGTTAGGAATTCAACCGAGTAAACAGTGAGCTTACAAGGAAACTAGAAGACATCAGTGAATTAAGAGAGGAAAATGAAAGATTGAAGAATGAGGTAAAAATGCAACAACAACATAATGAGATGATCAAGAAAGTTGAAGATAGTACTAAAAGAATGGATGAATTTATAACTAGTCAGAAAAGACTTGGTAGCACAACTAGTTTAGGCTACACAAAGTAGGGAGAATCATCAAGATAAGCTGAATAGAAGAATTCCTATGCTAATCCAAGACCAAAGAAGCTATCATGTTATTGTTATACACTAATTTTGCACCCTTGTTTCAAGCTCTCGTAGTCTTGATAACCTAGTATAACATGGGAATCATCTCCAGGTTGTGGGACCTATGCTAACTGAGATAAGACCTCCAGGTTCTAGGCTGGTTCCTCTTGGATAATCACCTTAATTTTCTTCTTGATAGAAAAGTAAATCTTTTGAGGGAAAGGGATAGAAGGAATGCTTGAAAGGGAAATGGCTAAAAGCAAACTATTCTACTAGGTGATACACTGAAAATATGGTATGAATTACAGTATAAAAGATGAAATCAATGAATAGACTTAGGCATAGGTGATCACAACTCACTAAATAGGTTTGCATAAGTATTTCATAGAAGGGTCTATAGATAAAAAAAAGTTATTTAGGGAAAGAGAGATTCTTTCACAAACAATAACACCCCTTGGAATTAGACAACAATCTATGACCTGCAAACAAACATTCACTTCTGAAACTAGGTATAAGAATGAGACAAGATATTTAAGGGGTTGAAGTATACCCACAAAAGCACTCACATTAAATCATCCACAATGATACACAAAATTACAGAAAGAAAGAGGGATCAAGAATCCTAAGATATCACTGAGAAGCATGTAAATATTGAATTCATTAAGAAATAACTCACACAAGAAGGCATAGGGACATGAAGAATGTCACAAAAATACCTTCAATATCTGAATTATCAATGGGAGGTTACAGAATGTAGAAAACCAGAGGATAGAAAAATGTCTCAGATAGCCTTCTAAGAAAAGATATTTTTTCTCTTTACAAAATGTGAACTCTGAGCTCTAAAGCTCTCAAAAAACAATATATACATCTCCTCTTGCATGCAGGTAGGAGCAAAAAATCTAATTAGGGTTACATAATTTTTCATATAATAATTAAACCCTAATTCTGTCAAATTCAGCCATAAATGTACATGAAAATATCCCAGCTGATCAGATATCTATGTTTGCGTGTCCATTTCATGTTTATACCTACAAAAATCTAGCCGCCATGATCTATCTACCTACCTGCAACTCGGGCTCGCCATAACTGTTAAAATCTAATATTTTGAGATATTTGAATTTAAAAAATGATAAAACGGTCACAGGTGGCGCTAAAATTCCCTATCGATGACTGATACTCAAACTTTAATCCAAATTTAAAATGCAGCCGTTAGATCCTTCTTTTTACCCGGGCTTGGCATTTGACTACAAAAACCAGCTCGACATTTACCTCAGGTTCCAATCTTCCTTCAGTCATAGAATCATTTAAACTTTCAGTTGACCCCAGTTAACTCTGGTGAACAAGAAGATAACCTCTAGTCGTTGATTCGCAGAAAGATTTACTATCCCTGGGCCCAGAATTGCCACATGGCACTCTCTTATTCATTCTATTTGCCTCATCAGCAAACACCTCGGCACCTCCCTGACATCAGACCCACAAAAGACAAGATTTTAATCTAATGGCAGGTGGAAGATCTCATACCCTTTGAATATTCCTTTAGATCATATGCCCACCATAGATCTACATTAAACTGTGACCCCACTGACACCTCGGTCCACCTGGAAGTCCTCATCAGCACACGACAACCAATCACATTAGAGCACATTAGAAAAGAGGACCCACCTGATAGAGCCCAAAGATAAAGTAAGATTAATGGCCGTCGCATGATCACATGCTTTGACACAAAGCCTCGCAAACATACACCAGCCGTTGATCCTCTGCAGATGTCAGAGCCTCTGGCTACCGAAAGGGCCTGGTTCTACTAACAAAAAATGACTCATAGCATGTGGACCAATCAGGATATGCCACCTGCACACACCTGGCAGTGGACCCATTGAGAAACCTCAGCATCTAATCAGACAACTGTCTCAAGATCACAAGCCACTGATAGATCCCTTCAGATCATAAGATAGCCATAGATCTTAGTTAAAATAGGCGCCACTAACACATTCTACACATCACTACTCTCGAACAATCAGAAGCCTCCACATAGGATGATGTGGCATCGGACCCACAAAAGCATGAAGCACTGAGCAAAAGGGATGATCGGTGGCTATTGCAAGATCACGAGCCTTTGACAGATCCAATGCGAATTCATGACGGTCGTTGATCTTCTCTAACTGGGACCCCACATAGAAGACCACCAAAAGATTTAGCAGCTACGCGACCAAAGGAAATTTGCCTAGTCACTGAATCTTTAGAGGCTTCACTATCTTATTTCGAGATCCTGTGAACACTATTCACCCAATGGCTAAAGTTTTTAGAACACCACCAATTTATCCTGTGATTAAGAGAAATACTACAGTCGCTAGTTCACTGAAAGGAAAAGGTAACTGCCAGAAGAATAGAAGAACTGGCGACCGAAGGAAGAAAATTACGCACATGGGTATTGGGATCTTTAATTGGCCGATAAAGTAATGACCAAATAGAACACGGTCTAGGGTCTCTTAGGGTTTTTGGCCAAAATGGTAGATTTTCAAATAAAAAGGCTTGTAGACTAGGGATTAAACAATTGCAGAGACCAGAGGAAAAACAAAAGGCCATAAAAAATTCTCAGGGTATTCAATATGGTTTAAATTGCAGACCTCCACATGAAGCCCAACCTGTAGCCAAAATTAAATAGATAGGGAATTTTGGGTAACATTTTGGCGATTTTTGCTGGATGTCAGCCTGCTAGACATGGATCAGTGGCCTATAAACAATCCATTGTTAATGGGGTCATCACAGGAACACAAAAATTTGACAGAGAGACAAAACTGAAAACCAGAAAGACAACCTTGTGCATAGGCACTTCTTGGAAAGTAGGAAACTAAGCTAGAAAATAGGGACAAAAAGTAGGAAAACCTAACCTATCTTAAACTAACTAGTTACAAAAACCTGGTCAAACAAAACCATTCACTGGTTGTGAAAAATAGCTACCTTTACTCATTAGGACATTTTGCATTGGACACATGAGGATAGCTACAAAGATATGAGGCACACAAAAATTTGTCAAATAATTATTAACCACCTTTGCAAAAATAGGATCAAGTTTACCTTCCTCTAATTGATCATATGGAGGGGCCTCGATAAACTCCTGTGCCAAGTATCTGATGGGGCAGCCTCTTGAAAGTCTGAAGGCAGGACTTACCTTGATGGCCTCTTCTTTATCTTCATGGTTTCCCTCCATCATGGATAGCCATGTCAACTCATCATCTGTGGATAGGGAACTGTCATCCTCCTCTTTTAAACAAGCCAAGAGCTCATCAAAGTTGTCAATATCCTGAAGATCCCTAGAAATGATTGGCTCTTTACAATTAGGCTCCAAACACAAGCCTCCTATGATGTGCTTCAAACAATCCTCCCCAAGGCTTTGGTTATCCTCTGCACATTGGGAAGTCTCCTCCTCAAAGATGAGATCAAGGTCATGAATCAGCATATCCTCAGGATCAATCTCTTCTAGCTGCTACAACTTCCCAAGGGTGGCTATGATCATATCTTTATTATCCTGCTCAACAAAACCAGGTAGCTTATCAAATAAAAGCATAGCATCGCCCTCTATATCAACCTCCTGTTGATGGTGGACCTGTTGTTCTGATTGACCCTCACCCATAGGTAATGGCATGGTCTCTTCTTCATCATCAAAAATGAGGGGAAGCTCATCAAAAAAACCAACCAAGAGCTCATGCTGAGCATCAAAATCCATTTCTTCATCCTGTTGCTCCAATTCATCACAGTCATCACTTTGCACTGATACCTCAGATTTCTTCTCTTCCTCATCACATGAAAGCTTATTTGCCAAAAGTTCTTGCTTAGATACTAGACTAGTATGCTTGAAAAGACTTGGCATCTGACAACCAGGAGGCAGAGTCCATTGGGGTATCCACAACACTTCATTATCTTGAGAGACCAGAGGTGCCTCTTGGGATAAGAAATTTTCTTGAACAGGCTGCTCTTGCAGAGTGGTAGGCTACATCTCAAGTATAGGCTCTTGGAAGGAATTTTGTGCCTTAAAACTTGGGATATGAAATTGAGAGGGAGGCATAGAAGGCATACCTATCTTGAAGCTTGGAAATGAAGGCTTTGTAGGCTCCTCATGTGTGGGCTCTTGGGACAAATGGGCCCTCCAACTTGGAATTTTAGGTATATGAGTCTCTTGTTGAGCAATTTGTGATCTCAACCTTGTTGTCTCAATGTCAGCTCGGTGTCTGATCTCTTCTTGAAATTGTCTTACTTGTTGCTCATTAACAAGAACCTCTACCACTTGGTGGAGAACTATCTCCTTCTCATAGCCTTGAGCCTCTATCTCCCCATGCTCCCTAAGCTTAGACACTTGCTTAATTAAATCAAGCAACAGATTCTTGGTCTCTTCTTGCTCTTTCATAAAGTCTAGGCTCTGAATCTTCTACCTATTAGGCTGAGAAGGGGTGGGTGGGTGGTAAGCCTGATGAGGTAGCTAGCTTTGCATTTTTTGTTGTGCCCTTTGTGCCCATGATCCATCTTGTCAGAGGGCCCTTTCATAATCTTGTACAAGGGCGTAATCATTTGGGGCAACTTGGATATAATGACGACCTTGTATTGTATGGAAGCTTGGGATAAAAGTAGGCTTTAGGTGGCTTTGATAAGGCTGATGACCAGCCCATTGAGCATTATTCTCATAATAAGATGGTGAGTGACCTGACTATCCATAATAACTTGACATGTCTACTCATGCAATTAGCTGGGATTTGAATATGAAAGATTTGAAACATACCAGCACTTGATCCTTGAAACCAGTAGACTTTCCAGAGTTGCCAGATATGCAGCAAAATGACCTCTCCTATGTCTGTAGCATGCTATCAGCATATTAGAGATAGCATATCTTCTACAATGAACTTCTTTTGTGGTCCCACCGGGCATGCCAGAATTGTTATACACTAAGTTTGCACCCTTGTTTCAAGCTCTCATAGTCTTGATAACCTAGTATAACATGAGAATCATCTCCAGGTTGTGGGACCTATGCTAACTGAGATGAGACCTCTAGGTTCTAGGCTGGTTCCTCTTGGATAATCACCTTAATTTGCTTCTTGATAGAAAAGTAAATCTTTTGAGGGAAAGGGATAGAAGAAATGATTGAAAGGGAAATGATTGAAAGCAAACTATTCTACTACGTGATACACCAAAAATATGGTATGAATTACAATATAAATGATGAAATCAATGAATAGAATTAGGCCTAGGTGATCACAACTCACTGAATAGGTTTGCATAAGTAATTCATAGAAGGGTTTGTAGATAAAAAGAGTTATTCAGGGAAAGAGAGATTCTTTCACAAACAATAACACCCCTTGGAATTAGACAACAATCTATGACCTGCAAACAAACATTCACCTCTGCAACTAGGTATAGGAATGAGACAAGATATTTAAGGGGTTGAAGTATACCCACAAAAGCACTCACATCAAATTATCCACAATGATACACAAAATTACAGAAAGAAAGAGGGATCAAGAATCCTAAGATATCACTGAGAAGCATGTAAATACTGAATTCATTAAGAAATAACTCACACAAGAAGGCATAGGGACATGAAGAATGTCACAAAAACACCTTCAATATCTGAATTATCAATGGGAGGTTACAAAATGTAGAAAACCAGAGGATAGAAAAATGTCTCAGATAGCCTTCTAAGAAAAGATATTTTTTCTCTTTACAAAATGTGAACTCTGAGCTCTAAAGCTCTCAAAAAACAATATATACATCTCCTCTTGCACGCAGGCAGGAGCAAAAAATCTAATTAGGGTTACATAATTTTTCATATAATAATCAAACCCTAATTCTAGAAAATTCAGCCATAAATGCACATGAAAATATCCTAGCTAATTAGATATCTGTGTTTGCATGTCCATTTCATGTTTATACCTGCAAAAATCTAGCCGCCATGATCCATCTACCTACCTACAACTCGGGCTCGCCATAACTGTTAAAATCTGATATTTTGAGATATTTGAATTTAAAAAATGATAAAATGGTCACAGGTGGCACTAAAATTCCCTATCGACGACTGATACTCAAACTTTAATCCAACTTTAAAACACAGCCATTAGATCCTTCTTTTTACCTAGGCTTAGCATTTGACAGCAAAAACCAACTCGACATTTACCTCGGGTTCCAATCTTCCTTCAGTCATAGAATCATTTAAACTTTTAGTTGACCCCGGTTAACTCTGGGGAACAAGAAGATAACCTCTAGTCGCTGAGTCGTAGAAAGCTTTACTATCCCTGGGCCCAGAATTGCCACACGACACTCTCGTATTCATTCCGTTCACCTCATCAAAAAACACCTCAACACCTCCCTGACATCGGACCCACAAAAGATAAGATTTTAATCCAATGGTAGGCGCAAGATCTCATACCCTTCAAATATTCCTTCAGATCATACACCTGCCGTAGATCTACATTAAATTGTGACCCCACTGACACCTCGGTCCACCTGGAAGTCCTCATCAGCACGTGGCAACCAATCACATTCGAGCACATTAGAAAAGAGGACCCACCTGACAGAGCCTGGAGACAAAGTAAGATCAATGACTATCACATGATCACATGCTTTGACACAAAGCCTCACGAACATACGCCAACCATCGATCCTCTGCAGATGTTAGAGCCTCTGACTGCCGAAAGGGCCTGATTCTACTGACAAAAAATGACTCATAGCATTTGGACCAATCAAGATACACCACCTGTGCACACTTGGTAGTGGACCCACTGAGAAACCTCGACATCTAATTGGATGGCTATCTCAAGAGCGCAAGCCACTGATAGATCCCTTCAGATCATAAGACAACCATAGATCTTAGGTAAAACAGGCCCCACTGACACATTCTGCACATCACTGCTCTCAACCAATCAGAAGCCTCCACATAGGACGACATGGCATCAGACCCACAAAAGCATGAAGTGCTAAGCAAAAGGGAAGATCGGCGACTGTCGCAAGATCGCAAGCCTCTGATAGATCCAATGCGAATTCACAACAGCCGTTGATCTTCTCTAACTGGGACCCCACATAGAAGAGCGTTGAAAGATTTAGCGACTATGCGACCAAAGGAAATTCACCCAGTCGTTGAATCTTTAGAGGCTTCACTATCTTATTTCAAGATCCTGTGAACACTATTCACCCAATCACTAAATGTTTTAGAACACCGCCAATTTATGCTGTGATTAAGAGAAATACTTGAATCGCTAGTTCGCTGAAAGGAAAAGGTAACTGCCAGAAGAATAGAAGAACTGGCGACTGGAGGAAGAAAATTACACACATGGGTATTGGGATCTTTAAGTGGCCGATAAAGTAATGACCAAATAGAACACGGTCTAGGGTCTCTTAGGGTTTTTGGCCAAAATGGTAGATTTTCAAATAAAAAGGCTTGTAGACTAGGGATTAAACAATTGCAGAGACTAGAGGAAAAACACAAGGCCATAAAAAATTCTCAGGGTATTCAATATGGTTTAAATTGTAGACCTTTGCATGAAGCTCAGCCTATAGCCAAAATTAAATAGATAGGGAATTTTGGGTAATAGTTATCATTGTGGAAAATCGGGCCACACATCAAATGTTTGTAGGAGTAAAGAAAAAGGTATTCCTAAATCCACTCCTAAGTTTAATGGTTATTTCTATAACTAGAATAAGTATGGACATCAGGCACATGAGTATAGATCAAAGCTGAATAGGACACCTAAGAAACCTTACATGGAGAAAAATTGTTGCACTTGCAACATGCATGGACACATATCACAAGAATGCAGGACAAAGATGAAGCAAATATGGACATCGAAAGAATAGAAAAAAATATACCAACTAAGAAGGGAAGGTAATGCATATACTTGGGATTGCAATAATTGGATTAATTGCATAGTGTGTGGTAGGTATGGACATATAGCATAAAATTGCATAAGAAATAATTGGAGAGGAAGATCAAGTAATTGGACAAATACTGGTATGGCATGCTTGCACTGTCACAAGGTCAGCCACCTAAGCAAGGGTTGCATAGACCAAGCAACAGAGACACATACAAATACAAATGGCAATACATTTGAATAAATCATGAGGATAAGGAATCAAATGTGGAGAAAAGCATCAAATGACAATGTTGGAGCAAGCACTGCAGTCAGTGACACCTCATCCATTGGATTAGGTGATATCACCACCTCCACCTAAATCAAAAAAGTATGTATAGAACTGAATTTCAAATCGGTTATATTTTACAAATAGTTCCAAGTTATATCTAGTGAATATACACCAAATCAACATGAAATAAGATGCACTATGGCATTACATGTTTAGAAATTAAACTGTGTACAGTCAGTAAAAGCATGACCGAGTAAATATTTTCTAGCCGGTAAATATTGGTAAGGTTAATCAAGACGTGGTATCAACCGAGTAATATTTAAGTGTTAAAAAAAGCTAAGGTCTTTTAAAGTGTAAACCAAGCGCAACTACATCTACTGAGGTGTCGTAGGTAAAGCAGTAAATGCAAAAGTTTGAGTGGGAAATGAATTTTTGGGTATAAATACATGATGGACTTAGTCATTTTTTTACACAGAGATTACGAAGAACCAGAGCCATTTGAGAAGATTTTAGTGAAGAATTCCTAGAGCTATCAGCTAAGATTTAAAGGATTCCCGAGCAAGTTCATCTCGATCAAAAGTAAGTTCCACATCCACCAAGTTATTTTATAGTATATTTGCAAAGCCCTAAATTTAAAAAATGATGGCATCCTCATACAAGGTTATGAAATCCAAGTCTAGGAGTGATAAGAAGGTCAACGTAATTAAGTTTGCAACCTGCGATGAGACAAAATACATGTTACACCCCAAGATTGCATCACAAATTCACCAAACCGATGTATTTTCAAGTATTTCACCTATGGTTTTGTTGGTCCAAGATATTTGTGCATACATCCACTACAAAATTGGTGAAATAGGGTATTTTAAGCTTCAATCCACCTTCCAGGAGCTGAGCATGGATGGAAAGGTCAAGGATGAGCATAAACACTTGGAGGTGAAGGGTTTAATGAATGCCTTGTATTTCTTAAGACAATTCAAGTTAGAATGGATTAGGGTTGTATTGATCTGATTGCATGAAGGGAAGTTATGGCTGGATGAACCGGTAAAAATCACTAAAGACATTATACATGCAGTCACCGATTACCTTGTTACTAATAAGGTGAAAGCCATTAGGAATGCACCGAGGACCAAAACCAAGAAGATAATTAGAGTAGAATGGGATGACAGAGGTATGAGAGTCAACACTATTATTGTTCCTGAGATAAGGTTTAGAGAATATGTAATCAGATATAAAATATTTCAATTAAGCGGGCTGAATAGTGTACCATGTGGAGCCGTGGACATTGGATACAAGATTGTGAAGAAAGGTTTCCAATATGACCTAGCCGAGCTACTACTGAAACAGTTGGAAGAAAATATGAGAACCATAAGGACAGCTAAGTCAAATACTTGTAAGTTTGGTTCCCTACTAATTTTTATATTGTTCTATGTACAAAAATTATTTCCCTCAGTCGGTAATGTTGACTAGGATGTCAACCGGCCTATCATAATGCAAATCGATGATTTTATTCAAATTTTGGGTCATAATTTTGTGAGTGTCATGGATGTTTATTTTGAGCAATTTAAGGAGAGAATGCATCAAAGGAGTAGGATACCAGGTTAGCTAGTAGAAAAACATAAGGATGATATCTGCTTCCTAGTGGACATTAACTCCACTTTGATCAAGGCAGTTGAACCAAGGACTTCTTGGTTAGCCCCTATGGGCTATGAACTAGATATTGACTGAGCTCCCAATTCAATACAACATTATTGGTCAAGCCCAAAGATCCAAAGGAAACTAGGTTCAGTACCTATGAAGAGGCCAAACTAAGAATCAAAATGGATCTAGTTGGAGTGAAGGTAAGTAGGAAATCCTTGGAAAAATATTACCGATGAAGTAGAAGAAGATGAGGCATCTAAAGCTAATCTAGTTGAAGAGGCAACTAAAGAATAGTTATTAATTGGGAATAGTGAACATGATGAGGAGGAGATGTTATGTATGTGGAGCCTAATCAGACTCGGGTTATTTTGGCATAGTTTCCCCCCTGACTTATCTATGGGGTCAAGGGGCAGCGCCCCTTGTGGGGGCCCCCCAAGGTGGGGTCAAGGGGCAGCACCCCTCAATGCCAAGAATGACTTAATAATATTGTAAAGGGTCGGCCATCAATTTTTTATTAGTCGGAGTATTTTTTCCCTAATTTCGTTATGTCAAAAATAGTTGTAAAAGGGGCTTAGGGTTTGAGATTCATTGTATGAGGTTTTTTGTAGCTTCTTGTGATGGTATTGAGATGTAGGCTTCAGATTGTAATCACTGAATAATAATAAAGATATTGGAATCACTGTTGGTGGACATAGCCCAGGGATTGGGTGAACCACGTTAAATTCTATGTTATTGTGTTCTCTTTTGTGTGTTAATATTTGCATTTTCTGCTTATTATTCTAACAGGAGACTGAGTTATGATAAGGATATTCAAAATACACCGGTCAAGGCCACAAGGAAGAGAAAACAACCAAAAGCACTGACAAGAGCAAGGACAAGGTCCTCAATAGCTACTTCTCTACCACTGAAGAAAGGAATAGTAAAAATTTCAAGGCCAACTCCCACCAAAACTTATCAGAATAAAAAGAGAGGTGCCCAAGTCACCTCCGAACAACCTAAAAAGAGGAGGAGATTAATTAGAGCTAAAGATGATGTTGATGAAGATGATGAAGAAGAGCATCAAGGTAAATTTAAAATAGTTTTAAATAAAAGACAATTGGTAGATGAGCTAGAAAATAACATAAAGGAAATAGGGAGCCTAACTCACCCAAAATTGAATCGGCATGTATATATGTCTATCGAAGATCAAGAAAAAGTTGAAGAGGCAATCATACAAATGATGATCAAGTTTAAAAGGTTACCAATAGAATTTTCAAAATATGTACCTGAAGAACTATATGAGAAAGTGTTTGCCAAGTAGACTTATGGCCTACACACTGAAAAGAAAATGAGGGAGAACTCATTGATTTTGGCTATTCCTACTCTATCAATTCCTAAGATAGAAGAGTTGATGAAACAATACTCTAAACAATTTCTAATGAAGGGTAGAGCCTTTAACATATTGGCAGGAAACCTTGAAGAGGTTGATGAAAATAGCAAGCTTCTATGGACAACAATTTTAAAAGCCCATGCAGAAGAAGATCAACTAGCTTTGGTCATCATTCCCGAGAAGAAGAACAAGAAGAAAGGAAAAGTAATTCACTTGGATGATGCAGACTTAGCCACCAAGGAGCCAATTGACCTATCTGATACTGAGGTAGTAGATGACACCATTTTTATTGATTTATACCCAACCGAATATAGACAGGACACTTTTGAGAATTTAGTCACACTAGACAAATGATGTTTTAATTAAGGACATCACAAATGGAGATCTTGGTGATATAAATGGTGATGAATATATCACCACTGCTGCAGACACCACTGAGGAGAATTCACCTAGTGAGGCAGCAATGGGAGAAATATTGGATGACTTACCAATATTGGTACAAGTAGTTGACATTGTCACACAGAAGTAATCCAAAGGCTCAACCCCTGACTAACCAAATGATACACCTGAGGGACATGGTACAACAAAGAAAAAATCTTCCAATGAGCCTGAGACTATAGAGGCAAAAACAAAATCACCAAAAGAGAATAAACTGGTCAAATCAACTATAGAAGACACCACAAAAAATGCCCAAGGACAAGCTACCAAGACACCGATCACTGAGAAAGCTAAGGGAGAAAGTGTGTCTACAGAGACAAAAAATTCAAATCTGGAGACTAAAGCTCTAGTTCCTTACACAAAATCATAAACACCAGAGAAGAAGAAGAAAAAGAAATATGGTAAGGGTCCTGTCACACTTGATGAGGTTATTGAAATACCTTAATGTGACCCTAGGACATTAGACCCTAGAGCATTCAGAAGATATGGGTAATTGTGCACAAAGAAGGCTTCACAGGAGAAAATGAAAAAGGAGAATAAAAGTAAACAAATTTTGGAGGATGTTAGACATAGTCTACTAGAAGTAGTTCCTGACATCAATGTTGATGAGGAAACTCCCATCATTGATCAACTTGCAACTCTAACCAGTCACATAAATGCCCTTGATGTAGATGCTGAGAAAAGACTAGAAGAACATGCAGAAGCAAAAATAAAATTAAAGTTAGCAGAGAAAATAAGACAGGAAGTGGCAATTAATATGGTCAAGCTCTCAAAGGTTATTACCGATCTTGAAACCATCTTTCAGCAAATAATTCAAATTTTGTACAAGTTATGCACTATGGACCAATTCACTACTGAGGTTAGTGAAAAGCTCAAGAAAATTGATGAAGAGATAAAGGTAAGTGAAAATAATTTTCTAACCGAGCCTAATGCTTTTCATAAACATATTTCAAAGGTTCAATAACTTCGATGGTTGAGAATTTATTTGAGGAAGCAAGAAGATACAATATAGTGATCAAATCACTGAGCTTCAAGCTGAGTTGCTTCCACATCTTAAGATCATGGAGCATCATGTGAATAAGGAAAAAGCTTTAGTTGCAACCCCAAAATTTTTTGTAATGGAAAATATTTTTGACATGCATGCACAAGTTGGTTTAGAGCACATTTCTCTTGAGAACCTTAAAGAGGAATGGGAAAACCTCTTGGATTCACTCAAGAAAATCCATCAGCATATTTTTGATAAGTTGTAAGTACATTATTTTTGTTTGGCATTAATTTCAAAAAGGGGGAAAGTCTATGTATATAGATTATATATATGCTAGTATGTACTTTAGAGCATGCACAAAGGGGGAGTCAGTATATATTTAGAGTTAGTGAGTTAGTATATTTTTGGAGTGTGTATATATTTTTGGTAGTTAGTACATATACATAAGGTTTTGATACTAATGCCAAAGGGGGATAATGTTACTCCTATTTGAGCATTAAAGGATTGTCATTAGTATCAATCAGTTATTAAGTTGGTAAAGGAGACAAACAGGACAGTTGGTCAACCACACAAAGCCTACACATCGAGTGATAGACAATTACCAAGTACTGAGCATACTAATCACCAAGCATTCATATGAACGGAGCACCAGTAATTTACCGAATGGAGAATGTAGTGATTATTGAGTATAACAGGAAATGACATAGTAATATGAAATGGCACAAACATTTATGCAAACAATTCACACCAATCAGGAAAATGGTTTACCAAGATTGAGACAAAATTAAACATGGATATAATCATTAATTTGTTGATGATTCCTATGTAATGTTAGATCTAGGTTATTTTGTTACAATGTTGATCTTAGGTTTTCTAAGATGTTGTAAACCCTAATTAGGTCAAGTTATTTTGATATAAAATTTGTAAAGATGTCATTATGAACATGTATCATGAAGGAGTAGCCACACTAAGGACATCCAGAGATCAGAAAAAGGGTTTTTTATAGAAGGTTTATGAAAGAAGAATTCGGTTTAGAGAACACACACAAGGCTACCGAGCATAAATGAAGGACACATACATCACTAAAAGGTGATATCTCTTTGATATATTTGTTAGGATTAACAAGGCAGAAATAACAATTATGTGCAAATATAACTAATATCAGAAAATAATAAACCACACAGAATACAACCCAATTCTGCTGCAAGTACTAAAATCATACATAATGAAAATCCCTAACCCTAAGCCATATTATACAATATTTTCCCGTTTTAGGGTTAGAATGAGTTATAAGTAGTCAGCCCAAATAACTGAAAAGTAGTCGGCCTCAAAAAATTTTTCCTCCAGGGCTGCGCCCCCAAACCCCTGCTCTTGGGGGCTGCTGCCCCCAAACCCCCAACCTCAGTGAGGTCGGGAGGAAAAGTGTACAGTACTTTCCTGGATAGTACTTTCCTGATTAGTCACCACAAGCTAACAATCTCCCACTTGGTGACTGATTAGTATCCACACTATACTAAAAAACCTCCCACTTGGAGACTGATCCTGTAGCAATACTGCTACCCACATGAGGCTCCCACTAGATTGAACCACCTTGGACTCAGCTGTTCCTTTATTTTGTTCAGTCTAGAAGACCAACTGAAGCTGAACATGAGTTCAAATTCTCCCTTGTTACTACCTTTGTAAACATATCTGCTGGATTATCATCAGTATGAATCTTTTCCAGCCTTAACTGTCCATCATCCAAAACTGATCGAATGAAATGGTACCGCAACTGTATGTGTTTTGTCTTTGAGTGCAAAACAGAATTCTTTGCAAGATGAATGGCACTTTGGCTATCTGTATGTAGAAAATTATCCTTTTGTGGATGTCCCAATTCTTCCATGAAGAATTGAAGCCATATCATCTCCTTGGTTGCCTCTGTAGCAGCAACATACTCTGCCTCTGTAGTGGATAAAGAAACCACCTTTTGTAGTCGAGAAATCCAACTCACTACTATCCCACCAATAGTAAATATATAACCTGTAGTACTCTGCCTGCTATCTATATCTCCTGCCAAATCTGAGTCAACATAGCCTTGTACAATAGTAGTAGAACCCCCAAAGTGTAAACACTTACGGGATGTGCCTCTCAAATATCTGAGAATCCATTTGACTGCATTCCAATGCTCAATACCAGGGTTACTCATATAACGGCTAATGACTCCCACTGCGTGTGCAATATCTGGCCTAGTACATACCATAGCATACATTAAGCTCCCTACAGCTGAAGCATAAGGTACCTTAGACATTTTAGTCTCTTCTTCTGGTGTCTTGGGACACATATCCTTAGTCAATTTCAAATGACCAGGCAAAGGTGTGCTGATAGCTTTGGCATTATCCATAGAGAAACATTGCAACACCTTCTCAATATAATCCACCTGAGATAGAGACAATTTCCTATTTTTCCTATCTCTACAAATTGTCATACCAAGGATTTATTTTTCTGACCCCAAATCCTTCATAGCAAAAGATTTTGCTAACTGTTATTTCAACCCCTTAATGTGATCCATGTTAGACCCAGCTACAAGCATATCATCAACATATAAACATAAAATAATGTAGCTGTCATCATCCAACCTCTTAAAATAAACACAATGGTTAGAATGAAACTGACTATATCCATGCCCATTCATAAAAGTGTAAAATTTAATATACCATTGCCGAGGTGCTTGCTTCAAGCCATATAAACTTTTCTGCAATCTGCACACCAAATTCTCCTTACCCTTGACCTCAAATCCTTGTGGCTGAACCATATATATTTCTTCATCCAAATCACCATAAAGAAAGGCTATTTTAACATCAAGCTGCTCTAAATGCAAATCTTCAGTAGCCACAATACTTAAAACAATATGAATAGAAGTCATTTTAACAACTGGAAAAAATATCTCATCAAAATCAATACCATGTTTCTGTGCAAATCTTTTTACGACTAATCTAGCTTTAAATCTTTTTGTACCTCCATCCTCTTCTTTTATCCTGTAAACCCATTTATTCTATAAATCCCTTTTACCTACAGGTAACTTACATAAATCCCATGTCTGATTTTTCAGCAAAGAGTCCATTTCATCTATCATTGCAGACTCCCACTGAAGCTTTGTATCCACCTACACAACTTCATTATAACATTCAGGTTCACCAGCATCTGTTAACAAAATAGAATACAAAGATGGAGAAAATCTTTCTGGAGGTCTACTTAGCCTTGTTGACCGTCTAACACTCACTGGGGTGTGTGGTATTTGTTGTTGCGGAGCATAAGGAACTACTGGAACATGAACTTGTGGAGTATCATCCAGTACTACATAGTCATTTTCTTTCTTCTCATGCTGCAGCAACAGATCTTTGTACAATACTTTCTCATTGAATATGACATCCCTGCTTCTTACAATTTTATGATTTTCAAAATCCCAAAGCCTATAACCAAATTCATCAATGCCATACCCAACAAATACACATTTCTTTGACTTATCTTCCAGCTTGGTTCTATTTTCAGAATCTATAAGTGCAAAAGTTTCACAACCAAAGGTTTTGAGAAAAGAATAACTCACCTTCTTACCACTCCATGCTTCCTCTGGAATACCACAGTACAAAGGAGTAGAGGGGCCTCTATTGATTAAATAAACAATAGTGTTCACTGCCTCTGCCCACATATTTTTGGGCAGCCTAGCATGCAACCTTATACTCCTTGCACACTCCATTATTGTCCTGTTCATGCGTTCAGCCACTCTATTTTCTTGTGGAGTCCTTGGTATAGTTTTTTGCCTATGAATACCATTAGAGGAACAATATTATTCAAATTCTATGCTGCAATACTCACCACCATTATCAGATCTGAGACATTTTAACTTTTTACCAGTCTCATTCTCAACCAAGCATTTCCATTTCTTAAAAGTTTGAAATACATCAGATTTCTATCTAAGAAAATAAATCCATACTTTTCTTGTTGCATCATTTATAAATGTAACATAATATAGAGAGCCACCAAGGGAAGATACCTGAGCTGGTCCCCATACATCTGTATGCACAAGCTCTAATCTCTCATTTTTCTTTTCCTTCCCACTCTTCACAAAACTAACTCTCTTTTATTTTCCATAAACACAACTTTCACAGAAATCCATATTGACACATTTCAGACCAGGTAAAAATTTATTTGAATGAAGTAATTTCATACCTTTTTCACTCATGTGCCCGAGTCTGTTGTGCCACAGTGCTGTGTCAGAATCTACAGCAACAGTTTGATGTTCTTCCTGCTCAACTGTAGCCACTGTTCCTGAACATTCATTATCTTCTGAAACAATTAAAGTAGAAGGAACAGTATGACCTATACAAAGATATAAGGTGCCTACTTTCACACCTTTTGCTACTACTAAGGAACCTTTTGAAACCTTCTAATTTTTATCATTAAAAGTAACTGTGCAACCCTCATCACCCAGTTGCCCTGCTGAAATTAAATTCTTACTCAGCCTTGGAACATGTCTTACCTCTTGTAGTAGCCAATGATTCCCATTCTGCAACTTAATCTTAATTTTTCCCTTTCCAACAATCTGACAAGGTTCATTATCTCCCAAATAAACTAGCCCAAAATCCCCTTGGACATAATCAACAAAATAACTTCTATGGGGTGTAGCATGAAATGAAGCCCCAGAATCTAAAACCCATGAATCATCAATACTTTCTAAGGACAAGAGCAAAGCATCCTCCTCGGATTTGTTACTTACCACATTTGCCTCCTTGTTTCCATCATTTTTGTCTCCTTGATCTTTCTTCCGAGACCAACAATCTTTCTTGTTATGACCTGGTTTTCCACAGTACCAGCAATCATTTGGCCCTTTAGATTCGGACCTCTTTCCCTTTGATTTTCCTCTTGATTTCCCACAATTTCTAGAGTTGTTTCCTCTATCTCTTGTTCTGCCTCTGCTTTCTATGTTCAATACACTACCCGATGTGGATGCCCCTGTGCTTTTCCTACAAATTTCCTCACTCAATATAACACCAATAACATCATCATACTTTAGGGTATTAGAACCAGAAATAGAATTACTAACAGCCATTACCAAGCCATTCCACCTTTCTAGCAAAGAACACAAAATCAAGAGAGCCCTAACCTCTTCATCAAAAGTAATTTTAACTAAGGTTAATTGACTTGTAACTGTATTAAACTCATTCAAATGATCAGTAACTGATCCACCTTCTACCATTTTCATATTAAATAAACGCTTCATAAGAAATACCTTGTTTGAAGCTGAAGGCTTTTCATACAACTTCGCTAGGGTTTCCATCAGATCTTTAGCTGTCTTTGCTTCAGTAATATTGAATGCCACCGATTGTGCTAGGCATAGACGAATACTCCCTAGTGCCTTCCTATCCAAAATATCCCAATCCTCCTGAGACATTGATTTCTCTTTCTTGGCTACTCCCTCTAATGGCCACCATAGATCCTTCTGATAGAGATAATCCTCCATTTGCATCTTCCATAATTGAAAGTTCTGCCCATTAAACTTATGAACCTTCAGCCTACCCTCGTCTGCCATTTCTCCCACTTAACCGAGAGACTCTCCCACTAACTCGTGAGACCTACTTTAGAGAATAGATGAAAGAACGAATGAAATATCCTGGCTCTGATACCACTTGTTAGGATTAACAAGGTAGAAATAACAATTATGTGCAAATATAACTAATATCAGAAAATAATAAACCACACAGAATAGAACACAAGACACATAGATTTAACGTGGTTCACCCAATCCCTGGGCTATGTCCACCAACAATGAGTCCAATATTATTATTATTATCCAGTGATTACAACCTGATTACAATCCGTAATCCCTTACAGCCCAATTCTGTTGCAAGTACTAAAATCATACATAATGAAAATCCCTAACCCTAAGCCATATTATACAATATTTTCCCACTTTAGGGTTAGAATGAGTTATAAGTAGTCGGCCCAAATAACCAAAAAGTAGTTGGCCTCAAAATTTTTTTCCTCGGGGGCTGCACCCCTGAACCCCTGCTCTTGGGGGCTACTGCCCCCAAACCCCCACTCTTGGGGGCTGCCGCCCCCAAACCCTCGCTCGGGGCCCAGCCCGGCCCTGAACCCCAGCGAGGTTGGGAGGAAAAGTGTATAGTACTTTCCTGGATAGTACTTTTCTGATTAGTCACCACAAGCTAACAATATTACAGATATGAATTAGGTAGGATAGAGTTTCTATTTACAGATATATTTATTGTTATAATTTAACCATTGTAGCAGAATTGAAATCTCTTAATATAGTGGACTTAACCATTCTTATGTAAATCTCTTAACCGAGTACACACATGTATTGTGTTGTTAAAATCCTTTAACCATGTAGATCTAGTTGATCTAATTGTTACTCCTAATAGGGTAATATCATCATAAGTGATCACTTTGTAGCCTTAACCGACATACTTTGTACTGCGGTAGTGAAGATTTGTGGGTGTCATCCCCACCACAATTTTTACCTTCTTACAAGGGTTTCTACGATACCAAAATATTTGTGTTATAAGTATGAATTTTCATGAATGGTTTATTGTATAGATTACATGCAAATTACATTTTCAGTTATTTGAATGTATATTTTTGACAATGGACTCAGTCGGTTAAATGCTATCTACTACTACAAAGTTTTAGTCTTGAAATTTTTTGAAGGTATTGATTCACCCCTCCCCTCTCAGTACTTATCTTTCCATAATCCCAACAAGGTTATCTAGTTATACATTAGATTTAAAGTTTGGTCTTTCTACTGAAAGCCTTCTATATACTAATTGGGCTTCTTTTTAGAATTATATTTCTTTGTAGTGAAATATCTTTGCATAGAACTAAAAATAGCTTTTTTTAATTCTATAAGTTTCTATCAATGATTCTCCAAGTATTTTTCTTCCTAGTTATTCTTACAGTTCCTTCAATTCTGGAACTTTAAATTTATTTAAGTTTTTGGCAATTTGAAACTAGTCATTACTTCTTCCTTCAAAATTCATCATACAAAAAAATTAAAATTGAATGCTCAATTTTCCTAGTTATATTTAACCTTATATAATGAGGAATATTATCATGTTGTGAGTTTTTTCCATTATAAGTTTCACCATCCAAGGCCTAATAAGAGCTTTCTTAGGTGGAAATTTACTATTTTATCCATTTTCTTCATCCATAATATTAATTTTTTTATGGTTAGTGGAACATTTATTACATGGAATGTGCGGAGACCATGAGGAAGGGATTGTGACATAGGGAAACATTTAACATAAATTTTTAGTTTTCCATGGTAAAAACTTTTGATCCTTGTGAATTACTAATAGAATTATGTTGTTTTGATATGTATGATTGTATTAGGAATATGCAACTTGATAAATAAATGTTTATTAGAATATATAGTTGGTTGCAATAAGCACCACCCATGACCCCCAAGACATAGGTAAGAATTTCATTTTTTGAATCTCTATTTAGGACATGATCCAATATAATAGAATAAAAAACTAACCTACTTTATCATTCAAAAGGTTTTGTATCACCTTCACCATTTTCCCCAACAAGTTCCTAGCATTTCACCTAAACTAGTAGGTATTTATAATTTATTTAGAAGTGAGAGGCATCAAATTATAATTATCCTATTAACCATCTTATATGATTCAAGGATAGGTGTTCTTATCAGGGAATCTAAGAAGGATGAGCTTTCTGAACATTGTAGACTGTAATTATATACATGTGAGTTCCTACTATCCTTAACCAAAAAGAAACTAATTTAAGTCTATGGTTTTCTCTCAAATACTAAATTGAATTAACAAAAATAGAAAAAATACTACCATTCCATCTCACATGAGTACTACACAAAGATAATTATAGAGGTTTTTTGTGAGACTTTAACAATAGAAGACAAGTAGTCGAATTTGTATCAAGGATAGTTTCCTTAAAAAAAAAGGAAAAGGGTCACTCTTAATTTTTTTAGTATGCTCATCATCAAGACCATTCTAGATGATGTCTTCGATAAAAAAAATTGTAGCACTAAAGAAATAGTAGATTTTTTTTGAAATCATGTCACCCTTCCAACAATTGGTAGGAACTACACTGCAACGCAACACTTGTTTTTGTTGGGATTATGGAAAGGTGAGTTACTGAGAGGGGAGAGGTGAATCAATAACCCTAAAAACTTTTTTCCCTTCAAACTTTAAGATAATTTCCTTTATTAACTGACTACAATATTTACTATCGTGATACATTCATTAACATAACTAAAATGTAAATAATTCTAATCTAATCAGATAAGCATTCATGAAACTTCATACACATAACACTATGATTTTCGTCTTGTAGAAACCCTTGTTAGAAGGTAAAAACTATGGTGTAGATGACACCGAAAAAGCTTCACTAATTGCAGTAATAAAGTTTTTCAGTTAAGGCTACAATGTTTGATCACTTTTGATGATCTTACCTTGTTAGGAGTAACAATAAAGATCTCTGAGGATCTACCTAGTTAAAGGATTTAAGAAACATAATTAAGCGTGCACTCAGTTAGGAGATTTACAAAACTTGTTAAGTCTACTTTGTTAAGAGATTTAAGTTCTTCCACAATTGTTAGAAATTAATAGTAGAATTGATCTGTATATAGCAACTAACTTTTCCTAATTTTAGATCGGATAAGTGCTTAACCGTTATCACCTTGTTGTGATATATTTATGCTCTGAATTCTGCTTAGTAGCCTTTTGATATAATACCGATTCGGTCCTTGAATGCTCTATCAATACTTTAACTTCACAACCTTGTCTGATCTTTAGATGTCTGTATATGTGGCCACTTCATGTGTGGTACATGTCAAAATGATATCTTCACAATTTTTATAACAAAGGATTTTGACCTAATTAGGGTTATGGCATCATATAGAAAACCTAAGATCTATGATCCAAATAAATAACCTAAAACATCATTACATAGGGATCAAAAATCATTAAATGATTACATCCACATTTAATCTTCATCTTGATCTTTATAAGTCATTTTCTAGCTCAATGTAAACTATAAATACCTTGTAGTTTGTGCCATTACAAACTTTTATGTCCTTCCTGTATTGCTCGGTATACATTGCATTCATCACTCAGTAAATTAATGATGCTTGGTATATATATGAATGCTCGGTTAAAACTATGCCTGGTGCTTAGTAATCATCTAGCTTGGTACGAGTGCTCGGTCAAGACTATGTTTGGTTATTATGATATTTTTCCTTGTGCTCTACTCGGTATCTATACTTGGTGTGTTGACTGACTAGCCTATTTTCTTCCTTTACTAACTGTATGTTTGAAAATAATGACAACATATAACTAACATTATCCCCCTTTGGCATTATTTATGTAGTCAAGGATGGAGGATCCAATTAAGGACTGTCCAAACTTGCAGCCAACACTAGCACAATGGAATTACACAAGAATAAAACTAGATTTGTAGAAAAATAGATGTCTTTATTCATCAATTAACTGATTACATGTAATGTGCCAGGCTGTAAGGCCTTCCCGGTTATGGCCAATTACAAAGCAAGAAATAGTTCTAAAAGATCACAAAGGATCCAACACACTTCTCCTTAGCTAGCCTAGGTTTGCAACACAACATGACACTGGTAGGAACTCCAAGAAAGATCTAAACCCGTACTCGAACTTCTAAGAAATCTTTTTTCTACCTAAGCTCGCAAGCTACTAAATCTACTTAATCTAATCTAAACTCCAGATCGATGCCTAAACAAATACCCAAACATCTCCTTAAATACTAAACCCCAGCCACAAGTTGGCTTTACAAACAATTAAATCCCAAAAGCCAGTCGACTTCCCAATATACAAATATTAAATGCCAAACATCATTCGGCTCACAAATAACTTCACAAATATTTAATTCACCAAGTCAGCCTCTAGATCCACATCAAAGAATGAAACATGCTAGATCTAGGTCCCCACATGTCCAACGATCAATCCATAACTCAAGGAACGTGACCCATCTTAAATGCACCAGTCAGCTAAGCTAAATTTCCAAGAACTGTCAGGAAATACACCAAGCATCCACACCAACCAATCTCTCCAAGCATTACCGATCACCCACAATGCCGAGTCTCCTTTAATGACCAAGCTCCCTTCAGTAACCAAGTCCTCTAGTGACCGAGCCACTTCAACAACCAAGCAATAGGCATAAACACTGAGACCTCATCAGTAATCGATCATCGAACAAGAAACCAACAAGTCACCTAGTGACCATCACCCACAGAGATCCACCGAAACTTCCAATTGAGAATCACCACCAAGATCACCAAGCTCCATCAGTGAATCCAAGTAGATTTCAATTGAGAACTACCATCAAAGACTGATAAACTCCAGTCTTCTATCGAGATTACCAACCAAGTAACCAAACTCCACCAGATAGTTATCGAGACTACCAGAATCTTCATGCACTCAGCAATAAGCCAGGATGCCACTGCATCAAACTCCCAGGGTACAAAGAAAAGTGTGTCCCACACTTTCTCATCAAAGGGAACATCTGAAAACCACCAAATCCACTTCATCTTCACCAAATGTTTCCACTCCATCACAGGAAAGAGAACCAATTTGCAACCCAACCAATTAGTATGTTCAACATCCTGAACAAACCGAGCCATCAATCCATCACCAGGAATCAAGGATGAATTCCATCTTAGAATATCATCACCAGATTTATCACTGTCAACTAGCAACTCAAGTCCACAACCAATAAACAACATTAGCATCACAACACTGAAAAAAAGAAATTCGGTAATACCATCATCACCGAGGTGTTCAACAATAGATAAATCCATACCAAAAGCAATATGATCAAGCACAACCAAATGCTCTACAATTTTCATGTCACGCACAACTAACTGAACATGAAAACCAATCTTCTCACCAGCCTCAACAAGATCAACAACATCATCGGTAATCACAGGTAACTTAGCAACAAGCACAAGTTGCTCTACAGGTTTGATGTCAGAATCCACCAACTGAACATCAAAACTAATTTCTCATACCTCTTCAACATTCAAAATGTCATAAGAATTCTTGTCAAGATATCTTCTCTCACGAACCAGTCTATGAACCGGCCAAACAACTTTCCTCTAGATCGGCATGCTCCAACTCCGGTAAGCTTTACAAAGCTCAACAATACTCTCTCTCTCACAAGGTTCTTAACTTAGTTCTCCATGCGATTTATAAAATCCACTTCCAATCAAGAAAACCTCTTAGAAATCACATCACCAAGGTCCAATCCTCTCGAAGACATCTCCAAAGATCTTCGAAAACCTTTTGCAACAAACCCTAACACTGACCACATTGTGACAACCTCCAAGTTGTATGCAAGTCAAATCGCAACCTTCCACCTCGCATGAACAACTAGGGCATGATTTCACAAGTTTAATGTCATGGATCTGCAACTCAGATTGCACACAATCTCTTCACCAACAAGATCAACTTCACAAGATCAGCCTTGCTAGGTCAACCTTTTGCTCCAACAAGATCAAACTCTCACTCTGATACCACCTTATGTAGTCAAGGATGGAGGATCCAATTAAGGACTATCCAAACTTGTAGCCAACACTAGCACAATGGAATTACGCAAGAACAAAACTAGATTTGCAAAAAAATAGATGTCTTTATTCATTAATTAATTGATTGCATGCAATGTGTGGGGCTCTAAGGCCTTCCTGGTTACAACCAATTACAAAGAAAGAAATAGTTCTACAAAATCACAAAGGATCCAACACAATTCTCCTTAGCTAGCCCAGGTCTACAACACAACAGGACACTGGTAGGCACTCCAAGAAAGATCTAAACCCATACTCGAACTTCCAGGCAATCTTTCTGCTACCTAAGCTCGCAAGCTACTAACTTTGCTTGATCTAATTTGAACTCCAAATCGATGCCTAAACAAATACCCAAACATCTCCTTAAATACTAAACCCCAGCCACAAGTCAGCTTTACAAACAATTAAATCCCAAAAGCCAGTCAGCTTTCCAATATATAAATATTAAATGCCAAACATTAGTCAGCTCACAAATAACTTCACAAATATTTAATTCACCAAGTCAGCCTCCAGATCCACATAGGAGAATGCAACATGCTAGATCTAGGTCCCCACACATCCAATGGTCAATCCATAACTTGAGGAACGTGACCCATATTAAATGCACCAGTCGGCTAAGATGAATTTCCAAGAACAACCATCGGTAAGCTAAACTACCGAGCGTCAGTAAATACACTGAGAATCCACACCAATCAATCTCTCCAAGCATTACCGAGCACCCACAATGCCAAGTCTCCTTCACTAACTGAGCTCCCTTCAGTGACCAAGTCCTCCAATGAATGAGCCACTTCAACAACCGAGCAACAGGCATAAACACTGAGACCTCATTGGTAACTAAGCACCGAACAACAAACCACCAAGTTACCGAATGACCATCACCCACAAAGATCCACTAGAACTTCCAACTGAGAATCACCACCAAGATCATTGAGCTCCATCAGTGAATCCAAGTAGATTCTGACCGAGAACTACCATCAAAGACCAAGAAATTGTAGTCTTCTACTAAGATTACCAGCCAAGTAACTGAACTCCACCAAATAGTTGCCAAGACTACCGAAATCTTCAGGCACTGAGCAATAAGCTAGGATGCCACTGCATCAATTAGTGACAAAAACACATATGTATGCCTTAAGCAAAATTTCAAAAACTTCAAAATTGTATACTCAAAATTGTAAACTCCCCCTGTCTATGTGCCTTGGTAAGTATACACATATACATATCTTATCCCTTGTAAGTATACATATCTTCCCCCTTTTTTGTAATAATGCCAAAACTTGTATATACTTACAGCTTATCAAAAAAAATTGATGGGTTTTCTTCAAGTTGGCAAAGAGATTTTCCCATTCCTCTTTCAAATTGTCTAAGGCAATCTGCTCCAAACCAACTTGTGCATGCATGTCTAATATATGATCTACTATTGATAGCTTTGAAGTAGCTACTAGATCTTTGGCTTTCTTTACATGCCTCAATAGATCACCTCAACGTGTGGTAACAACTCTTCTTGAAGCTTGGTTGTTTGATCCTTGATCTTGTCCTCTTCTCTTCTTAACTCCTTTCTTAACCCATGTATATGATTTACTTTTTCAAAGTGTGCCTTAAATGCATTGGGTTCTGTTAGCAAGATTTTTGCACTCTTCTATAGATCATTATATAATTTCTTCAATTTTTCTATTATTTCTGCAATAAATGACTCGGTAGTGAAAAGCTTCTTCAAGGTGGTGATTATCTGTTGAATGATAGTTTCAATTTCACTTATGGTTTCAGATAATTTCACCTTATGTATTGTCACTGCTTGGCTGATTTTCTCTACTATCTTGAATTGAATCTTAGATTCAACTCTCTCTTCAATTTTCTTTTTCGCATCAATATTTGGAGAGTTGATGTGCCTGGTAAGTGTTGCAAGCTAGTTAATGATGGGATTTTCCTCATCAACATTGACATCAGGTACAACTTGCATTAAGGTCTCTCTCACATCTTCAAGTACATGTTTGTGCTTACTCTCTTGTCTCAACTTCTCCTGAGTTTCTTTCCTTGTGCATAATTCTCCATATCTCCTAAGAACTTTGGGGTATAAGGTTCTCAGGTCACATGAAGGTATTTCAATAACTTCATCTAAGGTGACCGAACCTTTACCATGTTTTTTCTTCTTTTTCTTTTCCTTCTTACTTTATGTGGGGGATTTCCCATATGGAACTAGAGCTTTCATCAATAGAGTGGACTTTTTTTTCTCGGTGGAGACACTTTCCTCCTTGTCTTTCCCTTTTGGTGTTCCCTTGGTCTGAGGTCCTTGGGCTTCTGGCCTTGTACATGTTGTAGAATCATCTACATTTGTTTCAATTTATGCTCCTTTATTTTTTGTCTCTTTATTTTTAGGCTCAGTGGACTCCTTGTTTCCTTCTTCACCCTACTCTTCGGTAGTCTCCATTTTTTGCTTGGGTGTGTTCTCCTCGAGTTTCTCTTTACTAGAAATATCTATGGCTTGCACCAAAATAGATAAAATACCTCGTATTTGTGATGTAGTTGCCTTAGTAGTTTTAACTTCCTTGGTGTTCTCAGCAGTAGTAAAAGTAACATCTTCATCTTTTTATGCCTCATCATCAGGATCACCTTCAGTGATATCCTCAATCAACATTTCATCATTCCCAGTAATGAATAACTACTCGAGAGTATCTTCTTTCTCTTTCTTGGTGTAGCCAGCAGGATAGAAGTCTTATGCATAAGTTTCATCTTCTGGCTGCTCAGTGTTAGATATATGTATATGCTCTTCAATTGGCCTCTATGTAGTAATATCAACATCATCAGAGTGTACACCTTTTCCTTTTCCTTTGACACCTTGTTTGGAGATAACTGCAAGTGCAATTTGTTCTGCTTCAACCTTGGACTTTAAAATCTTAGTCCATATCTCTTTAATTACTTCATCAACCTCTTCAATTTTTCCCTATAGTATATTCAATTATCTTCCTTTCATTGAAAACTTCTTGGCATATTGTTTCATCATATCCTCAATTTATGTTACTGATAAATTTGTCATTGCCAAGATTAATGATCATTCCCTCATCTTTTTCTTGGTATGCAAGGCATAGGTCCATCTTGCTGATACCTTCACATATATCTCTTTGGTAATATAACTTGAGAATTCAACTGGTAACCTTTTATACTTAATCATAATGCTAATGATTTCTTCCTCCAATTTTTCCTATCCTTGGTAGACATATGTACATATTGATTCATTTTAGGGTGACCTAGTCTTCCCATTTCTTTTATGTTCTTTACCAGCTCATCAATTGATTTTCCTTTGTTTACAACTACTTTAAATTGACTATTATCCCCTTCATCATTAGAATATAATTCATATTTACCTCTTATCATCTTTCTTCTCTTCTTAGGTAGCTTAGTAGATGCTTGAGTACCTCTCTTCTTTTGGTAGGTCTTTGTTGGTGTTGGCCTTGTGATTTTTCCAAGTCCACGTTTTAAAGGTGGGGAAACACCTATAGAGGATATTTTCCTCACTCATGTAGGAGTCTTGGCCTCTTTCCTCTTAACTTTGGCCTTCACCAGTGCAGCTTGTAGTTCTTTGTCTAATTCGGTCTCTTCATCATGTTCACTATTGTAATACCCCAAAAATGGGCTATAGGTTCATTAACCTCCTACATCATCAAATCGAATGAAATCAAAATCAAAGTCCTAACCTAAGGCACATTTGCACATCAGCTCATCAAAACCCTAATTGATTTTATCCTAATTCTGCATTGGGCAATATTCCTTGAATATTTCTAATTATCCTAATTATATTTAATTGAATATTATTTGGTGATAAATGTCATTATTTATCCTAAAGTTGATTAATTGAATATGTCGAATATTTAATTAATTAAGTTTAATTCTACCACTTAATTATTTAATTAGATTTAATTATATTTATTCCTAATTAATATTATTTACTTTTGACAATAAATAAAAAATCCTATGAATAATTGATTAAATTCTTAATTAATTAATTAAATCTAGTTGTCAATATTTAATGATATTATTTTGAATAAAAGTTTGATTTAATAATTGATTAACCCATAAATCAATTATTTTAATTCAAAAATCACTTACGTTGAGAATAAATCACTTTATTTTTAAATTAATTCATATTAAATCATGCACAATCAGAAAAGCAGTCAACTTTAAATTAATTATTAATTTCAATTTGTTAACTTTCTAAACTCGACATCTAATGGTGAGTTGAAAAAGTGAACTAAACTCTATTTTGAGATAAAAAGTGCTATTGTATGATTTTATGAGTTGATCTCTTCTTGATTTCTTGTTAATTCAAAAATCAACCTGATTTTATCAAGAGTGATTTATGGCTTTTCTCAATGCATCCTCAAGCCCTGGATTTCTATATAATCAAGGCTCATCTCTTCACAAAAAAATCCCTTGAATTTGCACAATTACTCTGGTGAATTTGCATCCGAAGAATCAAGCTCTTGCGAATAGGCGATTTGTGAGATTTTGTTATCATTTCATCGCTTTGCATCCATTTTTCATATGAATTTATAGCATTATTAGATCAATTTTCATATCAATTTCATTCATCTAGATTAGATTCATATCAGTTTTCATCATAATTGCATCAAAAATCCAAAAAAATAGATTAATCTACACTCATTATCATTTGCATTCAAATCCTTTGTTTAGGTGTTGCATTGTCACTGATCTCAGTCTGAATTTGAGAATACCATTCTCACACCTACTAGAAGGCAGTAAATCACTTGCTTGACTAGTTTCATTTATATTGCAGATTCTTGATTTGCTAACCTCTAATGTTTTACTGAAGTTTTGTGTCTCTAGCTAGGTATGATTTTCACACACACATTTTTGGTGCCCACCATGGGGCAACCCACCTTTACATGTTGGTTTTGGTTATTTTTTGGAGCTAACCCCCTTGTGCAGATTTAAAAGGAGACTAAAACCATAAATTTTCAAATATTTGATTATATCTCCCAAATGGCTTTGATTTTTGAGCTGAAATGTTTTTTGCAACTTGGAGATATATCAGGGAAGCTTCGATAAAAAATTTAGAATTTTTTGAGATATTTTGAATTTTTAATAATTTTTTCTTTATTTTTCATAAAAACTTAATTTTTAGTGCAAATCAGCATATTTTTTAGAAATTTTTACATTTTCATAAATATCTTTAAATTCTACATGGGGTCCATTCTTTGTGTTTTAAATTTAGATACAATATCATAGCTTAAATAGTTGATTTACAAAAACTGGTCTATTTTCATAAAATGGGTCTCTAGGGCACAAATGAAGAGATTTTTCTAAAATTTTTACATTTTTGGAAAGATCTATGTTTTTTAGTAGGGGTTTCTATTTTTCATTTCTATTTTTGTGGTCAAAATCATATCAAAAAAATCAGATCTTGTTGACTAGGCCAAATGCAATATATATATATATATATATATATATATATATATATATATATATATATATATATATATATATTTGTGATGGGTATGCACTTATTTTTCACATGGTTTAATGCATGATATGAGTTGTCATTTGGATTATTTTCTGGTTATTATTGCTCCTATCAATTTATTTTGAGATCTAACCCTAGGGTTTGCATAAGTTGAATAGATGTTGCATATATTGTTTACTTGTTTGGTTGTTTGGTTGTTGGAGAATTCGTGACTTGCTTGCACGGAAAAGCACAACAAAATTAAAAATCAGGTAAAATCTACTAAGCGCATTACATGGGAGCTTGGGTATTCTGCCATGATCTGATAACATTTTGATTTGGGACATAAAATAAACCTCTCACGTGTCTAACTTGAGTGTCTTCCTTGCTTTCATAAATCACACTTCAGTTTTGGGCTCTAAAAAGAACATAAATTTGCTTTTTGCCATATCTGTTACACATAGTAATTAGGCCCTATGAACACTATTTGTGGAGTTCTTGAGAGAGTGGGCTTCATTCTCTTATTTTGCATGCGAAGCTCTTCTTGAAGATAGATCCCCTTGTAGGTAGGGAGGATATTGTTATTATCTCATGTTCTACTTGGTTTAATCCTCAACTTTGATCAGTATGTTCTCTCTTGGTCCCATTTAGGGAGCTCGATAGACATTGTTGTTGACATCACAAACCTTGGTGAGTTGGTTTAGTCTTCGTGTGTCAAAGAATTTGTTTGCTATGTTTTGGTGAAGTGAAGAGGCTAGAGAATTATGCTCTACTCTCTTTTTGGGTAGTATCAGAAACTTAGATCCTTGAATCTAAACTAAGTCCCCCTGTGGTCCTTTTTTTGAGTCACCTTTAGAGAGGGTTAACCGTAGTGGACAATCCCTTTATTGGGTCAACTATGTGGACAAAACCTCAAGCAGTAATAGCCATTTTTATCATGGTAGCAACAACCGCTATATAAATGTCTTTGTGGAATAAATCTCCACAGGTGTAGTCTCTTGTTGGGTTATCAGATCTCCTCAGCAACTTCCGATTGATTAAATTCTTAGACTGTGTCAAAACCCCAGTGTGCTTGGATTGGATTTCTCCCTCTTGAGATTACAAAATTTGCAGAGTCAGACCATTACTAAAAACCCTAGTGAAGCTAAAATTTTCATTTTCTAGGTCTATGTGCATGATTGGAAAAACTTTTGAGAACATACACAAATAGCACTTTTAGGGATTAGAACAATAAGTCACTTGATTGTTCATGTGCAAGGTTGTTTTGTCCCTTGCTCATTGTTTTCAGATGTGCTTGAATTCCCTTGCTTGTTGTTATGTGTGCTTGATATCCATTTGGTTACTTGAAGCGAACAAACCTGAGATGAACTATTACACAAATATTCAAACCTGGATAGAAAATTTTGCAAACAATCTGATACTGAAAAACTAAAAAAATTGTAAATCTGGAGAAAAAATCCTTTCTGGAGTCAAAAGTTGTCTTGAAGCTTCAAAAGTCATATGAGTTTTGCCAATTGTCATGCTAGAACCCCTAGATTGTCATATAGGAGACTATATACTATCGTATAAGTGTTGTAATAAAAGTCAAGTAAAATTTTATCCTGGTGTCAATTGTTGTACGAGCCTTGTCAACTGTCGTGCCAGAGCTAACCTAGACTCATACAAGCCTGGAGAAACTCGTATCAAAATTTTACAAAGTTTCCAAAAACCTCCAAAATTTATCAGAAATGTAGTTTTTGTAGCCAACTTCCAGATTCTTTCAAAAAATTCACTATGTTAGGAACAGAGCAGAAACCAGAAGAATCCAATCATTTTTTCCAAAAGTGGTCTCTTGAGCTTGATCTAGCCTTCTGATGTATCGATTTGAATCACATTCATCTTGTGTCAAAACCTTCTCAAACCATGTTCTAATTTAGTCTTCAACAAAATGGCTAAGTGTTGCAAGCTCGTGTCCGCTATCTTTTGGATGTCTACCCATACATATAGGACATAGTATTCTTCATTTACATCCAAATCAACCTTCAATCAATCCAATCTTGACAAGGTTGCGTCATTCGGTCTTTTTGAAATAAGTCATTCTTCAGTGGTCTTAATCTTGCTCTTTTGATTCACCTAAGGTTAATAGTGGAAACTCGAGCTTCCTCACAATGAAAACAAAAAAAACAACCTAGAATCTCTTCAACGACATCTTCTGTGATTGCTCAAACATTTCATCAACCTTACAACACCAATCTATTTGGAGAAGATGCTCTTGGCAACCTTTACTTGAAAGGTGGTTACAAAACCCCTCCTGTATCAATCCATGAAGGTACTCAATCAACTCCACATCAATCGATCCTTGGTAGCTCTCATAACAGCACAATGTCTCAAGGAGGAGGAAACCAAGGATCCCAAGGCCATCAATCTAATCACGAAGATCGTGAACTGACTCCATCTAAAATTGAACAATACAAAATTGATGAACACTTTCAAAAATTGATGAAACATTTCTTGCAAGAAGAAAAAGAATCTTATTTCTTGGACCTAGCTCGACAAGGAGCCAAACTTCCTCCAAACTTTAATGTTGAAGATATCATTACTCAAGAGGAAGAAACTCCTATCACAGCCATGATGAAATAGATGCATGCTATCCAAGTCAAGTTAAACAAGATGGAAAAAGAGAAAGAACCTAAAGAATTTTCTATGCAGGCTCTATGCCCCTTTCCATTTAAAAAACACTTGTACATGCCACCATTCCCAAAAAGAGTGGAAATGCCTAAGTATGAAAAATATGATGGAAAATTTGACCCCCAAGATCATGTCAGAGAATTTTGTACTTGATCCATGGAGTTTATGCATGAACCAACCTACTTGATGTGTCTTTTCCCACAATCTCTGGGAGGATCAGCCATTCATTGGTTCTTTAAAATGCCTCCAACTATAAATTTTTTTGAGTTAATCAAACTATTCTATCAACAATACTCCTATAATATACAACATTTGGTCACCATGATCGATATTTGTAATCTAAAACAAAACACAAGAGAACCCTTCCTTACTTTCCTCAAACGATGGAGGAAGAGTTTTTCTCTCTATGCTAGATCCTATTTTGGAAACTGAAAAACTTGAAATGTTCATCAATAATCTAGTTCCAGAACTCAATTATCCTTTGCAAATGAAAAATCATACATCCTTTGATAAAATGGTAGAGAATTCCATCAAGATTGAGAATGTGCTTGTTAAAAAAAGGAGACATATTGCTTTATAAGGAAAACAAGTATGAATCTAGTTCTAGTTCCAACAATATAGACAAAGGTAAATTCTAGAACAAGAACAAGAATGTTGTAACAAATGGCATTATTGATCATGTTAGTGTCCCATCAAAGGCACCCGCATTCAATCTCACCATGGGCACTCAAGCCATAAAAGCTTCTGAACAAAAGGCATTTGAGTCTTCTAAAAAGTCTAAAGACTATAAACCTTGGGTTACAACACCAAAGCGTGAGTTCACTCCTTTGGGCGAGTCCTCAGAATCTACCATGAAAACACTATTGGCAAACAAAATCATCATGTTGCCTGAGATTAAACCATTTGATCTTGAACCTCAACCAAAATAGTGGAAAAAGACTGATTTTTGTGATTTCCATCACAACAAGGGTCATAAAACCAATAACTACATACGCTTAAAGCATCTCATCCAAGACAAAATTGATGAAGGAGAAATTGTAATTGACAATCACAAAACCAACAATGATCATACAACATTCACATAACCATTTCCAAAGCATAATCAAGGAGATTCATCTTCTCAACCTAACATGGGTGCTAAAGTCAATTATGCCTACTCTGGAAATAATGTTGTCATAAACATGGTTGAACCATACCTATCTGAACATTGAAATGTCATCACTATTGTGAGAAAGGATAGAGATAATCAATCAGAAAATCTAGTAACTCGATCACAAGCTCAGGCATATCTACAAGGATAAAACTCAAGTTCATCAAATGCCCCTAAGGCGCCTTTCAATCTTTCATCTACTTCTAAACAGAGGGTTGCCTCAAATTGAACTCCTAAAGAGACTAGGCCAACATCATACAACATTGTCCAATAGCTCCAGCATACCAATGCAAAAATATCCATGTTTGAGTTGCTTCAGATATCTCTTGCTCATAGAGCTATTCTAGATAAAGCCCTACTCAGTTCCAATGTTCCTGACAATCTTGATCTAGATAGATTCTAGACTATGGTTGGTCATCTGACATCACCCCAGTATGTCTCCTTTTTAGAGGAAGATGACAATTCGTTGAGTCATCTACATAACCAGCCTTTTCACATTGAAGTCTTGATTCAAAACTGTCATGTCAAACGTGTGTTGATAGATGGAGGTGTTGGTATAATATCTGTTCCTACAAATTGATCACACAAAGAGGATTATCAGAAGATGCTATTGATCCTAAAAATAAGATAACCATAAAAGCATATGATGAGAAAGAAAGATCTTCCAAAGGAATAATTGTCCTACCTATCAGAACAGGACCAGTTATCAAAGACATCACTTGTCAAGTTCTGGATCTTCCATTGGCTTACAATGTTCTTCTAGGGAGGCCTTGGATACATGAAATGCAAGCTATTCTATCCACACACCATCAATGTATGAAGTTTCCTTATGATGGATTAGAGGTCATGATTCCAGCTGACATATCCACATCTTGTAGTGCTTTGAAAGAAAGTGCTAACAAACTTGTTCCACAAAATAGAGAATCTTTCCCCAAGCACACAAATATTGCATCTACATCCAAGATGGAAGACATTTCTAAAGAGGTCAAAATCAAGGACACGGACATGGTAAAATATACTATAGAACCAATCCTATCTCTAACATCTCTCCCAGTCTCGCCTAAATCTTATGGGTAGCCTTTAAAATAGATAAAGCAAGAGCCTAAAGAACCTCAAACCATCTACAATGGAATTTTTGTCATAGAAAAAGCATCCAAGAAAGAGTTTGAAGAAGATGAAGTTGTGCTTGCATGGCTATACAAAGATGAATCCCAGTCAGTTCAAAAATGTGACTCCAAGTCAAACATAATTCCTTCAAAGTGATATGGACCAGGTCACAAGCTCATGTCTAAAATGGAATACAAAGGAAAAGGACCTCTAGGAACAAGAGGCAAAGGTCTTATATCACCCATTGAACACCATGGCTGAACAAACAAAGATACTACAGGTCTAGGTTATCAGAAGAAATCCTTCCACCTCGGGGGTAACTCAACACATGTCCTAGAACAGATAACTCCTACAGAAACTTAGCTAAAGGAAGAAACACAACAGTCAAATAGTGATGATTCAGATAGCTCTGATCTTATCCCTTATGAACACTTACTTTAAGAAATACTAGATCTTCTTAAGGATGAAGAAAAACCTAAGGAGAATATCAATGTGGTAGACACACAAGAACCTACTACTAAACAAAAAGAAGGTAAACCTGTCACAATAGCTGAACACTTGGGATACAATAGAGATTCTAAAATAGACATCCATGAGTATGAATTTTTCTCAGAATCTGAAGGCAATCCTGCTTGGGCGATTCATCCTGACTTCACACATGTTCTTAGATTTCCTAGAGACCCAAATGGAGAATCAAATGACTATGAATGGGGGGTCATTCTAGAAGAAGATGAGCTTATCACTGAAAAAAACATTGATGTCATTCACCAATATTCACCTAAATCCGATGTGAGTCTAGAGAAAAATGATGAACTTAGTGAATCTGATCCACCTATGGCTGAAGTGGAATCCAATAATGATGTTGACACTATTCACGAATTGAACATTCTGAGTAGTAATATCACCTTTGAATTCAAAAGTTTGGTTAGGACCAATGATGACAACACCATATGTGTGAACACCATTTCCCAATCCTCCCCTACATTGACTATCCAACATCCAGAGCTTATTGACCAAACCGCTACCAATCCAAACTGAGATATCCATACCTTTCCAAATGACTATGCCCTTGCTTGCTACCTCAATGCAGTGGAACTTATGACAACTTCCATCAGTGAACCTAGCATTAGCATGATAGAGTCAGATATCAAATATCTCAGCTAGAAAAATAAGAGTAAAAAGAAAAAGATTTTTGAGGGTGAAAACCACTTTGTGGTAGTCTCAAAACCTAAAATAGTAAAAAAAAAATACGTATCCAAAGTTGAAAACCTCGCTGAGGCACCTAAGGATGATATATTTGATGTCCTTCTGAGTCATTTAAAGGATAGATCTCCAGTACTAGTAGAACCCACTCAGTCTATCAACTTGGGTACACGAGAGGAACCACAATTGATTCATGTAGCACAATCCCTATTAGAGGAAAAGAAACAAGCATTTACTACTTTCTTAACAGAGAAGAAGATCACTTTTGCATGGAAGTATTCAGATATTCTAGGGTTAGATCCAAATCTAATAATGCATCATCTCTCTATAGCCCTAGGAGTCAAACCTGTTAAGCAAAAATTGTGAAAGATGCATCCACATGTTGCACTCCTAGTCAAAGTTAAGCTAGAGAAGTTACTAAAAGTCAGATTTATCGAAGTTATAGATTATGCAGAGTGGATATCCAACATTGTTCCAATATCAAAACCTAACAAATCTATTAGAGTATGCACAGACTTCAGAGATGTAAACAAAGCATGCCTTAAGGATGATTTTCCATTACCAAACATCGATATGATAGTGGACATGACTGCGGGCTTTGAGATGTAGGCTTTAATGGATGGTTTCTCTAGATACAACCAAATCAAGATTTCTCCAGAAGATCAAGAGAAAATAGATTTTACATGTGCATGGGGTACTTTTCTTTGGAATGTCATGCCATTTGATCTTATGAATGCCAGTGCTACATATCAACAAGCTATGACATCTATCTTTCATGATATGATGCATCAAACTATGGAAGACTATGTTGATGACACCCTAGCTAAGTCTATGATAAGATCAAAACATTTGAATGACTTCAGAAAAATAATGGATATAATGGAGAATTTTAGTCTCAGACTGAACCCTAAAAAGTGTGCTTTTGGTGTCACTTATGGAAAGCTCCTAGGTTATATTGTTTCAAAGAAAGGCATTGAAGTAGATCCTGCTAAAGTCAAGTCTATCATAGAGATGCAACCTCCTAAGAATATCAGTCAAATGAGAACCTTACAAGGAAGGGTGCAATCAATCAGATGTTTCATATCTCAGCTAGCAGATATATCACAACCTTTCACAAAGACATTACATAAAGGTGTGACTTTTATATGGAACGAGGAATGTGAAAAGAACTTCAACCACATCAAGAAATATCTATCAAATCCTCCTATTTTGATACCTCCTATACAAGGGAATCCATTGATCCTGTATATCTCCACCATAGATACATCATTGGGGGCATTACGAGCACAACATGATGAAAATAAGGAGGAGAGAGCTATCTACTACATTAGCAGAATGTTGGTAGCATATGAGAAGAACTATTCCATGATTGAGAAAGCTTGTCTAGCTGTGATCTTTGCATCATAGAAACTAAGACACTACATGTTAGCTCATATAGTGCAATTGATATCTAAGATAGATCCATTGAAATACTTATTAAAAAAAGCTGCCCTCATAGGTAGATTAGCTAAATGGGTGATGTTGTTGAGCAAATTTGACATAGAATACATTGAAAGGAAAGCTATCAAAGGCCAAGTCATTGTAGATCAGTTGACTAAAGCACCAATGTTTGATGATACACCATCACAAATGGAATTTCCTAATTCATCCATCATGCACATATCTTCCAGGACTTGGCTTCTTTTCTTTGATGGATCTTACACAAAAAATGGATCTGGAGCAGGCATATTGTTCATTACACCACAAGGTTATTCAATACCTAAAGCATCCAGAATAAAATTTCCTTACACAAAAAATATTGCTGAATATGAAGCTTTGCTTAATGGCATGAAGATAGCAATTGAGTGGCGAGTGATAGAATTACACATTCATGGAGACTCACAGCTAGTCATACACCAAGTCAATGATGAGTACCAAAAAAAAGATGAGAAAATAGTTCCATACAAATGCATGGTCGATGAATTAAAGAAATATTTCATATCTATCACATTTGAGTAGATTCCTAGAACGGAGAACAAGGCTATTGATGCTATGGAAATGCTATCATCTCTACTACAGCAGCCTGAACATGAGCTACGTTACGAATTCCTAGTGGAAGCACTGTCATTTCCTGCATATGATTCCCCTGAAACCCGCATGATCTACACTATTGTTGGTCATGATTCCTCCTAATGCAAAAACCTTTTCTCCTACCTACAAGACCAAATCATCCCTGATACCTTCAACTGCCATGAGAAACGTTACCTTATCTGAAATGAATCCGGGTATGTCATCATTGGTAATGATCTATACAAACAGAGTCTAGATGGTACACTTCTTAGGTGTTTAGAATGTGAAGAGTCTCAACATGCATTAGGGTATGTGCAAGATCATGAGGGGCCAAACTATGCCCTTAAGTGGCAATGAAAAATCAGCAAATCAGGGTTAGTCAACTTGACGTGAAAATTTCAACTAGCTATGAACCTAATATCAAAAATTTGTAACAATAGAATCTGTAGAAAATTTAATGTAGTTTCTAAACTATGAGGCCTTTTTTGAGAAAAAGTTAGTATGATTGGTGAAAATTATAGATTTCAATGCAGCAGTACAAAAATTTTAGGAAAAAAATAAGAAGTAGGTGTATGTCTGACCACCTTAATCATATTCAAATGATAATATTTTATTATAAGATTTTATATATAAGTAGTAGACTCATGCTCAAATGTGACACATATTTTTTTGTAATTTTATTCCAAAAAAATAATTAATTATGAATTTTCTGCTACAACATTTTCAGAATAAAAAAACTCCCGTGTCTGACCACTTTAACTCATTCAAAACTTTACAAAATTCAATTTTTTTTTTCTTATATTAGGCGAAGCGTAGAATGTGACGCATTTTTTGGATTTCAAAAATGTTATACCGTTTGAAAGTTATAGTCATTTTTCAATTAGTATATAAATCAGCACTTTAGAGGTAGCTCAATTAGAAAATAACTAATAATTACTTACCAAATTCAAAATTTGACAGCAATTATATCGATAGAAAGTTGATAATCTCCTTAAGATACCCTTTTCATTTTATCAAATTTGGGTGAAAAAAAAGACATCAGCTACATTGTCAAAGTTTGGAACTTAGAGAAACAGGTGAAAAACATGTATTTGAGACATTCCAATAGTTGACCATGTAGGTTTGGTGCACAAGGCAATACCGAGCCTAATCGGGTACTCGATATTTTCGGGTACCTGAATATGATGACAAAATTTTGAATTTTAACTTTGCCTCCACTTTCTCCCTCCCATTTCTCCATCCTTCATAAACTATATATTAGTTATATATTAGATATATTAAATATTATATAATATCAATTATATATTAAATGTTATATAATATATATTTTACATTAAATATTATTTAATATATATTAATATTAAAAACTATATATTAGATTATATATTAGATATATTAAATATTATATAATATACATGTTACATTAAATATTATTTAATTTAATATTAATATCAAAAACTATATATTAGATTATATATTATATATAATATTATATATTAAATATTATATAGTATACATTTTACATTTTAAATATTATTTAATATGATTCTGAGCATGAGCATGAGTCCCTACAGGGGCATAGTTGTGCCTTTTATAGGCATCGAAAACCCTAGCTATGCAAAAATGGAGGCTTTGAAGAATAGTTCACTGGAGGTGGATTATAGAAGCAGAGGGCAAGAGAATCACTCTGTTTCCATTGCTTGTGGCTGTGAAATGGTATCTTTCCCTGCTTTTTCAACCAGAACGCTAAATTGCAAAGGTTCTCAAAATAAATTCTAGTCATCGGACAATTGTACCACGCTTGTTGATAATCCGACAGCTCAACAGAGTCATTGGGAGGTTAAACAAGAACAACCAAACAGATCTTTGAACCGGCTGAAGATTATGGAGAGTGAGGAAGGGTTTGGTAAAATGAGCAGTTGTACTAGAAATTATGCAGACACCATAGAATTGACCGCAGTAATAAATTTAAAGAAGAGATTAGCGGCAATGTGACATTATGAGGAAAGCCTTACCGTTTCAATGGCGCTGCCCCGATATTATGAAGAATGTCTTGCCGCTTCAATGCCAACACCACCTTGTCTCAGACTTTCGCCATTGCTTCACATCAGTACTCTGATATATGGCAGGGATTGTGGGCTTTTGCACAGCATAGTCCATCATAAATTCTCTATAAATCATCATGTGTTACAGTGTTCTACATGTTTCTGAACAACTTACTCAAAGAATTTAATTTTTACCATAATTTTGGATCCATGGATTGTCATTTTGCGCTGGGAGAGAAGCTGCGGATTGCAAGAATTTGATAAATTTGGTTTATCTCATTTTCTTTCTCTGCCATTTCTGAGTAATACGATTTTGTTTTTGTCCGTCCTAAATGATTTTGCCTGAAGTTAATGAATTTTTTTAGATGATTTTGTCTAAAGTTTTAATGAAATTTCTTCCATGGATGCTAATGAAATCTCTTCCATGAATGTTGATAAGACATTTAAATTTAGAGTTAATAAATTCTATAGCTTGAATGTTCTTTGTTGTAGAACATTATTTTCATGGTTTCTGATTCATGCAATTCCTTAATAGTTTCATTCTTAACAAAATTCATAAGTAGATTTTCCATAGCCAATTTTCTTCTTGATCATTGCAATATTTTCTCCTCAACTTAACATTTTGTAATTAGTTGATATACAATCACATTTTTGTCTTGGCCAATTCTGTGGGCTCGTGATTGAGCCTGTAGATCCATAAAAGGGTTGAAATCTAGATCTGGTGGAAGAGTAGTATTAGCAAGAAGTCATTCACTAACATCTCATCTAGGTCATGAGGACTCCCTAGGGGTCTTGGTACGCCTTATCATGCGTTAGGACCTATAGGAAGTCCCCATGACCCCTTTTGACACATTGGAATGCTCAAGTGTGTCTTAAGGGGTCCTAAGACCCCTTAAGACACACTTGAGCATTCCAATGTGTCAAAAGGGATCACGGGGACTCCCTAGGGGTCCTAGTATGCCTTATCACATGTTAGGACCCCTAGGGACTCCCCATGACCCCTTTTGACACATTTCAACACTCAAGTGTGTCTTAACAGGTCGTAGGACCCCTTAAGACACACTTGATAATTTAAATGTGTCAAAAGGACTCACGAGGACTCCTTATGGGTCCTAGTATGCCTTATCATGTGTTAGGACCCATAGTGAGTCCCCATGACCCCTTTTGACCCCTAGGGAGTCCCTGTGACCCCTTTTGACACATTGGAATGCTCAACTGTGTCTTAAGGGGTCTTAGGACCCCTTAAGACACAGTTGAGCATTCCAATGTGTCAAAAGGGGTCACAGGGACTCCCTAGGGGTCCTAACACATGATAAGGTGTACTAGGACCCCTAGGGAGTCCCCGTGACCCCTTTTGACACAGTGGAAGGCTCATGTGTGTCTTAAGGGGTCTTAGGACCCCTTAAGACACACATGAGCCTTCCAATGTGTCAAAAGGGGTCTTAGGACCCCTTAAGACACACATGAGCATTTTGATGTGTCAAAAGGGGTCACGGGGACTCCCTAGGGGTCCTAGTACACCTTATCACATGTTAGGACTCCTAGGGAGTCCCCGTGACCCCTTTTGACACATTGGAATGCTCAAGTGTGTCTTAAGGGGTCTTAAGACCCCTTAAGACACACTTGAGCATTCCAATGTGTCAAAAGGGGTCATGAGGGCTCCCTAGGTGTACTAACACGTGATAAGGTGTACTAGGATCCCTAAGGAGTCCATGTGACCCCTTTTGACACATTGGAATGCTCAAGTGTGTCTTAAGGGGTCGTAAGATCCCTTAAGACACACTTGAGCATTCCAATGTGTCAAAAGGGGTCACATGGACTCCCTAGGGGTCCTAGTATGCCTTATCATGCGTTAGGACCCCTAGGGAGTCCCTATGACCCCTTTTGAGACATTGGAATGCTCAAATGTGTCTTAAGGGGTCTACTCCCCTGTGACACCTTTTGAGACATTGGAATGCTCAAATGTGTCTTAAGGGGTCGTAAGACCCCTTAAGACACATTTGAGCATTCCAATGTCTCAAAAGGGGTCATAGGGACTCCCTAGGGCTCCTAACGTGTGATAAGGCATACTAGGACCCCTTAAGACACATTTGAGCATTCCAATGTCTCAAAAGGGGTCATAGGGACTCCCTAGGGGTCCTAACGCATGATAAGGCATACTAGGACCCCTAGGGAGTCCCTGTGATGCCTTTTGAGACATTCAAATTCTCAAGTGTGTCTTAAGGGGTCTTAGATCCCTTAAGACACACTTGAGCATTCCAATGTGTCAAAAGGGGTCACGGGGACTCCCTAGGGGTCTTGACGCGTGATAAGGCATACTAGGACCCCTAGGGAGTCCCCATGACCCCTTTTGAGACATTGGAATGCTCAAGTGTGTCTTAAGGGGTCTTAGGAAAGACCCCTTAAGACACACTTGAGCATTCCAATGTCTCAAAAGGGGTCACGGGGACTCCCTAGGAGTCCTGGTACACCTTATCATGCATCAAGACCCCTAGGGAGTCCCCATGACCCCTTTTGACACATTGGAATGCTCAAGTGTGTCTTAATTAGTCCTAAGACCCCTTAAGACACACTTGAGCATTCCAATGTGTCAAAAGGGGTCACGGGGACTCCCTAGGGGTCCTAAAACATGATAAGGCATACTAGGACCCCTAGGGAGTCCCTGTGACCCCTTTTGAGACATTGGAATTCTCAAGTGGATCTTAAGGGGTCTTAGATCCCTTAAGACACACTTGAGCATTCTAATTTGTCAAAAGGGGTCACGGGGACTCCCTAGGGGTTGTAACACATGATAAGGCATACTAGGACCATTAGAGAGTCCTCGTGACCCCTTTTGAGACATTGGAATGCTCAAGTGTGTCTTAAGGGGTCCTAAGACCCCTTAAGACACACTTGAGCATTCCAATGTGTCGAAAGGGGTCACGAGGACTCCCTAGGGATCTTAACATGTGATAAGGCATACTAGGACCCCTAGGGAGTCCCCGTGACCCCTTTTGACACATTGGAATGCTCAAGTGTGTCTTAAGGGGTCCTAAGACCCCTTAAAACACACTTGAGCATTCCAATGTGTCAAAAGGGGTCACGAGGACTCCCTAGGGGTCCTAATGCATGATAAGGTGTACTAGGACCTCTAGGGAGTCCCTGTGACCCCTTTTGAGACATTGGAATGATCAAGTGTGTCTTAAGGGGTCCTAACACCCCTTGAGACACACTTGAGCATTCCAATGTGTCAAAATGGGTCATGGGGACTCCCTAGGGGTTCTAACGCATGATAAGGCATACTAGAACCCCTAGGGAGTCCCGTGATCCCTTTTGACACATTGTAATACTCAAGTGTGTCTTATGGGGTCCTACAACCCCTTAAGACACACTTGAGTAGTACAATGTGTCAAAAGAGGTGACAAGGACTCCCTAGGTGTTCTAGTATGCTTTATCATGCGTACTAGGACCCCTACGACCCCTTAAGATGCACTTGAGTGTTCCAATGTGTCAAAAGGGGTCACGGGGACTCCCTAGGGGTCCTAATGTGTGATAAGGCATACTAGGACCCCTAGGGAGTCTTTGTGACCCCTTTTGACACATTGGAACACTCAAGTGTGTCTTAAGGGGTCCTATAGGGTCCTAAGACCCCTTAAGACACACTTTAGCATTCCAATGTGTCAAAAGGGGTCACGAGGACTCCCTGGGGGTCCTAACACATGATAAGGCATATTAGGACCCTTAGGGAGTCCTTGTGATCCATTTTGACACATTAGAATGCTCAAGTGTGTCCTAAGACCCCTTAAGACACACTTGAGCATTCCAATCTATCAAAAGGGGTCACTGGGATTCCCTAGAAGTCCTAGTACACCTTATCACATGTTAGGACCCCTAGGGAGTCCCTATGACCCCTTTTGACACATTGGAATGCTCAAGTGTGTCTTAAGGGGTCCTACAACCCCTTAAGACACACTTGAGCATTCCAATGTGTCAAAAGGGGTCACGGGGACCCCCTAGGGGTCCTAGTATGCCTTATCATGCATTAGGACCCCTAGGGAGTCCTTGTAACCCCTTTTGACACATTGGAATGCTCAAGTATTTCTTAAGGGGTCTTCGGACCCCTTAAGACACACTTGAGTGTTCCAATGTGTCAAAAGGGGTCATGGGGACTCCGTAGGGGTCCTAATGCATGATAAGGTGTACTAGGATCCCTAGGGAGTTCCCTTGACCCCTTTTGACACATTGGAATACTCAAGTGTGTCTTAAGTGGTCGTAGGACCCCTAAAGACAAACTTGAGTGTTCCAATGTGTCAAAAGGGGTCATGGGGACTCCATAGGGGTCCTAACACGTGATAAGGCATACTAGGACCCCTAGGGAGTCCCTGTGACCCCTTTTGAGGCATTGGAATGATCAAGTGTGTCTTAAGGTTTCTTAGGACCCCTTAAGACACACTTGAGCATTCCAATGTGTCAAAAGGGGTCACGGGGACTCCCTAGGGGTCCTAACACGTGATAAGGCATACTAGGACCCCTAGGGAGTCCCCGTGACCCCTTTTGACACATTGTAACACTCAAGTGTGTCTTAAGGGGTCATAGGACCCCTTAAGACACACTTGAGCATGAATATGACCCCTTAAGACACACTTGAGCATTACAATGTGTCAAAAGGGGTCACAGGGACTCCCTAGGCATTCTAGTACACCTTATCGTGCATACTAGGACCCCTAGGGATTCCCCGTGACCCCTTTTGACACATTGGAATGATCAAGTGTGTCTTAAGGGGTCGTAGGACCTCTTAAGATAGACTTGAGCATTCAAATGTGTCAAAAGGGGTCACGAGGACTCCCTAGGGGTCCTAACACATGATAAGGCGTACTGGGGCCCCTAAGGAGTCCCCGTGACCCCTTTTGAGACATTGGAATGCTCAAGTGTGTCTTAAGGGGTGCTAAGATCCCTTAAGACACACTTGAGTGTTCCAATGTGTCAAAAGGGGTCACGAAGACTCCCTAGGGGTCCTAACGCATGATAAGATGTACTAGGACCCCTAGGGAGTCCCCATGACCCCTTTTGAGACATTGGAACACTCAAGGGATTCCCTAGTGGTCCTAACACATGATAAGGCATACTTAGACCCCTTAAGACATGCTTGAGTGTTCCAATGTCTCAAAAGGGGTCACGAGGACTCCCTAGGGGTCCTAGTATGCCTTATCATGCGTTAGGACCCCTAGGGAGTCCCCGTGACCCCTTTTGACACATTGGAACACTAAATTGTGTCTTAAGGGGTCCTATCATGCGTACTAGGACCCCTAGGGATTTCGCGTGACCCCTTTTGACACATTGGAATGCTCAAGTGTGTCTTAAGGGGTCGTAGGACCTCTTAAGATAGACTTGAGCATTCAAATGTGTCAAAAGGGGTCACGGGGACTCGCTAGGGGTCCTAACGCATGATAAGGTGTACTAGGGCCCCTAGGGAGTCCCTGTGGCCCCTTTTGAGACATTGGAATGCTCAAGTGTGTCTTAAGGGGTGCTAAGATCCCTTAAGACACACTTGAGTGTTCCAATGTGTCAAAAGGGGTCACGAAGACTCCCTAGGGGTCCTAACACGTGATAAGGGGTACTAGGACCCCTAGGGAGTCCCCATGACCCCTTTTGAGACATTGGAACACTCAAGGGATTTCCTAGTGGTCCTAACACATGATAAGGCATACTTGGACCCCTTAAGACATGCTTGAGTGTTCCAATGTCTCAAAAGGGGTCACGAGGACTCCCTAGGGGTCCTAGTATGCCTTATCATGCGTTAGGACCCCTAGGGAGTCCCCGTGACCCCTTTTGACACATTGGAATGCTCAAGTGTGTCTTATGGGGTCCTAAGACCCCTTAAGACACACTTTAGCATTCCAATGTGTCAAAAGGGGTCACGGGGACTCCCTAGGGGTTCTAGTACACCTTATCATGCGTACTAGGACCCCTAGGGAGTCCCCGTGACCCCTTTTGACACATTGGAATGCTCAAGTGTGTCTTAAGGGGTCATAGGACCTCTTAACACACACTTGAGCATTCAAATGTGTCAAAAGGGGTCACGAGGACTCCCTAGGGGTCCTAACGCATGATAAGGCATACTAGGGCCCCTAGGGAGTCCCGGTGACCCCTTTTGAGACATTGGAATTTTCAAGTGTGTCTTAAGGGGTGCTAAGATCCCTTAAGACACACTTGAGTGTTCCAATGTGTCAAAAGGGGTCACGAAGACTCCCTAGGTGTCCTAACATGTGATAAGGCATACTAGGACCCCTAGGGAGTCCCCGTGACCCCTTTTGAGACATTGGAACACTCAAGGGAGTCCCTAGTGGTCCTAATGCATGATAAGGCATACTTGGACCCCTTAAGACATGCTTGAGTGTTCCAATGTCTTAAAAGGGGTCACGAGGACTCCCTAGGGGTCCTAGTATGCCTTATCATGCGTTAGGACCCCTAGGGAGTCCCCGTGACCCCTTTTGACACATTGGAATGCTCAAGTGTGTCTTATGGGGTCCTAAGACCCCTTAAGACACACTTGAGTGTTCTAATGTGTCGAAAGGGGGAATGATCAAGTGTGTCTTAAGGGGTCCTAAGACCCCTTAAGAGACACTTGAGCATTCCAATGTGTCAAAAGGGGTCACTGGGACTCCCTAGGGGTCCTAGTACACCTTATCACATGTTAGAACCCCTAGGGAGTCCCTGTGACCCCTTTTGACACATTGGAATGCTCAAGTGTGTCTTAAGGGCTAGACCCCTTAAGACACACTTGAGCGTTCCAATGTGTCAAAAGGGGTCACAAGGACTCCCTAGGGGTCCTAGTATGCCTGATCATGCGTTAGGACCCCTAGGGAGTCGTCATGACCCCTAGGAAGTCTCTCTCTCCACCTCTAGTGAACTATTCTTCAAAGTCTCCATTTTTGTGTAGCTAGGGTTTATGATGCCTGTAAAAGGCACATTTAATACAAAGATTTAGCTGACCACCTTTAAAGACCTAAAAGAAATGAGAAAAAACTTTAGGCCAAAAATACATACTGCATTTATGTATGTAGTACTATAAGCTTCAACAATCCACCCGGCTTCCTGTGCTAAGGCACAAAGAACTTCATTAATGTATGCTCTAGGAGGAAGATTATAATTTGCATATTTCTGCAAGAGATTCTCCAAAATTTGTAATATTATATATAATATATTAGTATACATTAGTATATGTATTATATATATATATATTATATACATGTTAGTATATATAATACATTAGTATATTATAATACATTAGTATATTTTAATACATTAGTACATATAATACATTAGTATATTATAATACATTAGTATATATATAATATACATTATATATATCATATGCATCTTTTATCTATATCTATTATATACATCAATATATGTAAAAGTTAAATTTTTTTCATTTGATCCCGCCCTTTTTTCATCAGCCTGAGAATATCGGGTACCTGATATGAAATCGGATACCCGATTTTTGCTAGGTAATATTTGACCAAAATATTCCCTATCCCCACAGACAAGACGATCACTGGATTTGATACTTTTTTCACACGTGAAAAAAAAGAAGTTATTTGGGGCCCATTGTTTGATTTTTGTTGACTTGTGGTCTCACCATGGGATGCGACAGTCGTCGAAAGGCTAAATGCAAGAGGAAGATGACAGATGATGAAATTCAAGCATATAGGGAAAAAGATAAGGAAAATCATCGAAGAAGGAGAGAAGGTATGTTAAACATTAATCAAGGTGACCCTGTAAATGTAGTTGTAAGTGAAGAGGATGTTCAATTTGAAAATGCACAGATGGAGATTGAAAATGTAGAATTTGGGAACGAAAATGTTGCACAAGAACCACATGAACATTATACATCTCCAAATTATATGCGAAATGAAGTCCCTTGAAATAAAGATAATTAATCTCCAAATTTGGGGCTTTCAAGAACACCTAAATGGTTAATTGAAATTGAGGAGAACATTATGAATAATTGGGAAGGAAAGAGGTCACATAGAACCGTTAGGTTGTGGGCTTCAAGACTTTATGATAAATTTTTTCGAAACAAGACATTGGTTGAGCAATGTCAAATTTTTGTGCAGTTGTTAAAGATGCAAAACATGAGACCTATGCTTGTGAAATTGAAGATTCATGTGAACAAGAAAATGGAGAGAAATGCCATTGTTGTGAAGAACCTTTTCAATGCTCTCAATAGCATTGGGAAGAGTAGCAGAGAAAAAGATGAGAGTTGCTCAGAGGGTTATTACAACCTCCTTTGTAAGTCATCAGTTGAGAAAGGCTCATTTGATGAGACAAACTTGTGTTGACTTCAATATAGACCATAAAACTTTGGGTAGAGCACTTGCAAGAAGAGAAAGAATTGATGATCCGCTTCAAATTGATACATGGGCTTATGGTGGGAGACTTCCACATTTTGATAAGAAACTAATAGATGTTGTCAAGGATGAAATTCAACAATTTTGGGATGCTAACTCAAGAGTGTCACCAAATGTGAAGGATGTCTTGAAGTTGAGAGTTGGCAATGGAGACCGCACTCCACATCCTAAACATTATGTGGAGGTAAGTAAAACAATGTTGTATAAAAAATTTTGTGAGACACATCCAACATTGAAAATATCACAAAGGTCTTTTGAATCCGTGAAACCATTTTATTGTGTACACCTTAAGATTCAAAATACATGTTGTTGCAAATATCAAGTTGAGTTTTCAATGCATCATGAATTATTACGGTCCATTCATTCTAGTTTTCATACTAATGAAATGCTAGAGGATTGTGGTGCAAGTGGTCTTCCCAAATCATCAAGAGACTTGCTAGATAAATTTTTATGTCATAGAGATGATGGTTGTTTATTTTATAAAAAAGATTGCTTAAATGCCAAGTGCTCAGAATGTGGTGGCTTGTCCAAGTTTAGAACATGTTTTCATGAGGGTTTGGAACACAATTTTGGAAAGACACTCGTCCAAAAAAAGGTATATGAAATAGTGAAATATACATTGAAGAATGGAGGTGAAGGCTCTAGATGTGAGTTAGTTGCAAAAGAATACAATGTTTCTGATTTTATCTCAGATTTCAAGACAAATCTTTTTTACAAGTATGCAAGGCATAGTCACAGGTCTCAATGGTTGGATCAATAATGCAGGACATGTAAGGACACTTTCCCCATTGGAACTATTATCCGTTGTAGACTTTGCGGAGAACTATACATTGCAGCCCCAAAATGAGACTCAAGCTCAATATTACAATTCCATTCAGGTTGCTATTTTTGTACACATCACATATAGACATTCCCCTGAAAGCACAAAAGATGAGTGAAAGATAATTAGAGAGTACCATTTTTATATGAGCGATGATAGGTCTCACTCTCATGAGTTTGTTCAACATTGTTTCTAGAACTATTTTGACTTCTTGCACGAAAATGGTATTGCTATGGATAGGCATCTCATTTGGTCAGATAATTACACTGGTCAATTTAAGAATTCCAGAATGTTTTATTGGTTGTGTAGAATGCATGTGGAGAGAGGTGTACCTTATATTTGGATTTTTTTTGAGTCAGGGCATGGGAAAGGGGAGCATGACGGAGTAGGTGCATGTGTGAAGAGAGCTATAGTTAAGGAGCAATTGAGGATTTCAGGTGCTATACTTCTTGATGCTCATTCTATTGTTGATTGGTGTACTTTAGCATTGTCACAGGGGGGGACTCTTGATTCTACAGTGCGTATATTTCTTTAGTTGGTTGAGGAGGGAACTATAGGACATAGATTGGATTGTCAAATAGTGAAAGACTCTTAAAAAATGCATTCATTCCGAAGCTCCAATAGTAGTACATGGATCATTTGGACATGAGAGTTGGCTTGTTTTTTCCCCATGCATTTTCAGTATGATTGGGATCATTGCGAGTCAAGTGAGTGGGTGGATACATGGGTTCCATAGTATCTGACTCCTTTATCTTCGACACTCTCTATAAGAAATGATGACATGGACACTTCAGTTGACTATGACCATCTTTCAGATCTTCTGAAGCTAGGAGATGTTTTTGCATTGGTTGCACCGTAGGGGAATGATGAGAGGTTAGATTATTGGTTAGCACATTGTGTACAAGGTAAACAAAAGCTTGTACAACCAATGATAGATGGTGATGGGTTCACATATCCTACTGGTTTAGTTATTTTTGCGGGAACATGGCTGTGAACATACATGATTAGAAAGAATGGAGCTCTCGCATTTGAAGACTGTGAGAAGCACAAAACTATTCTCATGTATTCACACCTTGTTATAGCAACAAATGTCAAGTTGTCAAAGCATCAAGGAAGACCAAAGACAAAAGAACTTTGGACTATTACTACTGCTAATCATGAAGCACTATTAGAGACCCTGAAGCAAAGAGATGACCCTTCAGGAACACTTGTCTAGGTAATAATTTAACTTAGTGCATTTTTTTCTAAGTTCGTTAAGCTTAATTTCAATACATTAATTTGACCTTTCTTAGATTGTATTGAGTCAATAAACTTGGTTTTGTATGTGGATTGTAACTTGTGTAGGAGCACCTATGAAGACGCCTATGGTCACCGTGGATCCAATCAGAGATAGAAGGACAAAAGGATCCTTAATGGTTAATTGAGATCTTTTGAAGCCTATAATGGAAATTTGTAACAATCAATTTGATTTAAAAGTTAAATGTCCTAAAACTCTTCATAAGGACTTATGACCAAAATCATGTATGGGTGGCCAATAGTGCCAAGAAGGGATCTTACATGTCATATACTTATGTCATTTGCATGGTTTGAATTCTTACATGTTTGATTATTTTTTCTAATGCTTTAAGGATATTATTTTTTAGCATTTCAAACAATCTCTAAAAGTTAAACCTCAAACATAATAAGCTCCATAGTTCAAATTTCACAAGCTTAATCATGATTAATTTCACAGTTCAAATTTCAAACATACCACTAACAGTAAGTTGAAAGCGACTCAACAACGTATCTTTCGAACCGGCAGTGATATTCTGGGGCTTGTATCTTGGACTTCATGAGAGGTATAAAAAAATCATTAGGTGCTACAGGATCATGTTTTCAAGGTCTACAATAACCTCTCTCAGTTTTGGGCGATTCGACTTCGTTTGCATTTGGCAAGGCGATCTCAGTCGATGCCAAAACTTGCAGTGAGGGTTAGTTGAACATGGCTCAGCAGTGTATCTTTCAAACTATCTAACATGGCATCGAAACATCTTCTCCATCAGCTCCGATTGGCTAGGGAAATGCCAGTGACAACCCCATTCTACCCACAGAGTCACCAAAACACTCGCGACCACGCTCAACCCAAGTGACCCCAAGGTGCACTAAGCACGATTGGGCAGTGATCTTCCAGGGCTTGTATCTAGGACTTCATGAGAGATATAAAAAAATCATTAGGTGCTATGGGATCATGTTTTTGAGGTCTACAATAACCTCTCTTATTTTTGGGCGATTCGGCTTCATTTGCATTTGGCAAGGTGATCTCAGTCGATGCCAAAACTTGCAGTGAGGGTCAGTTGAAAGTGGCTCAACAGTTTATCTTTCAAACCATCTGACCTAGCATCAAACTATCTACTCCATCAGCTCTGATTGGCTGGGTAAACACTAGTGACAACCCCATTCTGCCCACAGAGTCACCGGAACACTCACGACCACGCTCGACCCAAGTGACCCCAAGGTGCACTAAGCACGATTGGGCAGCAATCTTTCGGGGATCATATCTTAGACTTTGTGAGAGGTATTAACAAACCATTAGGTGCTATGGGATTGTGTTTTTGAGGTCTACAATAACCTCTCTCAGTTTTGGCTGATTCGACTTTGTTTGCTTTTGGAAAGGTGATCTCAGTCGATGCCAAAACTTGCAGTGAGGGTCAGTTGAAAGTGGCTCAGCAGTGTATCTTTCAAATCATCTAACTTGGCATCAAACCATCTACTCCATCAGCTCTAGTTGGCTGGGTAAATTCCAATGACAACCCCATTCTACCCATAGAGTCACTGGAATGCTCGCGACCATGCTCGACCCAAGTGACCCCAAGGTGCACTAAGCACGATTGGGCAGTGATCTTCTAGGGCTTGTATCTCAGACTTCATGAGAGGTATAAAAAAATCATTAGGTGCTGTAGGATCATGTTTTTGAGGTCTAAAATAACCTCTCTCGGTTTTGGGTGATTTGACTTTGTTTGCATTTGGAAAGGCGATCTCAGTAGATGCCAAAACTTACAGTGAGGGTCAGTTGAAAGTGGCTCAACAGTGTATCTTTCAAACTATCTGACCTGGCATCAAACCATCTACTCCATTGGCTCTAGTTGGTTAGGTAAATGCTAGTGAAAACCCCATTCTACCCATAGAGTCACCGGAACACTCGCGACCACGCTCGACCCAAGTGACCCCAAGGTGCACTAAGCACGATTGGGCAGCGATCTTCCGAGGCTCGTATCTTAGACTTCATGAGAGGTATTGACAAACCATTAGGTGCTATGAGATCATGTTTTTGAGGTCTACAATAACCTATCTCAGTTTTGGGTGATTTGACTTTGTTTGCAATTGGCAAGGTGATCTCAGTCGATGCCAAAACTTGCAGTGAGGGTCAGTTGAAAGTGGCTCAGCAGTGTATCTTTCAAACAGTCTGACCTGGAATTGAAATATCTACTCCATTAGCTTCGATTGGTTGGGTAAAAACTAGTGAAAACCTTTTTCTACCCACAAAGTTACCGCAACGTTCGTGACCATGCTCGACCCAAGTGACCCCAAGGTGCACTAAGCATGATTGGGAAGCGATCTTCTGGGGCTTGTATCTCAAACTTCGTGAGAAGTATTGACAAATCATCAGGTGATACGGGATCATGTTTTTGAGGTCTACAATAACCTCTCTTGGTTTTGGGTGATTTGACTTCATTTGGATCTGGCAAGGCAATCTCAGTCGATGCCAAAACTTGCAGTGAGGGTTAGTTGAAAGTGGCTCAACAGTGTATCTTTCGAACCGTCTGACCTGGCATCGAACCATTTGCTCCATCAACTCTGATTAGCTGAGAAAATGCTAGTGGCAACCCTGTTCTACCCATAGAGTCACCGGAACGCTCACGACCATGCTTGACCCAAGTGACCCCAAGGTGCACTAAGCACAATTGGGTAGCGATCTTTCAGGGCTCATATCTTGAACTTCGTGAGAGGTATAGACAAACTATTAGGTGCTACAAGATCATGTTTTTGATTTTTACAATAACCTCTCTCAGTTTTGTGTGATTCAAGTTCATTTGCATTTGGCAAGGTGATCTCAGTCGATGCCAAAACTTGCAGTGAGGGTCAGTTAAAAGTGGCTCAGCAATGTATCTTTCAAACCATCTAACTTGGCATCAAACCGTCTACTTTATCAGCTTTGATTGGTTGGGTAAACACTAGTGACAACCCCATTCTTCCCACAGAGTCATCAGAACTCTCACGACCACGCTCGACCCAAGTGACCCCAAGGTGCATGAAGCACGATTGGGCAGCGATCTTCCGGGGCTAGTGCAGGGTACCCTCCACTAGTAGGAATTTGAATTGCATTTTTATGTTTGTAATAAATAGGATGGATCTAAATAGATCATCCTAATTTTGGTTTGGAATCCCTAATGTGTGATCAAGGATCTTTTGGCAATGTTATAAGCCTAAGATACCTTAGGTCATGGGGTTCACCTAGTTAGTGATAATTTGCTAGGTTAGGCTTATGGAGTCTTAAAGGTTGATTTTAGATTATTTTCACTTGAAAAATCATGTTGATAGGTTTTGATCTCAAAAAGAAATCATAAACTCTATCGAGTTCATAAAATGGCATATTTTGCAAAATTGCAAAAATGCAATAAAAGTTGCTGTTGCAACTTTCTAAAATTTCTCAAGAGATTGGAATTGGAAACCCAAGAGTCAAATGGGTTCTCCAATCAATATACCTTCATTTTTAAGGCTATATATGCTCATCACTTTGAACCATAATGGTAAGAAGTTGATTTTTGTAAATTGACGCCATAAAGGAGGAATACAAATCATTTTTGAGCCATTTCTTAGAGTTGTACGGGCGTGTACAGACTTACAGGGTCATGATTTGAATGTGAGAATACTATATTTCATGTTAGTGAACATTTTCATTGATTTTAAGAAGTTTTAGTTTCATTTGTCAAAGTTATTTCAATTCTTTTCAAAACAGTCCAAGAAGCAAGCTTTTGTAGGGCCTTGAACACTAATGGAGGCCTAACTTGCATTCTAGCCATGGGTTTAACCTAAGAATTTGGAAAATGCAAGTTAGGTCTATGTGTCAATGGATTATAAAGGCTCATGCAGTGGCTCAAAGGGCAAGGCCTTCATGCATCAGGCCCTAGTCTAAATTTTTGTGAGGATTCAGTCTATAAAGTAGAAGAAAGTTGTAAAGAAGTGCATAGAATAGATAAGTGAGTGAAGTAAAGGTGGTTTTGAGTCATTTGGGGTTGGAGAAGAATATCTGAACCACTATACCAGTTCCATGAACCCTATACCTCATACTTGCTTTGTAAACCAAGCTTAATTAGGCCAATTAGGTCTGTGTCCAAGGTGGGTGTTAGGTGGTGCTGGAGTGGAGTTGGAAGGAAATTATTTGGGATCTTAAATAACTTCCAAATTGGTGTCTAAAAATGCCCTGATTGTATCAAGATACTTAGTTGTGAAAAAGTTAGAGTAGAAAACCTCTATTGAGAAGGCTACAAGGAAATTGGTGTGCAGGTCTAGTTTGCCATGGTACGGTTTTGGTGGGAATAAACCAAGTGTTATCTCAGAGGCCTTAGGTCATATGAGGACCATCTAAATTCTTGGGAGTGGTCAAGAAGTCCACTGGTGAAGAGTTCTATCAATAAGTTAGTTTTAGGCCTAGTGTCCCTAAAGCCAAAAAGGCAGTGAAGTTTGATTGAGTGTGTAACTTTGCAAAGGGAGTTTATTGGGATAGAAATACATTTTTTTGGTTGTGTTATACCATCAAAAGTGTTTGGGATTACCCTTAAGCCTTTGTGGTTGGTTGGTGAGTTGTGGGAGGTAGTAGAAGGGCACTCCACTTTCTTGTTGTAACCTCTACATTAGGGGCTCGTATATGTAAACTGTTTGATAGAATGCTTGCAAGTAGAGCATGACATATGGAATTATAGATAGGAGTAGTAGAACTAGTAAAAGGTATCCAAAAATGAAGTTTCCAAAGCTTTGTTAGGTTAGACTGGTCGATGATAATAAGAATTGGTTTTGCACATCGACAGTATTGGCATTCGAGAACATGATAATCTATAATGCAATTTCAATATTAAGACATTATCATTTCTTGAGAATGCCCCAACACTAAATGTCAAGGAGGACTCAACATCTTCCCTGATGGACAAAACCTTGTTTCATGCTCGGTTGTTGGATTCATAGAGGTCTGGGACTATATCAGTGGGAAACTTAAGAGTGATTTTCAATACCAAGCTGATGATGCCTTCATGATGCATGATAATGTAGTTCTTTGTGTCAACATCAATCATGATTCAAAGATGTTGGCTTCAGGTTTTGTAGGGTGGGAAAATTGAGGAGGACGTGCTCGCAATTGAATCCCAAAATACATATGTATGATGGCTTCGACAAAATGTTTCTTGGTGTCACTTGCATGAAGTGGTATGTGAGTGGAGAGCCAAAAATGACACACTCTAGTTATAGCACCAAGCATCCAATCAAAACATAGAGGCATTAACACTTGTGTTGCAATAAGATCCAGATGGCACTATTCTATAGAAATAGATCCATTTTGAAAGATGTAGAGCGCCAAGTAATATGGAATTTCATAACAAAATATTACTAAGGCACTCACAAAGGGGACTTTAATGTATTCGAGAAAGAAGATGTGGATAGACACATCCTCAAGAATTAGTTATTATAACAGGAAAGAAAATGACCGAAAGGGGAAAATAAATAAGGCTCGTAGAGGAGATTTTGGGGGTTCTAGATTCCGCCTGACTTGAGAGACTTTGTGCCAGGGGAGGGATAGATTAGGATTTTTATTGTAATGCTGGGAAAGAGGGATTTTATTTTTAGATAATGATTAATGTACAGGAACAACAAAATCTTTGTTGTTTTGCTGTGTTCAAAGAAGGATATGTCAGCATATTAAAACTTTGATTTTAGATGCTCACTTTTTGATTGATATTCATCTTTGAATGATATTGGTTTCTTTTGAATGCATATCTGTTATGTTTGATCATCAACACGATCATCTGTGGACTTTTTGCTATAGTTTTTCATGTATTTGGAAAGAACCATTGGTCTTTCTGTCTTAGTTTCTTTTTGTAATGCATTGTTTAGGCAAATGAAATTTGTAGTGTTTACCATCCTTTTCTTTTCAGTAAATTAGTCCCTTCGTGTCTATCTCATGTTTACGAATAGATGTTTGTAAGCCTTTATTGCTTTCAGGTTAAAAGCATTATCATTTATAGTTTAGTTGATTCATTGTAAATCCTGCACGGGGAGCTGTACCTGGATAATTTAGAGGGCGCTTATGCTTCTCAATAGCAAAGTGACCCAAATATTGGTGTTGGTTGATTCTTTTTATTTGGGCTTTGAGGGTCATTTTGTAAGCATTTCTTTGGAAGACAAATCTATTCACCAACAAGAAGTTAAACCTCAAACATAATAAGCTCCATGAATAGGGTATTCCAGAGTAAAGAAAAACAAATGTAACTTCAACAAGATATAATTTAAATCATAATGATAATCATAGTCAAGATATAACTTCACCATTCAATTCCATAAACATGAATAATAAATATGTATATACAAAAGATGACATAAATATAACATATAAATGAACATGTTATATATGTATCAAATGTATCAAAAGTATGTCCATATACAAATATGGCACATGCCATTTCAAAATGTCTACAAAATCAATGTTTTAAGGTGTACAATGTGGCATATATGCCATCTCAAAATGTCTCAAGTTTCATCTCTAAATGACCACAAAATGAAAACTACATCCTATGTTGTAGGGGGATCATCAAAATGTAGCCTCTTTGAAGAAGTGTTGGGCTCTGATTGATCCTGCATAAAAAATGAGTTCAAACCAAAGTTAGATTGCTTACTTTATATGATTTGTACATATATATATATATATATATATATATATATATATATATATATATATATATATATATATATATATATATATATATATATATATATATATATATATATATATATATATAGTTCATAATTTTCAAACACTAATTTAATTAAAATTATAACTAAATACAAATATTTGTACCTAGTCTCTCGATCGCCTACTAGGAGCAGGTGTCCTAGCATAAGTCTTGGGTAGTGAAGGGACCATGCCAGCAATACCAACTCTGACCTATAAATATATATTTGCAATAATGAGATTAGTAGAGTGGTGCAACATAGAGTAATAAATCTACAAAATAGGATGATAGCATAATAAAATTACAAATTGATTGAACTAAAATTAAAACTTACATCTGGTGATCCCTCCTCTGGAATAGTGGGCTGGGTCAACAAAGAAACAAAGGATTCTCGTGGGCCCTCTCTCATAGTCGGAGTAACCTATGAGAGTAAAAAGATTGTCAATTATATATGAATGTACTTCATCATAGCAAACCTAGTTACAAAATACAAATAACAATATGTAAAAGTCTATGTACAATCAGGCTATCACTCCGAATCGAGATGCCTATAACCCTACGCTGTCGAACCGATGTCGGGACATCATCGATAGCCACACCCTATACAATAAAGTGAAAGTAAAATATTTATTACTACACACAAGTGGCATACATATGCATGCATAATTAATCTTAAACAATTAAATACCTTTCCTTTGTCGACACCTAATGAAGGAACCCCCTCATGCCCCCCACTGACATCAGCTATAGCCTGCAAGAACACAATAAGATGACAATATATATTAGTAAATGTATGAATTTTATTGCTCTAATTGATAGAGATTTTTCCATGTACACCAAATGATATAAAAAAAAAACTAATGGGTACATAATTTATAATATACCGTATAGTCATCAAGGCCAAATGAAATGGCCAAAAGTGTGGACTCATCCACCTGTCTCACCTCCTCTTGTGTCATCGACTGAACATAAATGGAAAAAATATATATACATAAGTGCATGCAATCATTAAAACTAATCTAAATAAATAAATTATTTTTAAATTAAATAAGTCATGTGACAAATTTATTTATAATGTTTACTCTTACCATATCAACAGGAGTCAATGGCTCTGCCTGCACCTCCTGAGCACTCTCATGAGATGTAGATGCTCCATGAGGTGTTGTAGCCTCTACAACTGTCTCCTATATCCCCCTCATCAATATAATGAAACTAATATATATCAGAATCAGTAAGTGGTTTGAGGCACATATGCCTGCATGTAATGCACATATAGGGCTCGCATACATGTGAACTTCGAGGAGTTGTCGATGCATCAACAGCATCCAAAGGAGGCAACACTGACCTGGTCTAAGTGATCAATTGATCACTTAGTAAATGAATGGCCCTAATAGTCTATGAGGCAGCCTTTACAATGATATTGGGATGCTGCACTGGAGGAGGGGGTGCAAGATCAATGGGGGGACAAAGGTAGTGGCCTTTCGGCACTGGGAAGATGGCCTAGTCTAAGGAGCTCCTTTACTTACACCCATGTTGGGCCTCATACTCCAATAATCAACATGGTGACCAAGCACAAACTCAGCATACAATTTTTTAAGGAAATAAAATGGGACCTCCAAATTGCTATGGGGTGGTTTATCAAAAACCATCCACCAGTGATCCAAAAATTTTGTGCGCATTGCTTCATTTGTGCACCATTTTATTGATAATTTGGGCTTTTTGGGGTCAACTAGTATTCTGGTTTTAGGATCGACAAAAAGGGCAGCTATATCTTCCTTACTTATATTAAGGGCCGCAATCCCATCATGGTCAAGCCCATGATCAAATTGGGCATGCATATCATCATGCCAATGAAGAGCAACATTATGTTGCTGTGTGAGTGTGTCAATGTTTCCAAAAATTGTATTTAGTGTGGCAAGCATGAGACCTAATGTAGGTATATTTTGATACATGTTTTGGAAACCCCGTATTGTGTTCAAATTTTCTTGTATCAAATCTTGTAAAGATGGAGGGTTTTGAAGCGGGGGATTGTTTTGGGGATCGTTATTTGGTGTGGGAGGGTTATTTTCTTCATTTTTGTCAGCCATGCTTGATTAAATAAAAAAAATCTAAATTTCAATCTAATTTCATATATTATTACAAATATAAATACAAAACCCTATTTAAAAAAAAATGCTACATTTAGCATGAAAATGAAATAAATTAATAAAAATTATATAAATAACTACTTACCGAATATGCTTGGAGTTGAATTTGTTGTTTCTAATATCAGGTATCTGAAAATATATCAGGTATCTGAAAATCGTGGAAAGAACTTGAAGAAAATCGCGCAAGGAAATGAGGAAAAGGGCTCGTAGGTTTTGGATTTATGCCACAGTTATCGGGTACTCGATATTATCAGGTACCTGATTAGGCCTATGCTTTGGTGGTAGGTTCGCCTAGGTGTACTGACACCCAGGCCTACTAAAAAGTCAACAAGCACTTTCATTCACTTTTCGACAAGTGGAAAGTGAATGTTTTTCACATCGCCACTTTTTGGCCCCTCATGATCTTGCACATACCCATTAGAGGAAGTCCATGAAGGTATATGTGGATCACATTTCAACAATTTAACACTAGCTCAAAAACTTATTAGGGTTGGGTATTATTGGCCTGAAATGGAGAAAGAGGCTATCAAATTCGCTAAGAACTGTCAAAAGTGTCAAGTCCATAAAAACTTGATTCATGCACTAGGGAGAGATCTGATTCCCTTCACTACACAATGGCCTTTTCAACAATGGGCATTTGATCTAATAGGTGCTATTTATCCACATTATTCTAATGGACATACCCATAACATTATAGCTACATATTACTTTACAAAATGGGTAGAAGTAGTTCCTTTGACACAAGCAACTGGAAAGAAAATCTCTATGTTCATTTTGAATTACATCATATGTCAGTATGGTATTCCATATTCTATAGTCACAGATAATGGTGGCCAATTCAAGAACAAGGATTTAGATTCCTTATGCTCAAAATTCAAGATCACACAGCATTGGTCATCCATATATTATCCTCAAGGGAATGGACAAGCAGAGGAATCAAACAAGAACTTATTGAAAATCTTGCATCACACAATTAATAAAATAGGAATAGACTGGCATGTCATGATCGATCCAGCCCTCTGGGCCTATAGAACAAGTATCAAAATGGCTACTGGGGCTACACCTTTCACTTTAGTTTATGGGTCTGAAGCGATACTGCCTATTGAGGTTGAAATTCCATCACTAAGAATCAGAATGCATGGTCTAGTAACTGATGATGACTATAGAGTGTCTAGATTGCAAGAACTTGAACTACTAGATGAGCACAGACAAGTAGCATATGATCATCTCAAAGTATATAAGAAAATAATGTCTAGAGGTTACAACAAGAAAGTCAGACACAAAGAATTTCAAGTTGGCGATCTAGTCTTGAGAGAGAATCCTAAAAATCAATCACATAGAGAACGCAAGGGGAAGTTTGAACCCAACTGGCTGGGTCCATTTGTTATCACTGCTAGTTTTGGCTCTAGAGCCTATCAAATCTCAATGACTAAAGGAGAACATCTCTAAGAACCAATCAACGTTTTACATCTGAAGAAATTCTACACTTGAGGCGTTCAGTCTATGGTAAAATGTCTTGAAAAAATCATAAAAATTAGAAAAAGTCCTGAAAAAATGATCATCCTGGTGAAAACCTAGCAATAGGTGCCTTGATGTATCACAAAAAAATAAAAAAATAAAAAATACAAAAAAATGAGAAAAAGAAAAAGTGCCTTGGTGACAACCTGGAAACAGGCACCTTGGTAGCAAAAATAGAATCTCTTCCAAGATGGTGAAAACTCAGCAAATGGGTGCCACTTGTTCAAAATGCTCCATCTATCAACACAAACTTGGTCTTTCCTAGCTTTCAGTCCTTCTTTAATTTGTATATATCTCCTGGTTTGTTTCCTCATTCCTATTTTGAATAAAGTCAGTCCATACACCAATCAGCTCAAATGTCTATATCCTATCAATGTTCAAACCTGGGGGCAATCAATGTGATATCCTATAGTCCTCAATACCCCAGACGTGTCATATCCAATCAAAAGTCCTTTGAAGCTACATCTGAGTCTATCTATTTGTCTCCTCACCAGAAAGGATTTTGCATCTACAACAACACAAACAAACATCAACACAAACTGAAAACAATCTTTTCTCCACATGCTTTTATCATCTTTGTATGCTTACTGATTCACATTGAGATTTTTTCATATTGTGTCCTTTCGAGCTCTTCGATGATGTCCTTTATAGGATTTAGAGAGTGATGATTGGGGGCATAATCTTTTCTTTATTTTCTGCTTTGAGTGAAAATCTAATAAATTTGGAAATTATGGATTGAATTGGTGTCCACTATAAGTGCTTCCATCATGATTGGATGGCCACGTGTACCTTGACCATTGATACCCAAAAAATTCAAGGAAGTTTGATCTAACTTTGTCTTTTTGAGTGATTTGTTATTCTCTATTGTAAAACCTGTTGATACCCAAGGATGTGAATGATAAAGGGTCATTGCGGGTAAATTCACGTAAGAATGAGAATGATCTCTCCTTTGCTTCATGTGTTTGTACACAAGGCATATTTAGGTCATCAGAACATTTATGTTTTGATGCTTATACAAATTTCAATATCAAAATGGACATGATATTCAATTCATCCTGGCATTTATGCCTTGGTGCTTATATCTAATCCGACATTTCTGACTAAAAGTCCATATTCATATGCCCATGATTGTCTAGCCAGTGGACATTGTATCGACTATCCGGTTACCTAATAAATATTTAGTGATGAAAAAGACTGACACATGATCAGTGACTAAGTCCTAGGTCCTAGGTCTACATTTCATTCTGCATCTCATTTAACACTTTGCATGATCACATTTATCTCATGATTTCAATTCAGCTTGACGCTTAATGATTGTCTAAAATCTATGCTAAACATATCATAAGGACTGAGTATCGCACGAAGGTCTTCTTAACGGATCACCAAGTAGGTAGCCCTAGCTAATTTTGATGTTTTGAACCCATTTTCGGGATCAAAATCAAAATTTGAGATCATTAATATTGTCAAAATCATGATTTAAAATTTTCAGACCCAGGACAACCGAATGCTTGCATAATCGACCTTCTAAACATCAAAAAAACCCAAGATTCAACTTAACTGATTATCTAACATCAAACTATTCAAATTTCAACTTGGTCAACTGTGGTCCACTCATGGTCAAACCTAGTCAAACTTGGTCTCTAGGACCTTTAAACAATGCAGAACATGTTCCCAGACGTGTAAAACCAATTCTACAATCGATTAACATGCTTCTAATAATTCAAATGCTTGCTTTTCTTGCCATATTTTTATTTCATCCCGAAGGGGGCATGGTATTACACATCATTAACTAATTCTATCAATCAAATGTTTCCTTAGTAATCAAGACAACAACCACATCTAGTTGTTGATTCATCAAAAGACCTCATCTCTTAGGGCATATCAGGTTCATCAAGATCTATATCAATCTGGTATCCTAATCAAACTTGCGAACTTTATCACCTCTTCATAACCATTAGTTTAGTTGTGTTATTTCCTTAGCTCTTCGTAACTGAAGGGTTCAGATTTGACATCCTTTCGATTCCTTTGGAAAATCAAGTTTGGAGTCAGGATAGTCACTTCTTCATAATCATAGGTTCAGAATCAGGTGTTTTGACACTTCTTCGTAATCACCGGTTCATTGTTGATATAGTTAGCATCATCTTGATTCTTTGGTCAATCAAGACCTAAATCAGCATCTTCAAATCTATCAATCAGTTTCTGTCTCAGAATCAGTTAGTCTCTTAGGAATCAATTTCTCCACCACAAAACTAAGTCCACATCAACATCAAACATAGATTAATCTTTGAAACACTGTGCTTCACATAGTAATTCAAAGAAGGGCAAAATGTAATACCCCAAAAATGGGCTATAGGTTCATTAACCTCCTACATCATCAAATCAAATGAAATCAACATCAAAGTCCTAACCTAGGGCACATCTGCACATCAGCTCATCAAAACCCTAATTGATTTTATCCTAATTCTGCATCGGGAAATATTCCTTGAATATTCCTAATTATCCTAATTATATTTAATTGAATATTATTTGGCGATAAATGTCAATATTTATCCTAAAGTTGATTAATTGAATATGTCAAATATTTAATTAAGTTTAATTTTTCCACTTAATTAGATTTAATTATATTTATTCCTAATTAATATTATTTAATTTTGACAATAAATAAAAAATCCTATGAATAATTGATTAAATTCTTATTTAATTAATTATATCTAGTTGTCCATATTTAATGATATTGTTTTGAATAAAAGTTTGATTTAATAATTGATTAACCCGTAAATCAATTGTTTTAATTCAAAAATCACTTAAGTTGAGAATAAATCACTTTATTTTAAAATTAATTCATATTAAATCATGCACAATCAGAAAAGCAGTCAACTTTAAATCAATTATTAATTTCAATTTGTTAACTTTCTAAACTCGACATCTGATGGTGAGTTGAAAAAGTGAACTAAACTCTATTTTGAGATAAAAAGTGCTTTTGCATGATTTTATGAGTTGATCTCTTCCTGATTTCTTGTTAACTCAAAAATCAACCTGAGTTTATCAAGAGTGATTTATGGCTTTTCTCAATGCATCCTCAAGCCCTAGATTTCTGTATAATCAAGGCTCAACTCTTCACAAAAAAATCCCTCAAATTTGCAAATTACTTTGGCAAATTTGCATCTAAAGAATCTAGCTCTTGCGAATAGGCGATTTGTGAGATTTTGTTATCATTTCATTACTTTGCATCCATTTTTCATATCAATTCATAGCATTATTAGATAAATTTGCATAGCAATTTCATTCATCTAGATTAGATTCATATCAGTTTTCATCATAATTGCATCAAAAATCCAAAAAAATAGATTAATTTGCACTCATTATCATTTGCATTCAAATCCTTCGTTTAGGTGTTGCATTGTCACCAATCTCGGTTTGAATCTGAGAATACCATAGTTGCACCTACTAGAAGGCAGTAAATCGCCTGGTTAGCTATTTTCATTTATATTTCAAATTCTTGATTTGCTAACCTCTAATATTTTACTGAAGTGTTGTGTCTCCAGCTAGGTACGATTTTCACACACACAACTATTACCGGTCAACAATTGTTCCTTGGTTGGTTCTTCAACCAGCTTCTCTATTTCTTCATCATCATCACTAAATTATTTAGCCAGATTATCCATCATCTTCTTTGATTTTCTGCTCACTATTACTCCAACTAAATCCATTTTGATTCTTAGCTTTTCTTCCTCATAGGTTCCAAACCTAGTTGCCTTCTTGTCTTTGGGCTCAGCCAAAAGTTCCTTTATTGACCTAGATGCTATTCACTGTCAAGTTTGTAATCCATAGGTGGAAACCATGCAGTCCTCAGTTCAACTACTTTAATAAGAGTGGAGTCGGTGTCCACTAGAAAATAGATATCATCTTTGTATTTTTCTACTAACTATATAGGTATCCTACTTCTCTTGTACATTCTTTCTTTGAATTTATCAAAGCAATCATCTATAACTGCGCTTCAAAGTTCTGGCCTAAAATTTTATGAATTCATCGATTTGTATGATGATTGGTTTGTTAACATCCCATTGTTCATTACCAACTAAGGGAAATGAGTTTTGCAGATAGAAAAATATACATACTAAGAGTGACCCAAACTTATATGTGTTGGTCTTAGCAACATGGATGGTCCTCATGTTTTCTTCTATTTTCTTCAGCATCATCTCAGCGAGATCTAATTGTAGTCCTTTCTTCACAAATTTATATGCTATGTCAACATTTTGGCAAGGAACACTTTTTGGGTCTGCTAGATTGGAATATCTTGTAGGCAATCACATAGGATCCAAATCTAGTCTTAGGGTCATGGATTGTATTGATCTGTATGCCTCTATCATCCCACTAGGCTCCTATTAATTTCTCAATATCATTCCTCAGTGGGTGCCTTAGGGATTTTTCTTTGTCAATTGTTGGATAATCAGTGACCATGTGAATAACATCCTTTGTGATTTTGACCGGTTCATCCAACCACATTTTTCCCTCGTGTACTTGGCTGAGTACTACCCTAATCCACTTGGTCTTGAAATCCTTCAGGAAATGAATGGAATTAGTTAAACCTTTGATCTCCAGGTGTGTATGTTCATCCTTCAACTTTCTATCCTTACATAACTCCTTGTATGTGGATTGTAGCTCAAAATTTCCTATTTCACTAATCTTGTAGTGAATGTATGACCAGATGTCTTGAACCAACAAAACCCTAGGTGGTATGCTAGAGAATGTACTTTTATCATCAACGTGTGATGCGACCTCGGGGTGTAACTTATATTTTGGTTCTTCATATATCACGGGTTTCATTAGTATAACCTTCTTCTCACTTTTGGCCTTAGATTGAATGGTCTTTGATGAGGATGCCTTTGTTTTCAAAAAATTAGGGCTTCATGAAAACTGTATGTAAATAGCTCATTTTTCTTTAAAATTACTTGAATCAGTTCCAAATTGTTTGTGAACTGCTCAAATCATTGTAAAGAGCTTGGAATCTCTTTTCTCAAATCTTTTTCTTTTCACTCTGGTTTCGCTCTGGTTTGTTGTGTGAAGAAATGAGTTGTCTCGGCACATATTTATACTTAAAAATATTTTCCAGTGCAAAGTTTTGCATTAAATGCTTCACCAACCACAACTCAGTTAAAAATAAAACATTTGGTTATCTCATTTTGATACTTCTATTGGTGAACACTAACAATGCTTGGTTGGCTACACAACTCAATTAACCTTAACACTTTCACCGACTAACAAACTTTCACTCGGTCATGCTTTCACCAACTATGCTCATTTCATGTTCAAAACATATAACTACCTAGTGCATCTTATTTCATGTTGATTTGGTATTCATGCAATAGATACAAGGAACTGTTGTAGGATATAACTAATTAAAATTCAGTTCCAATACATACTTAATTTTCGTAGGTGGAGGTGGTGAAATCACCTAACCTAAAGGATGATGTGTCACTGACTGTTGTGCTTGTTCTTGCATTATCTTCAGTTGATCTTCTCCACATTTGACTCATTTTCCTTCTGATTCCATCAGTGGTGTTCTCATTCATATCAGCATTCACTTCTGGTGCTCAGTCTCTCCAATATTTACTTAAATGACCGACCTTGTGACAATGCAAACATGTCATTCCAAAATTTATCTAGTCTCTAGATTTTCCTCTCCAGTGTAATCTCATACAATTTTTTGCAATATGACCATATCTACCACCTTTTTTACAATTAACCCAAGTGTTGTAATCCCAAGTATAAAGGTTACCTTGCCTTCTCGTTTGATAGGTGTTGTTCTTTATTTTTCAGTTTCTAGACTTGTTTCATCTTTGTCCTACATTCATGTGATATATGGCCATGCTTGTTGCAAGTGTGATAGTGCTTTTCCATGTAGTGTCTTTAAGGTGACTTATTCAACTTTGATCTACACTCATGTGCTTGATGTCCATACTTGTTGCAATTATAACAATAACCATCAAATTTAGGATTAGATTTGGGAATACATTTTGCTTTACTTATGCAAACATTTGATGTGTGACCTAGTTTTCCATAGTGATAGCATGAGAGCTTCTTTGGACTTGGATTTGCATAGGCATTCTTTTGTTCATCTTATTTTGATGACTCTCCCTGCTCGGTGTAACCTTAACTAGTAGTGTTGTCTAGTCTTCTCTAACTATTTAGGAATTCATCCATCCTTTTGGTACTTTCTTCATTTTTCTTTATCATGTCATTATGTTGTTGTTGCATTTTTATTTCATTCTTTAGTCTTTCATTCTCTTCCCTTAATTCACCAATATCTTCCAATTTCCTAGCAAGTTTATTGTTTACTCGGTTGATTTCTTGACTCATGAAAACCATCTGATTGGATATTTCAAAGTGATGCTCAGTAAGCCTTAGTATTTCAGATTCTTTCTCTTCCAATTTGTTAGTCATTTTTCTTATATCATTCTTACCATTTGAGTCTCTTGTCTAATTTGTAGTTCTTTCACTTGATTAGTAAGGCGTTGATTCTTTTCAGACAAATCTAATATGGTTTCTTCAGATGCACAAAATATACTTCCAGATCCTTTAGATAATTCTTCTATCTCTTCACCCTAATAATCAATTTTATTGTGTCGAAATACTAATTCCTTCCTTTTGATCAGTGACTCTCTCAGTTTTTCTCTAGCATCCTTAAGTTGTTCCATGGGAAACTGCATCTCCAATTTCTGATTTTCAATAGTCTTATCAAGCTTATACCTTTCTGTCTCTAAGATCTTTTCCTCTTCAATGAGTAATATTCCTCAACAAAAGAACTATCTCTGATGCCAATTTTTGGGATTATGGAAAGGTGAGTTACTGAGAGGGGAGGGGTGAATCAGTAACCCTAAAAACTTTTTTCCCTTCAAACTTTAAGATAAGTTCCTTAATTAACTGACTGCAATATTTACAGTCTCCATACATTCATTAATATAATTGAAATGTAAATACTTCTAGTCTAATCAAATAAGCATTCATGAAACTTCATACACATAACACTATGATTTTGGTATCGTAGAAACCCTTATTAGAAAATAAAAAATGTAGTGGGGATGACACCCACAAAGATTCACTAACTATAGTAATAAATTTTTTCGGTTAAGGCTACAATATTTGATCACTTCTAATGATCTTACTCTATTATGAGTAACAATAAAGATCTGTTACGATCTACCTGGTTAAAGTACTTGAGCAACACAATTAAGTGTGCACTCAATTAAGAGATTTACAAAAAGACTTGTTAGGTCTACTCTATTAAGAGATTTAAGTTCTTCCAAAATTGTTAGAAAGTAATAGTAGAATTGATCTTTATATAGTAACTAAATTTTCTTGATTTTAGATCTGATAAGTACTTAACTATTATCACCTTGCTGTGATGGATTTCTACTCTGAATTCTACTCGGTAGCCTTCTGATCTAATACTGATTTAGTCCTTGAATGCTCTGTCAATACTTTAACTTCACAACCCTGTTTGATCTTTAGATGTTTGTATATGTGGCTACTTCATGTGGGGTACATGTCAAAATAACATCTTGAAAATTCTTATAACAAAGGATATTGACCTAATTAGGTTTATGGCATCATCTAGAAAACCTAAGATCTACGACCCAAATGAATAACATAAAACATAATTACATAGGGATCATGAATCACTAAATGATTACATCCACATTTAATCTTCACCTTGATCTTTGTAAGTTGTTTTCTAGCTTGGTGTAAATCATTTATCTTGTAGTATGTGCAATTACAAAGTTTTATGTCCTTGTATTGCTCAGTATACACTGCATTCACCACTCTGTAAATTAGTGGTGCTCATTATATATGAATGCTCAGTTAAAAGTGTGCTCGGTGCTCGGTAATCATCTGACTTGGTATGAATGCTCGGTCAAGACTATGTTCGATTATTATGATATTCTTCCTTGTGCTCTTCTCGGTATCTATATTTGGTGTGTTGACCAAATAGCCTATTTGCTTCCTTTACTGACTGTATGCGTGACACTAATGACAACATATAACTAAAATTTTTCATAAAGTAGCTAGAAAAAAAAAAGATTTAGTCCAACAATAAGTATTCTAGATATATTTTCTTGCCAAGAAAATTTATTGTACACCTCAATTATTCATGTTCTGACATTTAATATCCATAAGAAATTGAATGCACCCATTAAAGATTATATCTCCAAGAAAGAGCATCAACTTTTAGAGAATAACATGGTTGATCTCTTAGAGACCAACATAGGGTCATCAAAAAAATTGGATCTTATCTTTAAGGTAAACAACTTAGATCCTTTCAATGATAAATCAAAGATTCATCCTCTAAAGAATAATATTCAAATTTGAACACTTTATACTAGACACAAAAACAATAAAGAATTTATTCAAAGGGAGAAGATGGGGGAGATAAAATTATAGGGTGAAGATATCATAAATTCGTAAAGAAGGAGAATTATTGTGAAAATTAACAATCTAAAAGAGGCTTTAGTTAATTGTTAATCAACCCTTCTTAATAGAATTTTGAATCATAGATCCTTTTCTAGTAAATTCATTTTAAGAACCTTGACAATACATGGGGTCTTCACTAAAGGGGCAATACAATATCATGTGCATTCAAATTGGGGGGTTTAAAATGGGCAAAAAAAGGGGGCAATATATTACCTAAATAGGGGGGAGGGGTTTTTTTGGGGATGGTGGGTAAGGGGTTTATATAGGAAAATTGGTGTAGGGTATTGGAGGGGTATTAGAGGGGTTGACAAAAAAGTAGTTTTGGGAAATTTTTTTGAAAATAGGAATATTCTTTAGTATGCCACGAATGCATGTGCTATGATTTAGGTTAACTAAGTGAAGCCCTCGTGAGAAAATATCAACACCCCATAAATATTTATAACTTCTAGATTTTATCCCACATATAATTCAACTTCTTATGTCATCTCTAATAAAGTAACTACTATTAACAAGGCACTCCTAGAATGTGAAATTTAGACTTAAAACCCTTAAATTTAAAAATTAAAGTATACTTCAACAAATAAAGAACATCATTAGCTATAACCTTTGTATTAATGATCAAAATGGAATGAGCCTCTTTTTCTTAATGCATCTATTAGATTAGGGAAAATTATCAACTCTTTTATCATATCAAACTTCATGCTTAGCTATTATGAGAAAATTAAGAGCATTTTTATGGTTAGATATTGTGACATCACTAGCTTTAACAACATCCTTAAAAGGAAAAGGAAACAAACCACATTGGGCTCCTCCATGGATATCTTGCCACCATAAAATTAACACCAAAAGAAGAAGAAAATTATATGGAGAATTAAACCTTAGTACATAGACCAAAACCAAAATACACAAATTAAAGAAAAGTTAAAAACATGAACACTTGTACGCACAAAAATGAAATAGTTAGTAGTTCACACTCATATAGAAAGAAAAATATAGACCACAAACTCTCACCAAAAAAAATCTTCTTCCATTCAAAAAATTTGATAAAAAAATAAAAAAATATTATTTAATATTAAATATAAGTAATATAAAGTGTGAGTTTGAACTTAAATCAGCTAATTACATAAATTCAAATATTATTTTATCTCATCTAAAACTGAAAATAAGATTGACTAAAGTTGTGTATCTTGAAATTGAAATCCAATGTAAATTTTTATTGATATAATACTATAAAATAAGAATGATACTTCAAATACAGGGTTATATTTGAATTAAATAAAATAGAAATAAATAAATCTTAGAAAAATTGAATGCATAAAACAAAATTATGGCAGGTAGCATATTTGGGAGTGCAATTTGCTAATTTTTTAGAATTCCATATTTTATTACCACAATACAATCTAGATTTTTAAAACTAAAAAAGAGTTGAAACTTAATTGATGAAATTAGGAATTGTGTGAACATTCTATTTTTGCCTAGCTTAGACTAAGATTGTCTATTTTATAATTAATTTTTACTTTATCATTTAGTTTACATGATCGTTGATTATTTTTACATTGTCAAAGTCTTCTTTTTATATTTTCTTAGATTTTCTATATGTGCATTTATTGATGCAATTGTTTAGAAGCCTTTAAATTTGTAATTCACTTTTACATTTGACTAAGTTATCAACATCTAGAGATATGAGAACCAATATAGCACATATATTTCATCTTTTGATCTATCATATAGAAAATATTAACAATAAGAAGTTTTATATATGATGTTGATATTGATGTGATATTGATCAGTCATTTTGTTACTATACCATATCTATAAATGTGAATACTATTACAAATAAGAATTTACATATATCTTCTAATATCCATTCCAATGTGCTAAGGTCGTTCTATTTAGCAATTTGTGATAGGATTTGATATATCCATAGCTCAATAAGTTCATAGTTTTCCCATGTTTAAATTTATAGACATATGTTTATCTTTACTCAAAAGTATACTTTTTTTCTTATGTTTCTTTCAAAAAATCTCTTGGATTGAATTATTTTTTAACCAATATAATCATATCCAAGTTTTAGGCTAATATAAATTGTGAGTAGATAATATTCTTTTAGTTAATCATTTGGTAGATGAAATCTTGAGATAGTTATTAGCCAATAAAGAAATAAATATGACCAGTCAAGACATGGGTAATTATAATAAATTACAACAATCATGATAAATTACATTGTGTTTCTTCATGTTGAAAGCATGCACCTACATGTTACAAAAATTCATGGGAATCACATCAAACCTCATTCAAGATCCCATGAAAGGGTTTCCTACTTGAGCTAATATCCTTTCAACTCAGCATTTCATTACTTGTTTAGTATCTTTCTTTGTGAGAAAATTCACATAGATCTCATCAAATTATCCATTGAAAAAATGGAAACACTAACACAAGGTTTGATTTAGAAAAGCCTTTAAATGGTGCATTACATTTTTCCTATTTTTATGTGTGTGTAAATACAAATTTAATAGTGAGAAAGTTATAAAAGAGTAGAGCCAGGTATTGATAGACTGCAACAAAATTTGAATGCATACATCATATTTAGCTATATTTTTGGGAGAGAAATGTACATAACTTCATTATTACAATTTGTTTATCATTTTTTCAAGTGTCAAACACCTTTACTATAGGGAACTCAATGCCCCTATCAAGCACAATCTACTCTACATTTCATCGAGTTCCTTTCTACAATCTCATTTCAACTCTACCCTATTCTATATACTTTTCATTCTATGTATGTTATTTATTTTTATATTCAATCATTTTTCATCATTAACCTATAACACATGCACAAAATTTACTATCTCATTTCTTATCACAAATGAAAAGAGAATAGGAACTATAAGTGGTTAGCTCTCCTTTGTGGATAGTAGGTTGGCCTATTCTTGTTTGCAATATTATTATAAGGAATTGGGATTTTTAGATAGCATTTATTGTCCTAGAGGTGGTGTTCACATCATTTTAGTATGATAATGTGATACAATATGTGATATCTAATAACATCATGTGTGCATTGTGACGCATGTAAATATTCTTAAATATTGGGTATGTAATCATGATATATAAATTATAGGCCATCCATTTGATTAATTTAAGTTTTTTTAATAGATTACATATGAATAAAATACTCTTACCTCTCCCAATTAGAATAGTTTGCAGGATTAAATATTAAACATAATATATATTCATGTATCATTTAGGGCTAAGCACTAATGATAATTTTTTTTTGTAAATGTATGTTAGATTTTTTTTAAGGTAAACTAAAAATAAGGGTCTTGAACCCTATATAAATAATTCCAAAGGTATGGATGATGAAAACCAAAAAAAGCCATAAGTTGTAGAGAAATAATAAAAATACATATAGAGGAGTACCTATGATCAAGTTGCTAAAGAAGACAACAATTAAAAGAGAGTGTAGGGATTTTTCCTACTTAAAAAATATTAATTTGGGAGGGATTTCTCCTATCACCCATAGCATTAGTATGAGATTTGGAAGATGAAGAAGAAACATATTTTTTTTCTTCTATAAATAGAATTCTAAGCAATACTATCCTATAAATGCTCATTAAAAGGTGAAACATGACATGAAACCCCACAAAAATACCTATAATAACATGAAGAGGGAGCACCCACATGCATAGGACAATATAGATTGGGTGGGAATTCCCAAAAAGCCCATCTACACAAGAACAATAATGAGGAGGTTCTAAATTTAAAGGAATATCAAACTACAAAGAGGGGATGGAGAAAGAGGTTCTACCATAGATTATTAAGGTTATTTGAGTCTATAAAGTGTGAATAAAAACTACTACAAGTGGTAATATTTTCCCTAGAGGATCTAAGTCCCAACTCTCCACTTGAAACAAACCCTTCGGTACCTATGACCTCTAATATTATTAAATATTAAGAGGAATGGCTACATTTAACTTTTTTTACTAATTAATTAAACTATGTAGATCATCTATTGTGAAAGTAAAAGCTATTAAGACCTTCTAGACATCTATGTGAGCTATCTACGATATACATGTGTAGGTCTAGAATAATATTTTAATGAACAAGAATCTCATATAAAAAAATATGAGAAGAGAAAAACTAGAGGTCAAATCATGGCCTCTTAGAGCAAAAAGAGGAAACAGAAGGCAGAAGAAGATAGTGCGAAAATAGATTTGGATAAGGAGATTACAGAATTAGGTAAGTCTAGGAAAATAAGGTTTGACATTCTAAAGACTGCAACTAAAGTTGCACAAGTAATTAGGGAATAGGGAATGATTAGCAACATTAGTAACTTTAAGTTTTCTAGGTTATTTGATGAATATAATAAAATGGTTGAGGATGCAATTGTATTTCATTTTCATAAGTTCATTAGAGTTCCAGAGAAACTTAAAGGTTATATACATGATGAATAAATTTTGAAGTAGATGTTAGATGGGAAGTTGTAGTCAAGGATGAAAACAAACTAAGAGAAAGAACTCTTATTTATACTATTCCACATTTGCAAATAAAGGAAGTGGATGAAGGACTTGAAAACTACAAAGGCAGATTCAGTATTGGTAATAGGACAAGAAAATTATTAGTTGGAAAAGAGAAATAAGTTGAAGATGAATCAGTTATGATTTGGAGAAGAATATTCAATTTAGACAAACCACTGGCATAGGATACTAATAGTACATCTCCAGGAGATGACACATTTACTATGCATGAGCTAATAAGAGGCATGTTAGGAAATGTACCAACATATATATTGACCTAACAAAAGATACCATTGGTGATGAAGATGACATAATCAATACTCCTAATCCTCCCATGATTGGAGATGAAGCTGAAGATACACCACTCTAGACACCACTGGAGATGAATCCTATTAAAATTGATAAGGATGCAGTTGATGCTGAAGTCAACAAATTTTTTGTAGTAGGAAAGAACAAGGAAACATAATAGGTAAATGAGACCATAGAACAACCCGAGGACATTAAAAAAGAGGACACTCAAGATAAAAAAGCTAGGCAACAGCAAGAAAAAGAACAAAAAAAGGAAACATATAAGGACACACAAGGAGACAATACCAAAATAGGGGGAAAAAGTACTCAATATACTACTAGTACACAAAAGGTACTCCCTACAACAATGACCCTGGTCAATACTGAAACTCTTAATCCAGTTGATATGAGGAAGATAGATGAGAGGAAACAAGGTAAAGAAGAAAAGACACTCATGTATATACAATTTTGCTTATAGTCTATGGCATTGTTTCCCAAAAAGGGGGAGTACATACTATATAGATTATCAAAGGGAGAGTAATTTTAGGGGGATTATGTCAATTTTCATAAGTTTTTTCCATCAATGCCAAAGGGGGAGATTTTTGGCATATTGATGAGATAGATGACATTTATGATGAGTATAAAGAGAATGGTTGTCATTTATGGAAAACCATTCAATTGGTGATATTATTTTTGCTAAGTATGAGAAGTTACACCAACTCTTAAATAGGTATAACCAATTGGTAAATAGTATACTAATTAGTAAAGTAACATGGTGATCAGTACACGAGAAGGTAGTTGGTGAATAGAACAACATGATAAGGTTAGATAGGTAAAGGACAAACACTAAGACCATGAACTGATATAGGTAAAAGTAAAGACACTAGAAACTGATCATAAAGGTGAATAGGTATAGATATATATGTTATCAAATAGTTTTACTTCATTAGCCAAATCGGCTATGACTGTGGAAGATTTCACTCAAACTGAACAACAAAGAACATTGTATATTGTTCAAGGAGATGATTGAATCAATTTATTGGAACTTGTGTATAGATATTTTTATGATTCCAAGGCATGTTTGAAAATAAACTTGAAGGAATATTGTACATTGGAAATAAAAACATATGTTGTGATTTAGTCGACGCGGTAAGGGTTTTATGTTTTTGCAAGTTAATTGAGTTTGGAGAAACACATTTTGAGAAGAATAAAAACCCTAATTAGGTTTTACACTTGGTAGTGAAGACAGTAAATTAGGATAGAGTTGCAAGAAGAAATATGAGATTGAAGCAATTATTGTTGTTGTGATAAGTTGATGAAGATTTGAAGCTACAATCACAAATCTATTTGCAAAGATGTTATAGAGTTGAAGTCAAAACAAGAATAGACCATAAGGGATTTGATCATCATTAAAGAGTTCAAATTACAGTTCATTTATTCTTATTATATTCCTAATAGTTTCAACAGGTTGTAAATCCCTTAACCAGGTAGTCTTTAGCAGGACTTCTTATGTAAATCCCTTAATAGGGTGAACACTGTAATAGTGGTATTAAATCCTTTAGCAATGTAGTCTATAATTGGATTGAAGATACTTATAATAAGGTATCAGTCACTCCTAACAAGGTGAGCCACCTAGAAAGTGATAGATTGTAAGCTCTTAATTGGGCACTCTTTTCTACTGCAGTGAAAGGATTGTGGGTGTCATCCCCACCGTGGTTTTTTCCTTTGACCAAGGGTTTCCATAATAAAAATAAGTGTGTTATGTGTGTGAATGTATTTTTATTTGATTTATTAAACTTTCAAATTGTAGTTTCTATTATATGCTTCATAGTTTAGAAGTTTCTTTTATTAATGTTTAAGGGTATCAATAAAAGGTTGAAAGGTTTTATTAGTACTGATTCTCCCCTCCCCCCCCCCTTCTCAGTAGCTATTATTTCCAATAATCTTATGGTATTTAGTTTCATCTTTCTTTTCCATAATTTGATTAAATCATGCTTTGTCATTTTAAGTTATATTTTGTATGTTGTTATAGTCCCAATCTCATGCTCTAGTTTAGTTAAGGATCAATGGAGATATATTTTCTATTTCTCAACATTCTCCTATTTTTGTTGAGTTTATGTGAGATATTTTTTAGTTTAGTTCATGTCACAAGTTTGGTGTAGAGGTTGTGAATGAATTAAGGGATTACCCTCTCAGGTCTTGCAGAGCCCAAAGTGTAGAAGGGTAGAATTAGCCTTGTCAGTTGGTCCAAGTCCTATAAATTATAGATTATTGGAGTTGGCATCTCTATAGATGGTCGTTAGGGTAACTTGGTTTCTTTTTAGCATAAACCCTTTTTCAAGAGCCAACAACTCTCATATGAATTCAAAGATGTCTAATCACTAAATCCATCATAGCAAAATTTTTGAATTTAAAGATTTCTATTCTAAATTGTACAATCATTTGCAACTTCCATCAGGCTCTCCTAAAGCTCAATGTTCTCATTGAAAATTATATTTTCAGATTTTTGGTCTTCTTCAAGTGGCCATATCTTAGTAATTCTAGACATCCTCACCTCCATGTATTGAGAAAGATTAATGAAAGATTTTTTTAACTTCACACAAACCATTTTGAACAAGGGTGGGCACAATTCCTTGATCAATAACCAAGTTTCCTTCATCATTCTAAGATCTACACTTAGATTTGCATGCACTGTGTTTCTCATTACAAGATTTATCATCATGGCCATATGCAAGTTCATCATAGATTGACAAATCTGATATGTTTATTTCATCAAAACTTTGATCCACTTCACAAGATGACAAAGAACTCTCATCAATCGAAAATATTTCATCCTTGTCTTACAATAGATTTGAGAGTCTATGAAGACCATATTATTTTATTTATTAGTAACATAATGTCTAATTTTACTCTATAATTTCACCATATAGAGGATTTTCAAAGAAATCTCCAAATAATTTTTAGATTCGTCATGAAAAGGAAAATTATGATTCTCGTCTATATTATCTTCAAAGAGTGAATTTCAACACTCTTGAAAGTTATTTTTAGATGCACACAATGTTTATACTTTCTAACCACAACATGTACCTTCATTTGTTGTAAGTGCCATAACTTCTTGAAGGGAATTCATCTCTTCCAATTGTATGATGTCATCATCTTGAATCATGATATCATAACAAGCACAATCACCTTCAAAAGTAGAAAGAACATGAAAAGATTGAAAAATTTCATTGATATGCATTATGTTATCATCTTGAACATTAGAACAAAACTCATCATAACCAATCTCATTATCTTCACAAGTAGGAAGAGCATCCATCATTTCAACATTTTCATTTTTATTACCAATGAAGCTTTCAATATTACCATCAGTTGCATATGATATTCATACATACTATTATGGACACTAGGAAAACAAATATTATTTGTCACATCATAAAGTAAAGGACTAGAAGGTGACTCCTAACTAGGTTACAATCAAGACTCTCATTATTGGTATATGTACAAGCTCTTCATTAATCAATTGTTTTCCACTTACCTAGGGATACACCATATCATTTATGATAAAATCTTTGCACTCTTTATTTTAATCATGATTAACACATGGTTGCAAATGAACCTATGTTGGTGTGACGTCTTCACTCTTGGAAGACCTTCTTGTTTTGATGTCAATCAATGTTTAGATATGTGCTAATGATTCAAGGATACCTAAATGATACTGATAAATAGTTTGAGTCTCAATTTGATATGCATTAATGGATGCTACTTGTTGAGGGGGAAAAAGAATGCATTCACTTGAGTGATTAATTTTAGGCATAGACACACTTGTCAGCTTCCCATATATATATTTTTAAATAGGAACATGAGGTATGACTGCATTTTAGAAAAAAAAATACTTCATTCATGCATACTTCAACATAATATAACTCAGGAGTAATATTGGAAAAGGTATTATCCATAGTTTGAAATGTAATATTTAACTTGGGTCAACAAAATAGTAATTAATCTAAAAGTTGTTTACAATCCTTGATACATTCAACTTCACATGTAGCTCTTTGAGAAACTACATTTCCAGAATTACAAAATTTTACTAGTCCAAATTTCATTATCCCTTCTATGTCCATTGCCATTTGAAAAGCCTAATGCAAACTTTGGGGCTCTTTATTTCTTAACTATTAGCTTTTTTTGTAAAATGTGCCCAAATATACCACTAATACCATTGCATCCCAAGGCCTACAATTCTTAGAAATCTTCTTCAAGGCTTTCATGAATCTCATATTGAATTCATGAACTAACTCACAATTTTTAATATGAATATATATGAAATCATTAATCACTATGGACACACAAATTCTTTCACCAAATTTCTTACCGAATGCTGATTGAAACTCTCTCCAAGAGCTAATTGAATTTGAAAAAAAATTCAAAAATCAATCTTTTCCCTTATCCTCCTAAGATTATATAAACAATCTCATGATTATATCCTCATAATTTATTCTATCTAGTCATCTATTAAGTTACCGAGTCTATGAAGGTTCTTGTATGTTGATTCCCACTTTTGTCTACTAAACTTTGGAATCTCTTTTCTGATTTCAGCTAGTATCAAATTTGCAAAACCATGGATGTCATTAAACTCTATAGCCTTATATCTTTAAATTCTAAAATCTCTTTTTAGATTATATAATGGAGGGTTATTGCATAGTGTGATTTCATTTGGAATCACACAAGGATACACAAATTGAAATACCCTTACACTCATTCTCTTATAAATGTTATTTTCATAACATGAGATCTTAAAACTACATAAAACATAACATACTACAAGTGCTAAGAACTCTTCTTAATGTGCATGAATTTTAAATACATGCATCCTTCTCAAAAGTATAAAGAATACAATCAATGACTAAGAAGTATGTTCAAACTAATATGTAATTTTTTTCCTAAATTAGTGTTCAAATCACTTGAAGGGAACATTTAATATCTTTTGAATTCTCATAAAATACTATTAAACATAGCATCACTTTTTCAACAGTTATGAGAATACCCAAAAAACTATAGCAAGTTCTACACTCTCCTCTTTGATTAAAAGAAGGTAGATCTAGATCTTTCTTCACATCTCCATATGGTTTTTCATTCAAAGCATCACTTTCTTGTAGAGGAAAAAAAATTAAAATAGAAAAAAATCCAATTAAAGCCTCAATTCATTCTAGGTTTTCTCCAATCAATAGAGTCACATAAATCCTTCTCATATTGCTATAATAAAATATTCTCCTTGTTAAAAACCTCTAGATCTTAAATAAATTTCAGATTCTAACATTATAGACTCTTTTGTTCAATGAATTTGGAATTGATTCCCTAATAGAGTTTTTATTTTATTGGTTCCTCTAAATAATTTCTTAGATTCACCTAAGAACTAGCCTTCTTCTATCTACGACAATATGAGATCAATGGCCAACTAACAAGAATTTTCTCATATGATGTACAAATCCTTGTACACTTTAGTCTCTATAGGACCTAGGGTCTAACCTTGGTAATACTTATGGATTTTAATAGCTTCAAGACAAGTATTACATTTCAATAGATGACTCTTAGTGTATGTAACCAGAATACAAATGACCCATTCTAGAATTGGCTCAATTCTAATTGTATATTCTCTATTCATTCATGAGATAAAAAATAATTCAAAACTACAGCAAACAACAAGAAGGGAAAATGTTCTTTGATTTTAAGGTTATTCTGAAGTTTCCTCAAGCCTTCTATAGATCAGTGTGTATTCCTAGCCATAGAGTCACATACGAAACTATAAAAGAAACTCCATCATCAAACCAAATCTTATCAGTTGATTCATATATATTAAGGTCTTGCATTAACAAATTCTCTCATGAAATCATAAAGCTCTTCTTATAGATCCAAATAATGTACTCACAATCACTATTTTTTTATCAAAGAATTTAACTCTTTCCTAGAAGAAGGACCGTAAATAAATATTATACTCTTGGGAAGACTAAGGAAATAGACTCAAAAATTAAATCAATATTGTGAACCTGCATGATAGTGAATACAAAATATGGAGGCAACCTTATGACAATGTCATTTATGCCTTGAATCTGATAGACATTTGCATATGAAATTAAATACTTACAACCTATACATCTTATCTATGACAAAAATAAAATCACTACACTATTTAGAAACTTGAGAGAATGAAATTTTCAAAACCATTAGAAATGAGAAAAAAAGAGAATATGAATCTATTAGTGAACATATTTTCCTTTATTAAATAATCTTTGAAAACGACTCACAATTCCCAAAATGAAAGATAAATGAGGACTAACAGTTGAGTCAAGTGAGATGACCTTCTACACTAACTCTCTACTTATTTTAGAAGGTATATCTACCTTCACATGATAAGAAACAATTAAAGTAAAATTGGGTATGCTTTTAATCAGAAAGAATAAAAGACTTGCTAACATAGATTCTCATAGTCATGATACATATGTGATTTCAAATGTACGATAAAATATAGAAGAAATAAATGATGCAAAGATTATCCACTTCTAAATCCCATGAACAATTATATTTAGGAAATTGATAGAGACTCGGGTTTTAGATATATTAGTAGATAAGAACTCAAAGGTTCTTGAATCAAATGTACCCATAATCAGATGCAATAGAAGAAAGATCAGATATGACTATAATTTCAGCAAGGAAGACTAACAATCATATAAAGAAAAACTTTAACACAAGGATTTAAAGTGTTCTTTAAATTATTGAAATGAAAAGATTCCCCATCTTCCTGTACAAAGACTGTCAGGAAAGAAAATCCCTTTCCTTTATAGATGCTATAATAGAAAGCCCAAAAATCCTCCCCTAAAGCAATTCTCCTTTGCGAAAAAAATATCCATACTTTTAGTTAACTGGTTACATATATATATGAGTTGTTTCCAAGATGAGACTTTTCTCTTTTCAATAATCGATTCTTGAATAAGTTATTGATTGACAACAATAAGTCCTAAGTCCCTTTATATTATCATCTTCTTGTCACATTTAATTTGTGATCAATGAATTAAAATGTTCCCATTAAATATTATGAGTGAGATACTCATTTAACATATTATATGTTGACAGGAGAACACGATAACTATTTCTACTTCATCATCTCTTTTTTTAGGCCTCATGGCTCCGTTTTATAGATTTCCTATATGCTAATCTCATTGAGCAATGGTCTTTAAAGATGGTGTGAAAAATTATGTCAGAGTGGCTACTTTTTCTCCAATCTGCTGCTAGCAAGTTGCATATCTCCCACAACACCCTCAATACCATCTGCGCAACTACGTCAACTCTTTCCCAATATTTTATTTATAGATTCCATGCCTTAAAAAATGAAATTTAGTTTAATATACCAACAACTTTGTTTGATGCTAGAGATTTTTTGTCTGTACTTTTTCATCTAGTGGCGGTTCACCTATTGGTAATTTGAGATAGAGGATTTTTGCACCTACGCTTTGATCAAACTACCCAAGAGTTGACACATAGCTCTTTGATCAAACTACCCAAGGATAAGGTATTTGATAATCTGCAGAATATACCCAAGAGTTGACGTAGTTGCGCATATGGTATTGAGGGTGTTGTGGGAGATATGCAGCTTGCTAGCAGCAGATTGGAGATAAAGTAGTGACTCTGACATAATTTGTTAGCTTTTTTTCATGTCGAATCGCTAATATAGCTATTAAGCTTGACTCTCAAGTTCCCAATTTTGGATTCTTACAGGGAAAAGGCTAATTGATAAGGACCAAGTCCCACTTTTACTTCGGGCTCCACAAACCCAAGTGGGTGTACCTATCTTCGGACTCACTGCTTCACAATGAAATCCTTGCAGTGGATTAGGGGTTCTCACAATGACTTGCTAATGTCTCTTGCTACAACTGATGCAGAGCTTAGAAAGCCAATCCATGATGTTAACAAAAGCAAACAATCATTGCAGAAAAATGGCAAAAGTGACAAGGGTATTCACCCTTCTTCTCTTCGAGCTTAAAAATCAGGCAGGTTAACCTATCTGATTCACTTCTACAAGGAATCACCAAAAGCACTTGCACTATTCAATGCAATCGACAAAAATTTATGCTCTTAAACATGAAAGGGAAAAGTGATTGGAAAAGATTTTGATTACAAGTCTAGTTTAAACCAGTGCCTAATCCTGAGCATGGAGTCATGAGATGCACATCAACAAGAAACTTCAAATCTTATACAATTGAGAATCAAACAATGCACCTTGCACACCATTCTTTCTTCCCCCTATCTGGACGTCAGACCCTTATGAAACATCATATTATCAACAACAATCTTCAAGATATCACACTTTCCTTGAAAGAAACTTGAAAGTCATTGCACCATTTACCTTGTAAACAGGTATGTAGAGATGCCTTACAAATCAATATACAACAATTTGACAAAGACACAAAGAGACATCAGACAAATATGGGAAAGGATTTCCACTGTCTTTCATTGAATCACCTATATCTATACATTTAAATCACAACAAACTCAAAATGAGAACTCTGAAATGAAACTCAGAACTTGCATTTATGGAACTCAAACTTGTAGAGCTTTGCTCATGCAAAAAGATTGGAACCCTGTACAAAGAAAAGAAATCAGAATAAGAAGGAGAGGAGAAAACTCCAGAAGGAATCCAGAGAGGACACTTGTCAGATTCTTCACGTAATGAATCATCCCTCTGAACTAAATGAACAATCTGCTCTTTTCTCCTAAGAACACCTATCTTCATCTCCTCAAACTAACCCATGAGTCACTGGATGTAACAAACTCAAATATCTCATAAAAAATCCCTTGACCCCTGTTTCATTCAAATACAAATATCTAGAAACGAACAGGACCTGCATCAAATTTGACCTCAAAAATGGATTCCTCATTTTCTCACCTTTCTGGCAGTATATAACACTTGCTATTTGGCCCAAAACTGAAGCCACCAGCTATTAAAATAGCTCCTATGCTATGCAACTTAAACATTTGAATTTTAATATAGTCAAAACTATAAAAATTCATGTTTATAATTTTAATTTTTGAACGGATGCACAGAAGAGATTTCAAATAAAATATTATTTTTGTTGCCCTGCTGGGACCCACGTGACACTTGGCAAGCACGGATTGGCTGGCCTGCCACCTCATCTGCCATCTAATCAAGCGACTAGGTGACTGCATGTTCACTCTCTAATTCGCTTAATGTTTCATGCTAACTGCCAACTAATTGGTGAACTGGCGACTAACTCCATTCTCAAATTCGCTGAATACTCGCCACTAACTGCCAGGGATCTCGCAAACATGCGACTGCTTGATCTCCAAATCACGGAATACTTGGCCTTAACCATCAAACATTTGGTGAATGCGCGAACACGGTCATCTCTGAATCATGGAATGTTTGACTAACCATCTGTTTCATCCGATGAATTCATGACTGTGTGACATGTGTCACCTTGTCGCATGATCGCATGGGCTAGAAATGGCCCATGCGATCATGCGACCACTCTTCCACACAACCGCCGCTACCACATCGGGCTGCCATGTGTCAGCCTATTGCATGTTCAAAAGGGATGAAGTTGGCCCTTGCGATCATACGACCACTTGACACGTGGCCATCTTTGACTAGTCACCGCCACCTACGCCACCTCAACACTGACTCATCCACCACCTCATCGGGATACCACATGTCAACCCGTCGCATGTTCGCAAGGGCTGAAGTTGGCCCTTGCGATCATGCGACCTCTTGACATGTGTCCATCTGATCACCGCACTCCATCTGCAAAATTTCTTTCTTGGGCCCGCTGGAAGGGAAACCGAGGCGGGCGTCGCACATGCACGTGTGGAGAGAGCTTCTGGGCTTTCTATTTACCTCTATTGTTTGTGCACTTGGTAATAAACATTAGCTCTTCCCCATTCTGGATGAATGTGGGATATTAGATTTCGCTAGTTTTAAAACCTTCATACATTTTCACACCAAAATTAGGGGCCCACATGCCACGTGGCACCCCCATTTCACAGGCCCGCCAAGTAGCGCCTCAATTTCTACTTTACAATGCTGGAGAGTGTCGGAGCATATAAACTCAAAAAAACATAGCCACCCACCGAATGTGGGATAATGGCTATTTACACTTTTCAAAAGCGTGAGCTCCTCTTTCATCATTGCATTCCCTAGCTTTGTTATGGTCTCTTTTGTGTCTTGTGTGATCTGCCCAAATCCACATTGAGCGAGCATTGTTTCAACTCCATGGGGCTCCTTTTTGCAAATTTAGTGCCATGCACTACCAACCCCTTACCATGTTTTGATGCGAACTCCACTCTCATGTGCTGGTATCCATATTACATGCGCTCATCCTCACATTTCTAACTTGTTGCATGATCGCATGAGCCAGAAATGGCCCATGCGATCATGCGACCACTATGAGAGAAAGGGCAGTCTTTGCGTTGGCATTGCCTCCATCATTTATTTCCTCTAATTCAAAGAGCATCACTACAAGGAGAGAAAGGATCTCTACAAGATTTCCAACTAACACAACAGGCCTCAGGAAGCAGTCTCAAAAATTGACTGAAAAGCCTCACAGTTAAATGCCATCAGGGGAACAAGTTTACCTCTGATACATCAACACATCCGCCAAAGGAAAAACCATGAAAAATTGCGAGCAAAAATACTTTGCTAATCAAACATAGCCACTTTGAAATGCTGTCTGTGCACACTGCCAGGACTACTAAAATTGCCCCCATAACTGGTCTTGAAAACTGACGTAATCACCTGGGCGCAAGATACAAGCTGTCAAAGTAAGCTTTCGGATAAAATGCATATTCAGGCCTTAGTAAAATAATGAAAACTGCAAATGGATTTGCTTTTGGAAATGGGTCAAACGAATTCATCAGGGGCTGAAAATGGATAGGCCAAAAGAGAAACATGTTTACAATACAGATCCATCATTAATTCTTCTTGACCAATCACCGGGTATTAGATACAACTTGACAAACAGGGCCTTCAGGAATTGTTGAACAAGTGCATTATGCAATTATGAGAAAACATGTCCAGTAGGGGAAACACAAGACCTATCAAAACTTGTCATTGTGACCTAAAATCAGGAACATAGGTCAATTGAAGCACACTAAAGATGCCCCCACTCTTGTATTTGCATGACACTGATTAGAATTCAAGTTATTCAACCCTCAACTAGCCCTTCTTGGTGAATTTTACACTTGGCAATTTTCTGATCTTGAGACCTCCTAGAACCAAACTGATGAAAACCCATTTCAAGATGCGGACTAAGGACTCCGAAATAAACCACTGAAACATATGAAAGGAAATGGACAACTAAATTTTATGAAACTACCTGGAAAACACTCGGTTCCCACATGCATCCTGAAAGCAAAATAGTACAAATGCATGCTAATGTGTCTCATTACTCAAAATTTTTAAGGGTACCAACAGTGGCTCTGTCTGTGGATGGTTGAATGCAAGTGCAACACAAGAATTCTAGAATCTCCTGGAAGAGCAGACCACCCCAAAAAATAGCTTCTCTTCTTATCCCTCCAATCCATTATTCAGTTCTGAGGCTCCTTTATTGAAAGAAACTACACTACTGCTGAAAGGAAAGCAACTATACAAATGTACAAACATTCACAATTGAACTACAAAAGGCTCCCAAAAAGCGTCAACCTTTAGCTTTATCAAAAACCCAGTTCTCATCGCCATGTTCTGGAATCAAACTAGTATCCTTATTTTCATCTGCATGGTCAAATGGATAAAAACCTTCCATTGGCAAATCAAAAGACATATGATTATCACCATTTTGAAATCTATCAAGCATGTGAGTGTCAAACACTAACTGTTCATTCTGATCTTCTACACACATATGCTTACTACACTTGCCAATGTCATCACTTTGCAAAAAAGAAACATAGTCATGATTTACCGCACCGGGTAATCAAACACTAGATTGATCTTTACAAAGTGGAAAAAGACTTGCCTATTGATTGCAATCTTTAGATGCATCCTTATCTTCAAAACATGATTGAAAATCAAAAGCAAAAGTCTCATACTTACATTGCTGCACATATTTTGAAATATCATGAGGCTCATAGTAGATAACTTCTTTCTCATCTGGCTGAGATGAAATTTGAGAATCTGACTCATATCCCTTGGAATCAACTGTTTCTTGAACTTTTTCAACTCCATCATAGTCTGGTTGTTGAACATTATCTTCAAACAATGGATTACATACTAAATGGAACTGTTGATCATAGAAGTTTTTGCACAGGGCCGGCTGATTAGAATCCATATCTTTATCAAACAATGCATTAGAAAAGCTACCGAATACATTATTAGACCCACTGTTACAAAAAATCTGATCAGAGGAAAGAGAATCAAAATCTGAAAATGAAATTAGATCATGGGCATCAACACCACAATTATCAATATGTTCATCTTCAGAAAAATAACTAGTGATGCTTTGATAGTCTCCAACTGAATACTCATTTTCTAAACTACATTCATTCCCAGATTGAGAGTCATCACTATGCACTGAATCATAGAAATCACTATCAGATTTATCTCCTTCATTTTGATCTCTATCACTATCAATATCAGCATCACTGCACTCATCATACCAATCTGAACTATATGCATCATTTTTATACATTTCATCTGAATATTCTTCACATTTATTTTCAGATTTGGCCTTTTCAAATTCTGAAAGACATTCTATAATGTGTGCAAAATGTTTTTCTCTGAATGTTGCATACTGATCGACTGATTCAGGCATACATAGCTCTACAAACAAGTCCATTAAATAGGGTTCTCTAAACAGATCATAAATCTCTACTTGTCTCAGAGCTACTAAAAATTTATCATAGAATAACATGATTGATTCATCTTTCCTTCTACCTACTCTTGTTCTTAGAAACATGACAGTTGCTTCTTCAATTTGTTGCCGTAACATCAGTCTATTAATTTCAATTTCATTAAAACTTGGCAACAAAATTTCAGATTCAGAAAGAACATTTGAAACCAAAGTGTTTTCCATCTTGGCTGTAGAACTACTATGACATGACATCTTACTTCTGCTACACAAGATCTTATGCAGACACAACTTCAAATGTATACACTTCTCACCACAAATTTTTCAACTGCACTTATTCAAACAAAGAAGCATACACAAGGCTTACTAATACTCCTTAGCTTGGTGACTTCTTCACCGAATAAGGATCTTTTGAGATATTATAAACAAATGGGGAAATACCTGGACAAGATTTTTGCTGTTGCTATAGCTTCACTTTTTTATTCAAAATCTGAAGAACACCTTCAAATTTTGGGTTCGTTCTAACACAGAGTCACCACCTCTTTTCAGAGGAATAAAATTTTCTTCACTGATCTTCTTTGAAAGCTACAAGATTCTGAGTATGTTTCACAACAGAGTCATATAATTTTGCAAACTAATTTCAATAGCAAATCTAGGTATACACAAATCTGAAAAAGATTTTCAGAATTCTCAAACATTGAAGACTCTTTTCCCACATGAACTTTTTCTAGACTCTTGGGTTCAACTGAAAGCAATAAGGAAACACAAATGTAACCTCACCGCTCATGCAATTGCAATACTTTGCTTCCCCAGTAGAGTCACCAATTTGTTAGCTCTTTTTCATGTAGAATTGCCAATATAGCTATTAAGCTTGACTCTCAAGTTCCCAATTCCGGATTCTTACAGGGAAAAGGCTAATTGATAAGGACCAAGTCCTTCTTCTACTTCGGGCTCCACAAACCCAGGTGGGTGTACCTATCTTCAGACTCACTGCTTCACAATGAAATCCTTGTAGTGGATTAGGGGTTCTCACAATGACTTGCTAATGTCTCTTGCTGCAACTGATGCAGAGCTTAGAAAGCCAATCCATGATGTTAACAAAAGCAAACAATCATTGCAGAAAAATGGCAAAAGTGACAAGGGTATTCACCCTTCTTCTCTTCGAGCTTAAAACTCAGGTAGGTTAACCTATCTGATTCACTTCTACAAGGAATCACCAAAAGCACTTGCACTATTTAATGCAATCGACAAACATTTATGCTCTTAAACATGAAAGGGAAAAGTGATTGGAAAAGATTTTGATTACAAGTCTAGTTTAAACCAGTGCCTAATCCTGAGCATGGAGTCATGAGATGCACATCAATAGGAAACTTCAAATCTTATACAATTGAGAATCAAACAATGAACCTTGCACACCATTCTTTCTTCCCCCTATCTGGACATCAGATCCTTATGAAACAACATATTATCAACAACAATCTTCAAGATATCACACTTTCCTTGAAAGAAACTTGAAAGTCATTGCACCATTTACCTTGTAAACAGGTATACAGAGATGCCTTACAAATCAATATACAACAATTTGACAAAGACACAAAGAGACATCAGACAATTATGGGAAAGGATTTCCACTGTCTTTCATTGAATCACCTATATCTATACATTCAAATCATAACAAACTCAAAATGAGAACTTTGAAATGAAACTCAGAACTTGCATTCATGGAACTCAAACTTGCAGAGCTCTGCTCATGCAAAAAGATTGGAACCCTGTACAAAGAGAAGAAATTAGAATAAGGAGAGGAGAAAACTCTAGAAGGATTCCAGAGAGGACACTTGTCGGATTCTTCACCTAATGAATCATCCCTCTGAACTGAATGAACAATCTGCTCTTTTCTCCTAAGAACACCTATCTTCATCTCCTCAAACTAACCCATGAGTCACCGGATGTAACAAACTCAAATATCTCATAAAAAATCCCTTGACCCCTGTTTCATTCAACTACAAATATCTAGAAACCAACAGGACCTACATCAAATTTGACCTCAAAAATGGATTCCTCATTTTCTCACCTTTCCGGTGGTATATAACACTTGCTATTTGGCCCAAAACTGAAGCCACCAGCTATTAAAATAGCTCCTATGCTCTACGACTTAAACATTTGAATTTTAATATAGTCAAAACTATATAAATTCATGTTTATAATTTTAATTTTTGAACATAAGAGATTTCAAATAAAATATTATTTTTGTTGCCCTGCCAGGACCCACATGACACGTGGCAAGCACGGATTGGCCGGCCTGCCACCTCATCTACCATCTAATCAAGCGACTAGGTGACTGCATGTTCACTCTCTAATTCGCTTAATGTTTCATGCTAACCGCCAACTAATTGGCAAACTAGTGACTAACTCCATTCTCGGATTCGCTGAATACTCTCCACTAACCGCCAAGGATCTCGCGAACACGCGACTGCTTGATCTCCAAATCATGGAATACTTGGCCTTAACCGTCAAACATTTGTCGAATGCACAAACATGGTCATCTCTGATTCATGAAATGTTTGACTAACTGTCTGTTTCATCTGGCGAATTCACGACTGTGTGACACGTGTCATCTTGTCGCATGATCGCATGGGCCAGAAATGGCCCATGCGATCATGCGACCACTCTTCCATAGAACCGCCACTACCGCATCGGGCTGCCACATGTCAGCCTGTCGCATGTTCACAAGGGCTGAAGTTGGCCCTTGCGATCATGTGACCACTTGACATGTGGCCATCTTTGACTAGTCACCGCCACCTGCGCTACCTCAACATTGACTCATCTGCCACCTCATCGGGCTACCACGTGTCAGCCTGTTGCATGTTCATAAGGGCTGAAGTTGGCCCTTGTGATCATGCGACCTCTTGACATGTGTCCATTCGATCACCACACTCCGTCTGCAAAATTTCTTTTTTGGGCCCGCCGGTAGGGAAACCGAGGCGGGCGTCGCACATGCACGCGTGGAGAGAGCTTCTGGGCTTTCTATTTACCTCTATTGTTTGTGCACTTGGTAATAAACATTAGCTCTTCCCCATTCTGGATGAATGTGGGATATTAGATTTCGCTAGTTTTAAAACCTTCATACATTTTCACGCCAAAATTAAGGGCCCACATGCCACGTGGCACCCCCATTTCACAGGCCCGCCAAGTAGCGCCTCAATTTCTACTTTACAATGCTGGAGAGTGTCGGAGCATATAAACTCAAAAAAACACAGCCACCCATCGAATGTGGGATAATGGTTATTTATGCTTTTCAAAAGTGTGAGCTCCTCTTTCATCATTGCATTCCCTAGCTTTGTTATGGTCTCTTTTGTGTCTTGTGTGATCTGCCCAAATCCACATTGAGAGAGCATTGTTTCAACTCCATGGGGCTCCTTTTTGCAAATTTAGTGCCATGCACTGCCAGCCCCTTACCATGTTTTGATGCGGACTCCACTCTCATGTGCTAGTATCCATATTACATGCGCTCATCCTCACATTTCTAACTTGTTGCATGATCGCATGAGCCAGAAATGGCCCATGCGATCATGTGACCACTGTGAGAGAAAGGGCAGTCTTTGCATTGGCATTGCCTCCACCATTTATTTCCTCTAATTCAAAGAGCATCACTACAAGGAGAGAAAGGATCTCTGCAGGATTTCTAACTAACACAACAGACCTCAGGAAGCAGTCTCAAAAATTGACTAAAAAGCCTCATAGGAAAATGCCATCCGGGGAACAAGTTCACCTCTAATACATCAACACATCCGCCAAAGGAAAAACCATGAAAAATTGCGAGCAAAAATACTTTGCCAATCAAACATAGCCACTTTGAAACACTGTCTATGCACACTGCCAAAACTACTAAAATTGCCCCCATAACTAGTCTTGAAAACTGGCGTACTCACCTGGGTGCAAGATACAAGCTGTCAAAGTAAGCTTTCGGATAAAATGCATATTCAGGCCTTAGTAAAACAATGAAAACTGCAAATGGATTTGCTTTTGGAAATGGGTCAAACGGATTCATCAGGGGCTGAAAACGGACAGGCCAAAAGAGAAACATGTTTACAATACAGATCCATCATTAATTCTTCTTGACCAATCACTGGGTATTAGATACAACTTGACAAACAGGGCCTTCGAGAATTGTTGAACAAGTGCATTATGCAATTATGAGAAAACACGTTCGGTAGGGGAAACACAAGACCTATCAAAACTTGTCACTGTGACCTAAAATTAGGAACATAGGTCAACTGAAGTACACTAAAGATGCCCCCACTCTTGGATTTGCATGACACTCATTAGAATTCAATTTATTCAACCCTCAACTGGTCCTTCTCGGTGAATTTCACACTTAGCAATTTTATGATCTTGAGACCTCCTAGAACCAAACTGATGAAAACCCATTTCAAGATGCGGACTAAGGACTCTGAAATAAACCACTGAAACATAGGAAAGGCAATGGACAACTAAATTTTATGAAACTACCTGGAAAACACTCGGTTCCCACATGCATCCTGAAAGCAAAATAGTACAAATGCATGCTAATGTGTCTCATTACTCAAAATTTTTAAGGGTACCAACAGTCACCAATAATTTTCAGTATTATTGTTTAGAATTATACAATTGTTATGGTCATTTGATTGAGACAATTATGGTGTAGTAACAAGTGATTGTTTCTTTGTAAAGATGTTTGAAGCATAGTTATTGAACCTGTAGCTCCATGCCTTTGATCCTTCCATAAATTGAGTAGTTGAAAAACCAAGTTCAGAATGAACTTCCAATTGAATATGAAACATTTGAACTTGATACTAGTGCATCATTCTACTATCATTGAATTTAGGGATATCCTCCCATATTGAGAGTGTATTAAATCATTAAGTGACATGTAATAATGTGTGGCACTATATAAAATGACCATGCTTTATAGTTTACATGCTAACAGACTATGGGAACTTTAACCATATGATAAAAATGGTGGATCTTGAATGTTAATCACATACAATTTTCCACAAGGCTCCACTGGTTTAGACAAGAATAATATTTATGTTTCGATGCGAAGCCTTTTTAATTAGGAAGTTTTAGGCTCTGGCAGAAAATTGAGCAGTGAAGGGGCTTTAGTTGAAAAATCATGATCATTAAAAGCATATCTAGAATATATTTTCTAGTCCACACATAGGAAGCAAGTTGTGTTTCTTCAAAAGTACTATCGACAGCTAGGAGACTTTCATTCTCATATTAGTAGAGTGGTTTAATGGCTTTGAGAGTAAAACCAACTAATCCCAACCACTTTGTAGACCTTCTTAGACAATACTATAGATGGATATTGGTTTTCATTACATGTCAACATCCTATAATTTTTACATCCCTTTATCTTCAGCATCAAACTGATTGTTTTGTTTGACGACACTGTCGAAGGCCTTTGTTATCAGGGCGGAAAAGAGTGGAGATCTCAAACCTTGTTGGGTTCCCACCAAACTTAAGAAACCAAACAAATACCCAACAATACACATTATCGGCTTTTCAAGCACTTCCAAAAGTGATTTTGGATCCGATGATGGGTTTTGAACTTGCCTTACCACCTGATAATGAGTATCATCAACAAGCTAGGGAGATTTAAAAATTTAGAACCATTCTAATTTGTTCGGGAGTTTGAGAAAATTTTGACCACCCGATCTTTCATTTGGACTTTAGTTCCCACTAAACTTCTTCAAATTATTTCCATTGGATTCATGTTGGATATTTGGTCAATTTGAAATTGATCGATTGTTTTGGAAACTTTGTGCCTTGTCGATTTTAGGTTCAAAAATTTAATAAAGCCCTGACTTTCCATGTCTTTGATCATTCCAAAACTTTTCTAATTATTGGTTTTTATTTAGCCATTAGGCCTTCTTTTATGGTCTTGATGCTTTCACAAATGCATACATATTTCTTAGAGATTCTTCCACAAATGGAGACTTGTCATATAAACGTTATTAAATAAACACTTCTTAATATCCTAAGTCAGGTCCATGAGCCAACCACCCGACTCTGCATTGAAATTGATATCTAACTCTCTTCTTCATGAATGTAATATTAGTAACTACATCCTTAGGAAGGTTACAATAAAGATAATTGGGAGGGGTTTAGGATATATATGAAAATCTAAATCCCGATTATTACCAAAGAGACAGTGGTAAGGCTTAAAATTTTAAAATTGACCAGTTTAAAAAATAGGGTAACAAGAGGCTCTGAATGGGGTCAAGGACTGCAAGGATGAAGAGGATCTAGAATCTCAAGTAAGGACTAGTGCTAAAGTCCATTGGGTGAAGATTAAAAAAGAAATAGAGAACAAGGAGATTCATATAGAGGGTGGAGGGGAATAGGACACACCAAAAACCAACAAGTCAAAATTGATTAAAACCTATAGCACAAGGAAAATTATTTGTATATAAATATAGGGGTGGAACCCCTTACCTCGAGAAAGGTCTAGGCAACTCGTGCAAAACCATTCATAGGTTGTGAAAAATATGAGCCCCTTCTTAGAAATGGACTATGGCCACAAAATTTAGGTAAGAATAATAGCTCTCTAGCAACTGCTTCACTGCTAAATCTTAGATTTACAGAATGCAACAACAATCTATAGACACACTCATATCCAAATAACCACTTCTCATGATAAACTTCTGGATCATAGTATATTTATTTCCTATTCCCATGTATGACCTCTTTGAAATGACTTGACTCACCACCAACCATGAGTTTACCAATCTTTTTGGGAAATGGGAAAGAAATATTAAAGACCAAGCTTTCCTCCTTTTGATCACATGATAAACCAATTTCCATACATGAAGATAAGGACTGCAACTTTTGAAGATAATATTCTTCCATCATGGGATCAGGTTTGACATGGATATCCTCTTTATTTTTACACAAATGGAATCATCACTGAAAGTACAATTTTCTTTACTCATACTAGCAGACTTCATTATCTAATCATCATATCCTTTAATCTTACTTTTATCATGAACATAAGAAGAAAGAATTTGAACCAGAGCTTCTTGAGTTTGCACAACATCTTTTTCTTGAAAAGAGTTTCCAAAGTGGGAAGAATACATTACCTCCCTTTCTCCTCTTTCTTTCTCAAGAAAATTGAAAAATAAATATTTAGGTTGCATTATGTAAAAGTTTGATTGACCGGTTCCTTTCATATCCATTAGATTTTCAATATTTCTTTCAACATCATCAAGTATTGGGTCAACATCATTAAAAATAAAAACCTCCATTTTTGGGCTATAATCTAAAGATTCTTTGACAACCTCAAGCAAGATATTATTTTTTTCTTGATCATTTTCATCAATATTAAAAGAAATAATTTCTAATTGGGAGGAAATGAAAGTGCAGATACATTAGCATTTATACATTTCTTTGTATCATCAGAATTGCAAGTAAATGCACTCATTCCAACTGCAACGATGTTACCATTTGCATCTATAATTTCAAATTGAAACTCATAACTTGAACCCATTGAGAACCATTTAGAAATAAATATGTTCATATGCTCATTTGATGATGCTTCTTTTTAAGGCAAGATGAACGGTTGCTCAATCTACTCCATTTGAATGCATATGAAAGGAGGCTTATAATTTTCACTTTCATTCTAATGTAGATTCCATGGTTTTATTTTTGGCATGACAACTCATTCATCCATAATGCTAAGACTATGAGAAAGAAGATAACATAAGGAACACAATACTTATCATTTCTAAGTTCCTCTTTAAATAGATTCAACTTTTCTATTATTGCTTGCAAGTGATCAGTTTCTTTCTTAATTTATTTGAGAAAATAATATCTCGGATGCATACTTTTCAACAAAAGTGTAAATTTATGGTTTTTAGAAGGATGTAACCCTTTCTTTTCTTCTTCACAAATACTTCTTTTGAAAGATCTTAAAAATGCATGAAGCATCTCATCATCTTCAGACAACACTTCCTAGAAAGTCGATGGAGGCCTTCTTCTTTCTATCTGATTTCTTTTCTCAACTTGGTCTTGAACCATCTTTCTGAAATATTGAAATTTTATTAGATTCACCAACCTTATTTATGTAAAGGAACCATTATATATGCAATAGTAAAACACCAATCTTCTCCCCTTCCCTAGGAGAGTCGCCATTTCCTTTCGCGAAATAAACTTTAAAAACTGACTCAAAATGCCCAAAATGAAATACAAATGAGGAATAATACTTGAGTCAAATGAGATGACCTTCTACACTATCTATTTTCTTATTTTAGAAGGCGCAGGTACCTTCATATGATAGGAAATAATAAAATTAAAACTAGGTATGCTTTTAAGAAGAAAAGGCTTCCTAACATCTGCTCATAGCTATGATACAGATGCGATTTAAAATGTTCGATAAAAGGAAGATGAAATAAATGATGCAAAGATTATCCACTTCTAAATCCCATGAACAGTTATATTTAGAAAATTTGATAAAGACTCCTTTAAGAAGTATTAGTAGGTAAGAACTCAAAGGTTCTTGAATCAAATGTATCCACAATCAGATGCAATAGAAGAAAGATTAGATACAATTGTAATTTCACAAAGGAAAACTCACAATCATATAAAGAATGACTTAAATACAAATATTTAAAGTGTTCTTTTACTTAGTGAAATGTAAAGATTCCCCATCTTCCTGTACAAAGAATGCGAGGAAAGAAAATCCATGCCCTTTTATAGACGCTAAAACAAAAAGCCAAAAAATCCTCCCCTAAACCAACCACCCTTTCTGAAAAATAATCCCCCAACTTTTAGTTAATTGATTACATATGTATATGAGCTCTTTCCAAGATGAGACTTTTCGCTTTCCAATAACTGATTCATGAATTGAATAAGTTATTGATTTCCAACATTAAGTCCCTTATCTTCTCATATTCTTGTCACATTTAACTTGTGATCAATGAATTAAAATGTTTCCATTAAACATTATGATTGAGATACTCATTTAACATATTATATGTTGACAAGCGAACATGATAACTCTTTCTACTTTGTTAGCTCTTTCTTCAGGCCTCTTGGCTCAATTTCATAGATGTCCTTTATGCTGACCTTGTTGTGCAATGGTCTTTAAAGATGGTGTGACAAATTCTGTCAGAGTCACCAGCAATCTTCACCGTAATTGTTGAGATGTATATAATTTTTATATCCATTTGATTGAGATAATTGTAGTGCAGAAATAACTGATTGTTTCTTTGTTAAAGATGTTTGAAGCACATTTCTTGAACCTGTAGCTCTACGACTTGTTTATCCTTACGTAAATTGAGTAGTTGATAAACAAGGTTCAGAATGAATTTCCAATTGAATATGAAGTCAAACCCATTGGACTGGATATGAAACATTTGACCTTGACATTGGTGCATCATTCTTTATAATCAAATACAAGGATGTCCTCCCATATGAAGAGTGTATTAAATCATCAAGCAAAATATAATAATGTGTGCCACTATAGAAAATGACCATGCTTTATAGTTTACATGTTGACATACTATGGAAACTTCAACCATATGATTGAAATGGCGGATCCTCAATTCTAATCACATACAATTTGTCACAAGGCTCCACTAACTTACACAAGCATAATATTTTATGTTTTGATGTGACGCATTTGTTATCAGGGAGTTTGCAGAGGCTCTAGAAAAAAATTGAACCATGAAGGGGCTTTAGTTGAAAACTAAATATCGTAAAAATCATATCTATGACATATTGTCTAGTCCACACATAGGAAGAAAGTTGTGTTGCTTCAAAAGTATTGTCGACAACCAGGAGACTTTCATTCTCATATTAGTAGAGTAGTTTAATGACTTTGAGAGTAAAACTAGCTGATCCCAACTACTTTGTAGACCGTATTCAACAATATTGTAGATGGCTATTGGTTTTCATTGCATGGTAGCATCCTATAATTGTTACATCCCTTTATCTTTAGCATCAAATCCATTGTTTTGTTTGACAACACTGTAGAAGGCTTTTGTTATCGGAGAGTCAGAGAAGAGTGGAAATCTTGAGCCTTGTAAGGTTCCCATGAAACTTAATAAACCAACTTGCCTTACCGCCCAATAATGAGTATCATCGGCAAGTGGGGGAGATTTAAAACTTCAGAGCCATTCTAATATGCTTGGGAGTTTGAGAAAAGTTTGACCACCTAATCTTTCATCTGGACTACAGTGCCCACTAAAATTATTCAAATTGATTTTCATCGAATCTGTGTTGGATGTTTGGTCATTTTGAAATTGATCAGTGGTTTTGTAAACTTTGTTCCTTGTCGATTTGAAGTTCAAAAATTCTGTTGGTTTTTATTTAGTCATCGGGCCTTCTTTTATGGTCTTGATTCTTTCACAACTGCATATATATTCCTTGGAGATGCTCCCACAAATGATGGTTTTCATATAAATGTTATTAAATAAGCACTACTTAATTTCCTGAGTTTGGTCCATGAGAAAATCTCCCGACTCTACATTGAAATTGAGCTGTAACTCTCTTCTTCATGAATGTAATATTAGTAACTACATCCTCAGGAAGGTTATAAACAAGATAAATGGGTGGGGTTTAAGATAAATATGTAGATGTCAATCCTGATTTTTACCAAAGAGACAGAGGTAAGACTTAAAATTTTAAAATTGGTCACTTTCAAAAATTGGGTAACAAAAGCAAAGAGAGAAACTCTAGATTTTATCTTATATTGACACGTGCTCCCTTTGAATATGATTTTGATAAAATATTTGTATTCTTCTAATTTCATAAATATCTTCCTATAATCCTTTACTTCATTTGCAACAGAAAATATTCCTAACTCTTTTTGCAACTATGATCACTAGTTTCCTTTTTACCTTACCATCTCTTCCTTGTGAATATGTTTTACATGATGAAAAAAATGGTGCTGCATTTTTATTTTTCTTGATTAAAGTCATTTTCCCCTTTGAACCTTTATATCTTCATTTTACATTACCATGCAGTATCCCCCAATACTTTTAGAATGTCAATACAATGCTCCTTCTAATAAACTTATCTATGAATATGATCTAACATTGTGTATATGAAAGTGTAATACCTAAAAAATGGGCTATAAGTTCATTAATCTCCTACATCATCAAATCGAACGAAATCGACATCAAAGTCCTAACCTAAGGCACATCTAAACATCATCGAATCTTAATTGATTATCTTAAATTCTGCATCAGGAAATATTTCTAGCAATATTCCTATTTATCATAATTATCTTTAATTTTATAATTATTTGGTGATAAATCACATTTATCCTAAAGTTTGATTAATTGAATATTCTCAATATTTAATTCATTAGATTTAATTCTGCCACTTAATTATTTAATTGAAGTTAATTCTATTTATTCCTAATTATTATTATTTAATTTTGACAAAAAATCAAAATTCTTATAATTAATTGATTAAATTCTTATTTAATTAATTAAAGCAAGTTGTCATATTTAATAATATTATTTTTGGAATAAAAGTTTGAAAAAATAATTGATTAACCCATAAATCAATTATTTTATTTTTAAAAAATCAGTTAAGTTGGAAATAAATCACTTTATTATTAAATTAATTCATAAATAAAACATGTACAATTATAAAAGCAGACAACTATCAATTATCAATTAAAGCTAAACTCTATTTTGAGTTAAACTCTGCTTTTGCATATTTTTGTAAGTTAAATATCTTTTATTTAAAAATAACTCAAAAATCAACCTGAGTTATTTGAGTGATTTATGACTTTTTTTTCCCATGCACCTCTAAAGCCCTGGATTTCTATAAATTAAGGCTTTAGCTTTTCACAAATCATCTTTCAAATCCATAGAATCTCATAATTTTGCAAGCTTACTTTGCCAAAGTCATCTACGAATTGCACAACTATTTTGAAGAATTAAAATTTGGAGAATCAAAGCTTATTGCGAATCAAAGCTATTGTGAGATCAATATATTTTTTTTACATTTATTTAGATTCTTTTTCATATCATTGTTAGATCATTTTATCATAGATCAATTTTCATATTAGCATAGATTCATATCAGTTTTGATTATATCATTGCATCTAAAAAAAAAAAAAAAAAGATTAATTGCATTCAATTCATATCGAGATCAATTGCATTTAAATCTTTCATTTAGGTGTCGTCTAGGTCACTGATCTCGATAGCAATCTGAGAACATCAATCTCGCACCTATTAGAAGGCAGTAAATCGCTTGGTTAGATTAGATTTCAATTTGGCACGATTTGATTATAGCTAACCTCTAATGTTTTACTGAAGTGTTGTGTCTACAGATCAGGTATAATTTTCACACACACATTTCTAGTGCCCACCGTGGGGCAACCCACCTTTGCATGCTGATTTTGATTCTTGGAGCTAAAACCCTAAAGTTTCAAAGATTTAATTTTATCTCCCAAACGGCTTAGAGTTTTGGTCTAAATTTTTTTTTTCAAGTTGGAGACATATCAAGGAAGCTTCAATAAAAAATTTAGAATTTTCAAATTTTTTAAATTTTTTTAATAATTTTGTTTTGATTTTTCATAAAAAATTAATTTTAGGTGCAAATCAGCATGTTTTTTAGAAATTTTTATATTTTCAGAAAGCTCTTTAAATTATATAGGGGGTTCATTCTTTGTATTTTGAATTTGGATGCAATATAATAGCTCAAATAGTCAATTTATAAAAATTGGTCTGTTTTGATAAAATGGGTCTCTAGGGCACAAATGAAGAGATTTTTTTAAAATTTTTATATTTTTGGAAAGCTCTCTATTTTTTAGCAGGGGTCTTTGTTATGCATTTTTATTTTTATAGTCGAAATCATATCAAAAAAATTAGATTTTGTTAATTAGGTCAAGTACAAAAAAAATAAAAATAAAAATTTTGTGATGAGTATGCACTTATTTTTCATATGATTCAATGCATAATATGAGTTGTCATTTAGATTATTTGTTGGTTATTATTGCTCCTAAAAAATTAGTTTTCAGATCTAACCCTAGGGTTTGCATAAGTTGAATATACCTTGCATGTCTTGTTTGCTTGTTGGCTTGTTGGAGAGTTCGTTACTTGCTTGCATGGAAAAGCTCAACAAGAATTGCTAAAAATCAAGTAAAATCTATTAAGTGCATTGTGAGTATCCCAGGTATTCTCCTTCATCTAATAACATTTTGATTTGGACTTAAAATAAATCTCTTATGTGTTTGGCTTACGTGCATCTTTTCATGCTTTTGTCTATTTCTACAAACTTGCATAATTGATACTAGGTTGTGACCCCTTAAGAATTCATTAAGTAGTCTTAGATACTTGTGATTGATCTTGATTGCTATCTTGGGTTATTGGACTCACTAATCCACCGACCCCTCATTCCACCTCGTGGTTGCAAGGTCAGCGCCACATTAAAGGGGAGGGGTCAACAAGACAGAAGCATTAAGTGTTCCACTTGGCAACCCATTTATGCTTTTAGGAACTCACTTATTTTCTAAGTTGGGGACTTGTTTTCAGCTTGTGTGAGGTGTTAAGTGTTCCACCTTGTGGACTCATCTCATATTCACTTTAAGCGTTAAGTGTTCCTCTTTCTAATTTTTGGGTACTTTTAATAGATTTATTTTCGGACATACATCTGTGCTCACATAGTAATTAGGCCCTATGAACACTATTCATGATTCTTGAGAGATTGGATTCTTAGTGAAATCCTTCTTGACGACAGAATCCTTGTAGGTAGGGAGGATACTTAGTCCATTTCACATTCAACTTGGTTAGTGCATCTTCTCTTATTGATCGATACATTCTCTCCCAAGAGAGGTTGATAGATCATGTGGGGTTGACATCACGAGCTTTGGTGAATCAAAATTGGTTAGTGCACCTTTTCTTATTGATCGATACATTCTCTCCCTAGAGAGGTTGATAGATCACGTGGAGCTGACATCATAGACCTTGGTGAAGCAAAACTTTATCTTAGCGTGTCGGATTTATCTGTCTGCTTTGTTTGGGTTAAAAGTGAAAAGGCATAAAAAACCTTGGATCTGGAGCCAAGTCCCCTTGTGGTACAATACTGTGAGTCATCTTTAGAGAGGGTTAACTGTAGCGGACATTCCCTTCATAGGGAAAACTACATTGACGGAACCTCAAGCGGTAATAGCCATTTTTGCCGTGGTAGTGATAGCCACCATATAAATGTCTTTGTGAAAGAAATCTCCATGGGTATGGTTTATTGTTGGGTTGTCAGATCTCCCTAGCAGCTCTTGATTGATTAAATTCTCAGACTATGTCAAAACTCTGGTGCGCCGGGATTGGAGTTCACCCCTTTGGATCATAAAAGTTATAGTCAAACCATTACTAAAAACTCTAGCGAGGCCAAATTTTCATTTTATAGGGCATATGTGCGTTCTTGTAAAATATTTTTGAAACATACACAATTAGCGCTTCTGAGGATTAGAATGAATAAGTCACTTGATTATTCATGCGCAAGGTTGCTTTTGCCCTTGTTCATTGTTTTCAAACATGTTTGAAATCACTTGCTTGCTATTTTGCGTGCTTGTTTATCTATTTGGTTATTGAAAATGAATAAATCTGTTACAATCGTCAAATCTGGACATTGAAATTTGTAAACAATCTGAATCTAAAAACTCAAAATTTGCAAAATTTGAAGTAAAATCCTTTTCTAGAGTCAAAAGTCATCTCAGGAGGTCAAGAAGTCATACGAGTTTTCTCAAAGTGTCATTTCATTGCCCCATCTGTCGTATGATTAAGGACCCAGTGTCGTACGAGTTTTCATGCCAGCAAATTCTCAAAGTCAAAATCTTGCAATTGTTGTATGAGTTTTTCAACTGTCATTTCATTGCCTACCAACTGTCGTACGAGTCTACAGAAAGTCATTTGGGAAAATTTTAAAAAGTTGTCAGAAAATTGTCAAAATTGCTAGATACTTCAGCTTTTATAACCTATTTTCAGAATTTGTCATACAAATCACCGTGTCAAGAACAGAGCAGTAGCTATTGAGAATTAGTACACATATCTCAAAAAATCAATACACATGAGGAAGAAACTCTGATGAGGGCCATGATGAAATAGATGCATGCTATGCAAGTCAAGATTAACAAACTTGGGAAAGAAAAAGAACCTAAAGAGTTCTCCATGGAAGTTCTATGCCCTTTTCCATTTGATAAAGACATGTACATGTCACCATGCCTCTAGACAGAATTTGAGCAATGTGATAACCCTTATGATACCTCTTCGATGGAGAGTGACACATCCAGCTTTGGAGACTATGATGACTATGACGATAGACAATGTAATGATACCTATGACACCTCTGTTCCTAAGAGTCCTCCTCATCGTGTGTTTCTACTTACTACAAATGGGCCATCACATTGGATAGATCATGATGGTGATCTATATGATTCTGATTTTGAAAGAGACTTTGATGGCTTTTGTGGACAATATCTAGATGATACATCTACTTCTATTAAAGAATATAAAATGTATCGTGCTGATTTGAAACGTCAATACTATAAGGATCTCTCCTCTAAAAACCCTCAGGCTAAAAATAAAGATTACACTCTCAAGCAAGATCATTTTTATGTTGGACCTTTGTCTTGTGACGGTTCCCTTCCATCCCCTACTTCCTCCAATACCCGTACATTTCCTAAAGCTTCTGAGTCTTTCAAATCTTTCATAGAACCTTCATCCGACACAAGCCCTGATACTTTTCATGCGGTTCCCTATAGTTATCCTCCAGGGCTACCTCTTAAAGAAACTCAAGCTAACTTTCACTTGGCTGCAAATACTTTCAATAATGATAAACCTAAAGAACCTAAGCCTTCATATGCTATAATCCCTACTTCAGCTAGTCCTCCACCATCTCTTCCAAAGCCATCCTTACAATCCCAACATGCTTCCTTGTCCTTAGAAGTGGCTCCATGTCAAGAGGACTCTAAAAATGATGAAGAAAATAACATAAAAAAAGATCAAGATCAAGAACCCTCCATGTCAGTCGCTCATTTTTCCGATGTCTCTTATCTGCTTCATGGTTCTTTTGATCCTGTAACCCCTTTTTCATGCATTCCACCATGTCTTAAGTCTTTGACTAAGCAAGATTAAGCTACTACTTACACTGTTGAGCTTATTGACAATCAAAATAACCTTACTACACTTGTGCTTTCCAAAGATGATACTTCTATTAAGGTTGTTAAAAATGGTGTTGTTACTTCCAATGTTAAGCCTATTGAAAATCAAAAGAAAAATTATGTGCTTGTGCTATCCAAAGATCCTTGTCAAGATCAAAGTCTTCCATCTTCTTGTTCTACCACTCCATGTTCATTTCCACTTTCTACTCTTCCTAAGTCTTTGCAAGCTTTGAACAATCCTATCAAAGAAGGTGCTCATATTCAAGATGTCCATGATTCTATTGAAAATTCTAATGCTCACTCTAAAGATGCTGATATCTTTGGTTGTCATATAGATGATGATGAGCTTATTGATTATCCTTTTGTGTCTTCCACTTCCATCTTTGGACCTCTTCCACCAATACTACAAGCTTCACGCCTGCCTTCCATCTTGGGTCCTTATGTCCTTTCACTTTCCCCTCCTAACTCTCTTAATTCGCCATCCATCTTGGGTCCTTACATACCTCCATCTCCTATCTTTCCTCAAGATCAACATAGATGCATACCCTTGAATCCTTTTCATCCACCCACCCATCTAAACCAGTCATATCCTCCTTCCACAAGTTCCAAGTCTTTTGGAAGTAAGTTGAATGTTCAATACAAGAAAAAGAAGCAATACAAGAATCCATCAAAAAAAAAAAATCACCATGTCTCCTCTAATTGACATGGAGGCATAAAGTCAAAAGAGATATCTAAGAAAAAAATTATAAGACAAGTATGGGTTCCAAAATCCATCATTAAAGATATTCTCTCTAGATCATCAAAAAGAAATAAAAAGCCTACGGCTATATGGATTCCAAAGTCTCTCTTGAAAGAGTTTGGTGTTGAGCAAAAAGTGAAGTTGACATTCAAGCTTCCAAAAGCTTCCACTTCATCTCCTTCCAAAAATATTCTTCCATTCCGTGCGCCTAAACCGCAACCTCTGCTATCCATTCGCCATATTCTTTCACGTCTTCCTTTATTCACATTTCCTCCATCCTCTCACCACCCTCTAAGGTGTGTGTCAATATTGATCTTGCCTTCCTTTCCATCTACCCTTTCACAATCCTTCCATTTATTATCCTTCTACCTTCTATCTTTTTTTCTCATTTGCCTATTCCTACTATCTTGTAACTTCACTCGCTTTACATAAAACCTTATCTTCCATTTTTCTCTTCCATCTTCCTTTCCCTATTAGCATCTTTGAGCATATCATTTTGAATCCTTGACATATCATGGTTTATCCTTTCAAGGAGCATTATCTAAAAAACTTACCTTCTGCCAAAAATAAAAAATAAAATAAAAATAAAATTGAAAATGTGTCTTGATGGAAACCTGAAAATAGGAGCCTTGGTAGCAAAAGTAAAGAGAAATAAATTCATCCTATGGTGAAAACCACTTCCTTGTGGCACCTTGGATAAGTACCATGATGAAAACCTGGCAATCAGGCATCATGCGTAGTTCTTCTACATATTTCATCCATTCCATCTTCTCTCTTTGATCTTGACAAGGTTGACCTATACATGAACATTTGGCTATCTTGTGAGCTATCTTATAGTGATCTTGCTTTCATTCGCTTCCTGTTTAGCCTTCATATTTATTTTCCTCCATTCATTCTAGCCTTTCGCTATCTTTTTCCCCTTTGGTCTTGATCTAATAAAAAAAAGAAAGAGTAAAAGACGATGCTATGAAGCCTCTTGACATATCTACTCTTTTGGACTACATCCTTTCCTTTTTTGGCATTACGCTTTTGTGACTTATCCTATGCTGGCCTTTCATTGCTTGTCCAAATGTGCTTTACATGAAATTTTTTCCCTAGCTTGGGTATTCTTGAGGAGTTTTCCCTTGAGGATTTCTTCCCTTCATTCTCCTTCATTCTCTTGTCTTCCATCTCTTCCACCAGCTTACCAATCCCTCTTGTTCTCCACCTTACTAGACATTGGGACTGCACGATATGATCTTGTTTGGAAGTTTGCAAATGGAAAAAGATGTTATCAAATATATCAAGTATCCAAACAAGTATTAGAACTAGTATCAAAACAAGTATTAGAATGCCCACTGGGGCTACACCTTTTACTTTAGTTTATGGGTCCGAAGTGGTACTACCTATTGAGGTCAAAATCCCATCACTAAGAATCAGAATGCATGGTCTAGTAACTAATGATGACTATAGAGTGTCTAGGTTGCAAGAACTTGAACTACTAGATGAGCATAGACAAGCAGCGTATGATCATCTCAAAGTATATCAGAAGAGAATGTCTAGAGGTTACAACAAGAAAGTCAGACACAGAGAATTTTAGGTTGGTGATCTAGTCTTGAGAGAAAATCCTAAAAATCAATCCCATCGAGAGCACAAGGGGAAGTTTGAACCCAACTGGCTGGGTCCCTTTGTTATCACTGCTACTTTTGGCTTTGGTACCTATCAAATCTCAATGACTGAAGGAGAATAGCTCCGATAACCAATCAACGTTCTCCATCTGAAAAAATTCTATGCCTAAAGCATTCAATCTATGGTAAAATGTCCTGAAAAAATTATAAAAATTAGAAAAAGTCCTGAAAAAATGAACATCTTGGTGAAAACCTAGCAACAGGCGCCTTGATGATTCACAAAAAAATAAAAAAATATCAAAAGTACAAAAAAATTAAAATATCAAAATTCAAAAAAATTGAAAAAATAAAAAATACAAAAAAATGAGAAAAAAAAGAAAAAGTGCCTTGGTGAAAACTTGGAAATAGGCACCTTGGTAGCAAAAATAGAATCTCTACCAAGATGGTGAAAACTTGGCAAACGGGTGCCACTTGTTTCAAAATGCTCCATCTATCAGTGTAATCTTGGTCTTTCCCAGCTTTCAGTTTTGCTTTAGTTTATACATATCTCCCGGTTTGTTTTTGCATTTTCAATTTTCAATAAGTCAGTCTGTACACCACTCAGCTCAAGCGTCTATATCCTATCAATGCTTAACACTTGGAGGCAATCAATGTTATATCTTATGACCTCCAGTATATCTTAGACGTATCATATCCAGTTAGAGTCCTTTAAAGCTTCATTTGAGTCAGTCAAGTCTGTCTTGTCTCCAGAAAGGATTTTTCATCTACAACAACATCAAACACAAACTGAAAACAATCTGTGCTTTTTATGCTCTTATCTCCTTGTATGCTTACTGATCCGCATTAAAATTTTTGCATATTGTGTCCCTTTGAGCTCTTCGATGATGTCCTTTACAGGATTAAGAGGGTGATGACTGGGGGCATAATCTTTTCTTTGTCTTTTGTTTGTTTGTGAAAATCTAACAACTTTGAAAATTTTGGATTGAAATGGTGTCTGATTGTAAGAGCCTCTATCTTGAATTGGATGGCCATGCGTACCTCGACCATTGATACCCAAAAAATTCAAGGAAGTTTGATCTAACTATTGTCTTTTGGAGTGAGTTCTTTCTCTTACTGTGAAACGCGATCTTGCCTAAGGATGTGAATGATAAAGGGTCACTACGGGTAATTCACATTGGATTTAGAATGATCTCTTAACTGTTTGATGTGTATGTTAAATGCAAATTGCTATATCAAAATAGATATGATATTTAGGTCATCCTGGCGTTTATGCCTTGGTGCTTATATCTAATCCGATATTCCAAAAATAAAATCAATATTCATATATCCATAGTTGTTGTCCAGTGGGTGTTGTATTGATTCTTGCGCATACAAATCGATATTCATATGTCTATGGTTTCATAGCTAGTGGGCATTGTATTGATTTATCCAGTTACCTAAAAGTTCAATGATGATAATAAATCAACATATGATCACTGAGTAGGTCCTAGGTCTTAGGTTGCATTTCATTTTTCATCTTTGCATGATCTCACAATGATTAAATGAACTTCAATGCTTAAACAATTCTTCAAATCGCATCTTCAAATCTAACAAGAGCCGAATCTCACACGAAGGTTCCTCCAACGAAACAGCAAGTAGAATCCTTTTTTTAGGATCAAAATCAAAATCTGAGATCATTCATATTGTCAACTACTTGCATAATCGACCTTCAATCATCACAGAAATCTAGAATTTAACTTAACTGATTATCTTACATCAAACTATCAAAATTTCAACTTGGTCAACCATAGTCAACTCATGGTCAAACCTAGTCAAACTTGGTCGTCTTGACCTCCAAATGATGTAGAATGTGTTCTCAAACGTGTATAACCACTTTTCCAATCAATTAACATGCTTCTAAACTATCAACACTAACTTTTCTTGTCAGATTTCAATTTTAATCCCAAAGGGGGCATGGTATTGCACATCATTCAAAGTCTGTAATCAAATTTGAAATCATATTTTTATGGAAATCATATCTTCTTCAGTAATCAAGACAAAAACCACGTCTAGTTACTGATTCATCAAAAAAGACCTCATCACTCGAGGCAAATCTATCATCACTTGGGGCATATCAGATTCATCAAGATCCATATCAATCTAGTATTCTCCTAATCTTGTAAACTGTATCAGTTTTTGCAACCATTGGATCATAGTGTTCTTTCTTTGGTTCTTCGGCAACTAAAAGGTTCAGATGTGATTCCTGCTAGTTCTACTAAGAGAATCGAGTCTAGAACCGGTCACTCACTTCTTCGCAATCATAAGGTTCAGAATCAGTCATTTTGACACTTTTTTTTCGCAATCCTCAGTTCATCGCTACTACAGTGAACATTATCTTTGGTCATTCAGGACCTATTATCTTCATATCAAATCAATATCAATTGGCTTCTATCTCATATCAATTATTAATTTCGAATTAGTTTCATATCTCTATCAAACACAGACTGTCTTTGAACCACTGCGCTTCGCACAACAATTCAAAGAGGGGCAAAATGTAATACCCCAAAAATGGGCTATAAGTTCATTAACCTCCTACATCATCAAATCGAATGAAATCGACATCAAAGTCTTAACCTAAGGCACATCTAAACATCATCGAATCTTAATTGATTATCTTAAATTCTGCATCAGGGAATATTCCTAGCAATATTCCTATTTATCATAATTATCTTTAATTTTATAATTATTTGGCGATAAATCACATTTATCCTAAAGTTTGATTAATAGAATATTCTCAATATTTAATTCATTAGATTTAATTCTACCACTTAATTATTTAATTGAAGTTAATTCTATTTATTCCTAATTATTATTATTTAATTTTGACAAAAAATCAAAATTCTTATAATTAATTGATTAAATTCTTATTTAATTAATTAAAGCAAGTTGTCATATTTAATAATATTATTTTTAGAATAAAAGTTTGAAAAAATAATTGATTAACCCATAAATCAATTATTTTATTTTTAAAAAATCAGTTAAGTTGGAAATAAATCACTTTATTATTAAATTAATTCATAAATAAAACATGCACAATCATAAAAGCAGACAACTATCAATTATCAATTAAAGCTAAACTCTATTTTGAGTTAAACTCTGCTTTTGCATGTTTTTGTGAGTTAAATATCCTTTATTTAAAAATAACTCAAAAATCAACCTAAGTTATTTGAGTGATTTATGACTTTTTTTTTCCCATGCACCTCCAAAGCCCTGGATTTCTATAAATTAAGGCTTTAGCTCTTCACAAATCATCTCTCAAATCCATAGAATCTCATAATTTTGCAAGCTTACTTTGCCAAAGTCATCTACGAATTGCACAACTATTTTGAAGAATTGGAATTTGGAGAATCAAAGCTTATTGCGAATCAAGGCTATTGTGAGATCAATATGTTTTTTTTACATTCATTTAGATTCTTTTTCATATCATTGTTAGATCATTTTATCGTAGATTAATTTTCATATTAGCATAGATTCATATCAGTTTTGATCATATCATTGCATCTAAAATCTAAAAAAAATAGATTAATTGCATTCAATTCATATCGAGATCAATTGCATTCAAATCTTTCATTTAGGTGTCGTCTAGGTCACTAATCTCGATAGCAATCTGAGAACATCAATCTCGCACCTAGTATAAGGCAGTAAATCACTTGGTTAGATTAGATTTCAATTTGGCACGATTTGATTATAGCTAACCTCTAATGTTTTACTGAAGTGTTGTGTCTACAGATCAGGTACAATTTTCGCACACATAGAAAGTAGTACAACAAATCACATGGTTGCACAAACCCTTTCAAATTCATATTCACAGTAACTATGAAAATGTTGATATTGTGATCATCTTTCCTTTTTCCTTTAAACTAAAAATATTATAATATGTATTTTTTCATTGGAAGCAAATATTTTCTCTAATTCCTTATAATTATTGGAAATCCATAATCTTTGTGCACAAGGACACATTCAACTTATATATGTACAACCTTATGTTTCCATGAAACATTGTTGGAGGCTTTGATTTAGAGTCAAAATAATTCATTTAGTTTCTACGCTATTTGTCACACTATATACAAATTCATATATATTTAATCTCCTCTACAAAACAATTCCAATGCCATCTCCTAGCTTCCACTAGCACAGACAGATAGGACCTTGGAAAAGGGTATGGAAAATGACCCTACATCTATATTTTTATTTATCTTGAAAGGTTTCAAACCCTTTTTAAATCTATTCTTTGCAAAACATTTCTATCCCTCATGGTTTTCCATTCCTTGTTCTAAGCTTGTAGAATCTACACAAGCCAAGGATGTTGAGATAGATTATAGAATTTGGTTTTATGCCTACTAATATTTTTTTTTGAAATACTCTACATCCTATTCAACATTTTTTTGCAATCTTTGTGACCTTATTTCCTTGAGGCATATGCCAAAAAACAATGCACATACCTTGTTTGTGCTCCCACATTTTGCAGTCATGTTTACCAAGGCATGCAATATTTTATTTATTTACTTTTTAAAATGCTTTAATGGATGCTCACACCCATTCTAAGATTCCATTTTTCATAGCATAGAGGATGTTGGGAAATGTTTGTGAACAACAACATTGCATCCATTGTTGGCATTATGATGAAGATGATCAAGTCCTAGGTGCTTGCGGTGAGTTTTTTTGTTATCATTGTTGGAAAAAAAAAAGTGTACTAAGAAATTCATATCAGATCATATATACCAGTGGTGAAGGTGATTGCATAAGAAATTTTCTAAGTATCCCATGTATCAATATCTAATACAGTCAGTATTGATAAATTCTGTGTGTGATGATAATATTGAATGTTCAGATGGTGCAAGCAGTTAGAAAGTATCTACAGATTCATGTTTACCTATGTTTATGATCACTCGAGAAGATCAGGAGTGCACATGGATATTTAAGTTAAACACCAGTGATATCGGCAAGAATAGCCAACCGGTCTAGTCAAATTGGTTAAATTGTGGTAGCAGTCAATTATTCATCAATGTTCGACTTATTTTTGAATTTTATTGTTGAGGGTTGAGATTGAAGATTTCAATTTCCTATGTTAACATGATCACTTATGTAATTTGAATGGATTTCTAGAGCCAACTTGTAATACAATTTAGGGTTTGTGATAAACTTGAAAAAGTATATAAAAGGATGTAAAATCATTAAGTTATGCTTGTTAATTTGAGTTGCAGTGGCTGTGATCATTGAAGGAAAAGTGCAGAAGTGTGTTAGATATATTAGAGTGATCATAACAACAAATTGAGTAGTATAGAAGTGGATCTATTAGGAAAAAGGTGTCATCATTAGGTCATTATTTGAGTTTCTTACTCAAGGAAAGTTCTAATAGGCTTGCGATCAAAATCCTCTAACAATGTTACGTAACGGGGTAAGAAGGATCCTAATAAGTTTGTGTAGACATGTAAAAATGGCCTATTGCTCTAACGCGGTGACATTACTAACATTCCTCCTAAATTGTTAAATAATCTTTATTATTCAAACAATATGCGTCATTCTACTATATTCTAAGATCAAAATCAACATTTCTCCCTAATGCCATAATTAAGTGATTTTGATTAATTACTTTAATTATTGAACTTCTAAATAATTATTTCATTATCTATTCATCTATAATATAATTAAATAAATAAAATTATTTAATTATACCCTATCTTATTATAATTAATAAAATAACCAAATTTAGTTAATTTTCCCTTCTCCTAATTATTGGATTTATGTAATAGTTATATCAAATTCTATCTCATGATTAAATAAATGATATTTATTTAATTAAACTAATAATTCCCCTCTCGTGATTAAATAAATTATATTTATTTAATTACAACTAACGATTCTTCTCATAAATAAATAGTTATTTATTTATAAAATATCTCAACATGTACAAATAAATAATATTTTATTTATTTAAATCATAATTATCCTCCTAAATCTCAACTCATGCTCACTTTGAGTTAGCTTTTCAATCACAACTCTTCACTCCACAATTCCTTCTCCTAAGTATTCAATCCACATTGTTAATTCCTCCCCATGCAATCAGTTATGTCTTCTATCAATTCAGTCCTTTAATCCGTGCAATTAGTTAACTCATCCATGCAATCAGTTAACTCACCAGTCTATTTTTTTATCTCACCAGTCTATTCAAGTCATCTCTCCAATATATTTTCTAATAGATCAATCAATCTTTTTAAATCAAGAAATCAACTCAGTTAAACTCGCACTCACTTTAAGTTCAACTTCTCAATCATAGTCAATCATGCATTCTTGGTTGAAATGCCTAAAATATTATAAATAGAGAGCCAAACCTTTGATTTTGGTAACCACAATTGCTTCTTATGCTGGCACGATCTTGAGCTCAATTCTAAGAGCCCACATTACATGAGAAAGAGAACACCAAGGAAGGATTTTATGGTTTGCATATTCATGTTTTGGATTCATTTCATAATGTTTGATTTGTTATTCTTAGTATTTGTCTTAAATCCTTTCTTAAATATTGGGAATACTAATTATTCTAACAATATTGATGCAGGAGCATCCTGAGTGTAAGGGCAATCTTGCATCACCCAAAAATATTTCTATTTTTGTATTCAATAAGGGCTATTTTGTGCAGAGCTGCTATTTATGGAAACTTGCTATTTTTAGTAAGTTGGCCTTATGATCTCAGAATGTTTTGATTTTATATGTGGAGGTTCATCGCAGTCATATCAGCCTGCCAGCAAAGTTTCATGGCTAGATCAGGTCTAGTTTTGAAGATATTGAAGATTTTCGGTATTGGCAGTAGGGTACAAAAACTTTAAACTCAGTTTTGAAGGCTTTAGAGGCCCCGAATGAGGTCAAAAAAATTGGGTGACGAGCGCGCTACGCTGGTCAAGCTTGTAAAGTGCTTCGTGGCATTTTCAAAATGGGGTTATAATAGTCAATCGGGTCAACTGGTGATGACTTATGGTCTCCGGAAGTCAGGCCACCTGAAATAGTGGAAAATAATTTTCCTTCAAAATTTTTGTTCGGGTTTCAAAAGTTATTTTGAGCCGAATTTGATGTAATAAATTGAAAAATAAAATAATTCTAAGTTGGGTCGGCCCTTAGGGCTAAATTTCTGGAACCTTCTTGGGCGGTGGAAATTGCCTATATAAAGAAGGCCCGTAGTGTTGTCTAGGGCAGTTCCGGGTAGTAGATCTGGGTATTGATTCAAAGATTTTTCCTACAAAATATTGTAAGGGAATGCCCATGTGGCTTTGCATATTGTAATTCTGAAAGTTTGTAATTCCACATTTGTGGAGATAATAAGAAGCCAATTTTCTATTCTTGCATATTATTGTTGTTGTTTCTCTATTTCTGTTATGTGTTTGTGGTACTAAGGGGAGCACCCTTCATCAAGTGGTATCAGAGCAAGAGTTCTTGAGTGTGTAAATAGATCGCCGACTGTGAGATAGTTTGTACCAGGACCATGGTTAGGGTTTCAGTGCGCATCATGAAAATGCCTCCACGAAGAGAATGTGGCAGAAGAGCTGGTGCTGTGACACCTGAGGTTAGAGAGTTGTAGAGACAAGTGCGAGCATTGCAAGAAGAGATTCATAGAGGAATGAATCTTAATGTTAGAGACAAAAGCGAGGATGAAGCCGAAGAAGAATATCAAGAAGGAGAAGCTGAAGTTGTGAATCAGGAGGAAGAAAGACTTTTTCGAGTGATTTCCAAGATTGAGAAAAGACATAAGATTGAGGTTCCTACATTTTCTGTAAATCTTAACCCAGAGGAATTGATCAACTGGATCAATGAATGTGAGGAATATTTTGAGTATGAAGATGTTGAGGATCCTGATAGGGTCAAATTTGCGAAGGCCAGACTGAAAGGTCATGTGAAGATCTGGTGGCAAGAGATTCAATTGGAACAAAATAGAAGAGGGAAAGATAAAATCACAATATGAGATCGGATGGTGGATAAATTGAAGCGACAGTTCATTCCTGTTGATTATGAGCTTGACTTACTAAAGAAAATGAAAAGTTTGAAGCAAGCAGGAAGATCTGTTCAGGAGTATACAGAGGAGTTCTATCGACTCCTCATCAGAATAGGCCATGCGGAAGCTAATAAGGAGAAAGTTGCCTGATACCTTAATGGGTTAAGGCCAAGTATTCAAGAGGAGTTGAATCTGGTTCGAATGAACAGTATTGAGGAGGCATACCAGTTTGCCCTAAAAGTAGAGGAAAAGCTGAACAAGAAGTTTGAGAGCAGAAAAAATGGAAGAGGTTGTGGTGGAAGATCTGATGGACGGTCATATGGTGGCCGAAATGAAGATCCGAAAAAGAAGGATGAGGCCAGTAGTAGCCAGAATCAAAGAGGAAACAATTCCAATCATTTCCAAGATCAGAATAATAGAGATCAGAGAGGAAGAGGAAGAGGATAAGGATCTGGAAGAGGAGGCTTCCGTGGAACATGTTTTCACTATGGAGAAGAAGGTCATAGGGCATTTGAATGTCCTCAGTGCCAAGGCAAAACATACAGGAGAAATGAAGGCCAGGCCAGAGTTGCACATGTAGACGAAGATGCCAGATCATCAAATTTTGAAGATGCTGAAAGAGGAGAAACACTAATTAATAGAAGAGTCCTACTGAGTGGTGAGAATGAACCTGAACAAACGAGGAGCTTGTTTTGCACTAGATGCAAGTGTGAAGGTAAATGCTGTGATGTGATTATCGATAGTGGAAGCACTAACAATTTGGTGTCAGAAGAGATGGTGACAAAGTTGAAGCTCAAGAGACAAAAACACCCACATCCATATCGGATTGCCTGGGTGCAGGATGACCACAGGGTCATGGTCAGTGAACAGTACCTGGTAAAGTTCAAGATCAGCGGGTACCAAGATGAGGTACTATGTGATATAATATCTATGGATGCATGTCATATGTTGTTGGGTAGACCGTGGCAGTTTGACAGATGTGCTATACATGATGGTCATGCGAATACCTATTCCCTGACAAAGGATGGAGTGTGACATAAGCTAAAGCCATTGAAGGAGATGCAAGATTGCCCTTACACCCAGGATGCTCCTGCATCAAATATCTTCATGGTTGATATTTTATATGTTATTGAGGTTTCTATTGATCTCCTATTACCTGATTACAAATGGTGAACCTGACATGAAATTTGGTCATCTCTTCTAGACCACTTAGAATTTTTTTATGAATTTTTTTTGTAGATTTGTACTGATATAAAGAGGCTACAGTCCAAAATTCAAAATTTTTTAATTTCTTTTTCATTTTTATAATTTTTTTAATCATATTTCATTAAAAAATTAATTCTAGGCACAAATCTGTGTATTTGTTTGAAAAAATTACATTCTTCAGAAAGTTATTGAAAATCTAAATTCTTTGTGATTTTAATTTTGTTGAAAAACATTTAAAAACACTTCACAAACAATGGCAACAAGTTCCTCCAGCACAATTCACCAACCAAAGTAAGGGCTACCCTTACTGGGAGTTGTTGGAATTATGGAAAGGTGTGTACTGAGAGGGGAGGGGTGAATCAATACCCTTAAAATTTTTTTCAAACTGAATCCTTGTAAACATGTATATCAATAACTGACTGTATCATTTGCATTCACCATACATCAATAACATTGAAATGTAAATGCATGTAATCTAATAAAAAATGCAAACATAAAAATTCATACACATAACACATGTATTTTGGTATCATAGAAACCCTTGTTAGAAGGTAAAAAATGTGGTGGGGATGACACCCACAAAGCTTCACTACTACAGTAACAAATTTGTCGGTTAAGGCTACAAAGATTTGATCACTTCTTGTGATCTTACCTTGTTAGGAGTAATAATAAGATCAGATAGATCTACCTGGTTAGAGGATTTTAGCAACACAATTAAGTGTGCATGCCATTAAGAGATTTTATGTCATGCCCAAAAATTTACATGCAAAAATACAACAATTTAAAAAAAAAAAAAAGTTGTTTGATGATAATGTTTAATGGTTCAAAGGATAAGTCGACTATAGTTAAGCCAACCCTAACCTCGGTTAGTTATCTGAAGCGTTAACCCCTAGTTATCTCTATAGTTAGTGAGATATGACGCGAAGAGAGTATGGTGTGCATTCATCTCTTTCATGTGAAGAATTTAATTGTGGAAGAATGTTACTTCTGTGGGGTATGTTAAAGGCGTAGTTTCATCATCGTTAAACCCCTAAATGGGTTTCGAAGAGTGTTACATATCGACGTAGATCTTAATGGGTCTAATTTGTGACCCTTGCCACAAAATTGGATTCGAAGGAAAAGAAACTTAATCCATAAGGTATAGTTTTGTTATGGGCTCATTAACATGTAAATACTAACAATTCGTTGATTCATTGCTTAGGTTTTAATAAAACAATTCTTGTTACTCACCGATCTAGATTTGTTCCTCCTTAAACCTTAAGGTGCTGATTAGGACTATTAAATTTAAACCCTATTTTCATGAATTATTTATTGTATCTCACTATTAACTTGACTCAAATTAATTACATATAAATTTAATTAAATAAACCCCTTGGAGGAGGATGTAGTTCAAACTACAAATTTAATCCCAATTTGCTATAACAAATAGCCCTACACTATTTTTGTTACTGCAGTTAAGCTTAGCACAATTTGACTAATTTACCAATTCATAAACCTAGGGATAAAATTACAATTAAACTAAGCTTTAACTAATATTTCGTTAAAATATAAAACCGCAAATAATCAAACTCTACTGACCTATTCATTAAACTAAATAATTACACCATAAATGAATTAAATTAATTAAAATTATTTATTAAAATATATACTAGCTAACTAATTAACTAATTTAAATTAACAAGTTAACTATTACTAAAGAATGTTATTAAACTAAATAAAAAACAACATAAAATATTAATTAATAAATATATTTATTAATATAAAATATCAATTAATAAATATATTTATTAATAAACAAATATAATAATAAATTTCTTTTTAACAAAAAGTGGGCAAAGCAATTAATGAAAAAAAAGAAATTAAATTGATTTTTTAAAAAAAATACTTTAACAAAATGTTTTAAGTCCTTTCAGACTGGCAAGGGTCCCACCACCTGCCACAACAGGGTACCCTGTTGTGACAATGGTACGACCTGTCATGATAGGCGTAATACCTATCGTGGCAGGGAGCCCCTGTTCGCAACAAGCCCACTTGAGTGTGGGGACCACCGCCCTTCCCCATGCTGGTGGGTTTTTTTTAAATTTAAATTTTCTTTTAATTAAAATTTCTTTTTTTTAAAACAAGTCTCCTCACCCATTCGTTTGGCAGGAAAAATATATATTTTTAAAAGAAGAATTTTATTTATTATTAATTAGATTTCAAAATTTGAAAGGAGGTTTAATATTATATAATTTTTTTTTAAGGGGCCTTTTGCAAGTCCCTTGGGTGGTGACCTAGGTGGGTCCCACCATTGACATGCAATCCAAGATATTTATAGTATTTTATTTAACAAGTGGATGATTGATTTAAGAGAATAAAATAATGACTGTGGCAAGGAAAATGTATGAAAATTTTTTTCCCATACATTTTCCAGAGACCTCTCCTTTGCCCTTTTGCTTTGATTTTTTTTTTTACACTTGTTTTTCTTTGTGTTTGATTTCTTCTCGTGTTTGTTTCTCTTTTTTTTTATTTAACTAGAGACTATGGAAAGTAAAACATTCTATTGATTAGTAAGAGCTAAGTTTTTTTTTTTTTTTTGAGAAGAACACATGAATAAATGTTTCTTTTCTTGCCATAAAACCAAACAAGATTGCAATAATTTGGGCTTCCAAAGCTTAACCTACTAGTTATTTAGCTTCTTACTTCTTTTAGGTTTTATGAGAATGCCATTCATACTTAACACTCAAACAATTTTTATTGAGAACATGGTCAAAAGATCTAAGATAACATAGGATGCAATGATAAAATAAGATTGCAGCATCTTTTACTTTCAAGTATGAATTTCAACAAGAGACTTTACATTTCAAGAAACTAAGTTACAATATTTACATTTCAACATTGAATCCATTTTAAAATAAACAATAACATTTTTACATACATCTTGATACATGTGTCACAATTTCATGTCTTGAAATGATATCAAAGTAACAACATAATACATTTTTGCTTTCATAAAACACCAACATGAAACTCTTCCAAAGCTTTATCCCTTGCAAATAAAAGGGGAGAACCATGGGAAGCTCACCTCCCAACCAAGGTCTCAAGGAGACCAGGCCCAAGCTTGGAGAACCAAGGCTAAACGGGTATACACCACAAAATGCTCACATAAACATATATGCACAAAACAACATTTAACTCCCAACCAAGGCTTCAAAAATGAGTTTTCCAAACCCATTGAAGTAAGGTGAAGGTGGGCTTTTCCAAGGAGGAGAATGCCAACTTATTACATTTCCAACAAGAGTATTTCCTTTCCTTTCAAAGGCTACATTATCAATTTTTCATACACAAAATTTCCTCATTAACATCCTCAAGATGCAAGAATACAAAATGGCTTCATGGAGCCCATACCCCATGAAATTTTCCCTCTTCTCCAAGAGAAGAGACTCTCACTACAATGGAGAGCCCAACTAACCCCTTCACCCAAGGTCACTTCTTCCCTTCCCAAAGGGTGAGTAATGCCTTAAACTCCTATGAACAAAACTCTCAAAACCAAAGAAACAAAGAATGATACAAAACTCAAATGCAATCCCCAACCCAACACAAAGATAACAAGAGTTACATTCAAGAACACCATACAAAATTTACATGCTCATCTAAAACAAAAATACACAAAAACTAAAATGCAAGAGAATTTCTTCATGGCAAGAATTCACCAACATTGGTCCAAGAAAAATGGCAAGAGATAGTTGAGAATAGCTCCTTATCCTTTGTCTTTTTCCTTTCTCCAACCCTAATTGTCTCTAAAGTTAGAGAGTGGGTGAACACCCACTAAGTCTCTCCCAATCCTCTAAAAAGACCACCAAAGGTGTACTCATGGCCAAGCAATTAATGAGACATGCCCTCTAGTCCTTTGGTCTTCCCTCTTGTCCCCTCTCTTAATTGTGGGTTTGGTAAGGAGTGTGGGACAAGTTAGATGCATGTAGCCATCTCCATTTTCGCCACTTTTGAAAAGTAGGCTTTTTGGAGGCCCATAATGGTGATCTAGGCTTTCCTATAGGTGAAAAATAGCCCCCAACGCAAGGTACCCACCTAGGGTTAGCTAATTTAGGCCAAAACTACACTCTAGGATCACTTTTGACCCCTCTAAAGTACCCCTAAAGTCCAAATCTGAGTTCCAAATTGATGTGATCCCTACAAGACATCTACATGCAAGTGGGACCAATATAATATCCTATAAGGTTAGGTGATTCTTTCCCGATCCCTAATTTGACATTTCACCATCCACATGTACAATACAAGTGTCAAGTGACACCATGAATAACACATCACATTCACAATTGACATGTCGAATTAACAACATGAATCTGAATTATTAACATACATTCAACATATGTTTACAACAAGGATCACATTACAACAAGGTTTCAATCCCTTGTTGGATTAAACCTTGGCTTACTTAGTTCACATGTGTTTAGCCCAGATTCTCTAAAAATTTTCATGGTTCTCTTTCCTGCACACTAAACTCTAGCATCAGTAGTCCAAGGCAAGAAAATCACATGCAATTATATATACAATTCATAATTAGCAACATTAATCAATATGCAGAATTCAATTACTAATTACAATTTTCATTCAGTAATGTTTAAACATAGTGTCTTCATAAATCATCATGACATGTTATCCATGCTACTTCCTAACTTAAAGCATAATCTATGAAATAATCAAATTAATCATGATTAAATCTTTCTCATCAAATCACATATCTACGCAGGTATAACCAAAATCAACCATATATTCTAGGTTCGAATCCACATCAAAATATAGTCCGCATAATGTAATCATCATCATAAACATAATATCATGATTTTCTATTAGAATGATCAGAAGGTGTATCAAAGTATCAAAACATAAAGTATCAAAATGCGAATGAATTAGTAATGCTATCATGGGTCAGGGTGAGGTCTCACATTTTATAAAAGAACTATTAATTCCACTATGTTAAGAGATTTAAGGGTTGCTACAATGGTTAAAAAGTAACAGTAAGATTGATTTGTAAATAGAAACTAATCTTACATGATATCAGATTTTTTATGTGTTTATCTGTCATCACCTCAATGTGATTGATCTCTTCTTTGAATTATACTCAGTAGCCTTTTGTTTCTGAAAAACTATATGCTTTGTCAATGCTTCAAACTTTAACCATGTCTAATCTTTAGATGTCTCCCAATATGGTGGCTACTTCATGTGTGGTACATGTCAAAATGACATCTATACAATATTTATATCACACTGATTTGACCTAATTAGGGTTTAGACACTATCTTTTAAAACCTAATATCAACGGTTCAAATGAATAACCTAGATCATCTTTACCTAGGAATCATCAGTAATTAAATGATTACATCCATATTAAATTTCATCTCGATCTTGGTAAACCATTTTCTAATCGGTGTAAACCATTTACCTTGTAGTTTGTGTCATTCCAAACTGCTATGTCATTTTCCCATTTCACTCGGTGTACACTACATTCATCACTCGGTAATTAACCGATGCTTGATTCATATGAATGCTCGGTGACTATTGTTCTTGGTACCCGGTAATCATCTGGCTTGGTAAGAGTACTCGGTCAAAACTGTATTCGATTGATGTAGTATATGCCTTGTATTTTTCTCGATGTCTAAGCTTTGTGTATTGATCGGCTGACATGTCTTGTCTCCTTTACCAACTGTATGATTGAATGATACTAATGACAACCATTAATTATCTTAGGAGTAACATTATCCCCCTTTGGCATTAGTATCAAAAACTTTATGTATATGTGTACTGACTACAAAATTTGAACTTAACCAAAAATGTGAATATGTGTGAACTCCCCCTTTGTACATGCTCTCAGTGTACATACATACATACATACATACATACATACATACATACATACATACATACATACATACATACATACATACATACATACATATATATATATATATATATATATATATATATATATATATATATATATATATTCCCCATTTTTTGAAATTAATGCAAAAAAATGTACTTACAACTTGTCAAGTATGTTATGATGGGTTTTATATAAAGTAGCCAAGACGTTTTCCCATTCCTCTTTGAGATACTCAAGAGCAATCTTCTCTAAACTGACTTGTGCATGCATATTAAAAATGTTCTCTATAACAGATATCTTAGGGGTGGAAACTAATTCTTTTTCCTTATTCACATGCTTTTGCATCACCTTTAGGTGTGGAAGTAACTATGCCTGCAGCTCGGTTACTTGTTCTCTGATTTTATCTTCTTCATTCCTCAGCTCTAGTCTTAACCGCTGGATTTGTTGAACTTTAGCATAATGCACATAGAATGCATTGTGCTCAGTTAAAAGACTATTTATACTAGGTAAGTGCACAAAGATGGGGGACCCAAAAGGGGTATAAGATGCCACTTTTTTCCTGAAATCGGAAAACTCTGAACTTCAACAAAAAATTGAAGATAGTTAGACTCAAAATTTTAAGATGCGACAAGAACAAGAGTTGTAATACTCTGAATCTAGTTCCTAAACTACTAATTTATTTTGAAAATGGTGCAAATTAAGGCTCTCAAAAAGGGGGAGCACAAAAAGTGGTCCTATTTTTTGTGAAAAAACATAACATAGCATATGGTGTGCTCCCCCTAAAATGTTAACTTTATTTTTGAATTTTTTTAATCACTCCAGTGAGAAGTTAGCTAACACCATGTAGTTTATCCCAGATTTTTTTTGCTAATTTTTTGATGAATCTATAATTTTTGATGAATTTATGAAGTGCACACAACCTGAAAATATAAAATTTCTATGTGCTCCCCCTAGAAATCATTTAAAAATAATCGAAAATCAAATTTTTTTTTTTTTTTTAAAGTGTGTAGAATGGAGTCTAGTTTCTAAAAATGTAACTTGTTGCAAAATTTGATGAACGAGCCAAAATCTATGCCCAAAATACTACACGTTGGTTTTTTACGAAAAATGAACATACACACAAAAGAAATTAGAGATGAAAAACTTAACATAATCAGAATTCAAAATAAATTATATGCTTAGATAGCTAATAGAGAGATCTTCTATATCATGTCGCCTAATTTTTATGTTATTGAACCATGAGTAAACCTGATGAAGAGCACACAAAAAAGTTGTCATTTTTTTGTATGTCTACTGGAAAACACGTCTCAAGCATATTTCAATCTGCCAAGCCTTTGGGTTGGATCTCCAAGAAAAATCCAATCCTTAGGATTAGTAAATTCCAATACCTTACCAAGCGTGTGCACCCTATAGGACATGTGCACTATGGAAATCTATGACTTCCATAGGGCGTGCACGCTATAGGGCATGCACCCTATAGCGCGTGCACCCTATTTAAGTCATAGATTTCAATTGTCAGGAGAAATAGTCAGAGTGAAAGGAAGAGATCTCTCTCTCTCTCTCCCTTATCACTCTCTCTCCCTTCTCTCCTCTCTCTCTCATCTCTCTCTCTCTCTCTCTCTCTCTCTCTCTCTCTCTCTCTCTCTCTCTCTCTCCCTCTCCCTTTCTCTTATTTTACATAGGATGCGCTTGTGCTATGCAAGAGTATGCATAACACTTTTTAGTTTTGCATAGGGCACACACACTATAGCATGCTCGCGTTATGGAAGACTAAAATAAATGGTCTTCTTTGTTAAAGATCTCGTGAAAGAGACCTCATTTTTTACACACAGTCATTCGAACGTTGCCGATGACTCCGGGCCGAAGTGTCCCTCAAGGTCCCTTTAGCATGAAATAAGTGATCTTTAGGGGGTCATATCTTGGAGCTCATGCAAGGTAGCATCGAGCTGTCAGGTGCTATGTGACCGTGTTGTCAGGGCCTACAATAACCTATCTCAATTTTTAGAGATTCAAGTTCTTTTAAATTTGGCAACACAATCTCGGTCGATGTCAAAATTCAAAGGGTTCCTCAGTTGAAATGACCAACATTGCATATCTTTCCAACCATTGGTCGTAGCATCGAACCGTTTATTCCAAATTCTCTAAATGACTAGGTAAACACTAGGGGAAACCTCATTTTCCACACACAATCATTCGAATGCCATCAATGACTCCAGGCCAAAGTGTCCCTCAAGGTCCCTTCAGCATGAAATTAGCAATCTTTATGGGGTCATATCTTTAAGCTCATGCAAGGTAGCATCAATTTGTCAAGTGCTATGACACCATGTTGTCAGGGCCTACAATAACCAGTCTCAGTTTTTATAGATTCAAGTTCGTTTAAATTTGGCAACACATTTTTGGTCGATGTCAAAACTCAAAGTGTTCCTTAGTTGAAATAGCCAACATTGTGTATCTTTCCAACCATCAATCATAGCATCAAACAGTCTATTCTAATAGCTCTGAATGGCCAATTAAATGCTAGTGGCAACCTCATTTGCCACACACATTCATTCAAATGCCGCCGACCACTTTGGGCCGAAGTGTCCCTCAAGGTCCCTTCAGCATGAAATTGATGATCTTTATGGGGTCATATCTCAGAGCTCATGCAAGGTAGCATCAAGTCGTTAGGTGCTATGGGACCATGTTGTCGAGTCCTACAATAGCCTATCTTAGTTTTCAGAGATTCAAGTTCGTTTAAATTTGGCAACACATTCTCAGTCGATGTCAAAACTCACAGTGTTCCTTAGTTGAAATGGCCAACATTGTGTATCTTTCAAACTGTCAGTTGTAGCATCAAACCATCTATTCCAATAGCTCTGAATGGTCGGGTAAATGCTACTGATGACCTTGTTTGGCACACATAGTTGTTCGAATACCACCAACCACTCCAGGGTAAGCAGGAGGATGAGTGCAAATATGTATTTAGATGCAAAAGGGCTTGTGATCCATTTTGAAATTTGATCATGTATTTGGATCATGGAATGTTATTTAGATCATGTATTGATCATATTGTAACCCAATCTTAAATGTAACCCTTAATGGAACTGATAAGCCTAAAAGGTACATAGGGGTCACTAGGAATGGTTATGTATTGATCCTAGGTTAGGGGTTGATGGAAATAACCTATAAGGGTCTATAAATATGTACTAAGGCCATTAGAGCCTTTACATACTGTTAAAAGCATCTAATATGAACAATCTTGTAAATTGCCTATATTGGCAATATAAGCCAAATAAGGCTTAATTGGAGTTAGTAGGGGTTAGTAGGAATTCTAAGTTAGTTTGGTTTGTAAAGGTTGTTGGGTTGTCAACTTTTGTGTTCAATTCTAAGGGTGTTGGGTTGTCGAGTTGACAACTTTTGTTGTCAACTTGACAACTAATTCTAGTGTTTTTCATTAACAATCAGTTAGTTACGGGACAGTTAGAAGTTAGTTTGTAGGTTCCAGTTGGTCTTTTGGAAGATTAGAGTCTATTTGGAAGGGATCCACATGAGTGGACAAGGTGAGAATGTTGTTGATCTGAAATGGATCGAGTTTTTATTAGCTTGAATTAATCAAATCAAAATTTCTTTGCACATTGGTATTCCACTGGCCTATGGGTATAGTCAACAATAGTAAACTGTTGTAGTTGATCTGAATGTGATCCTTGTTTAGTTTGATGTAGGAATGTTTATTTGCATTTTTTTGACTTGGCTATAATATCTTTTCATTACCTTCATCATTGACAACACCAAGGATTTAATTGGTGTATTGATAGTGACTGGTATAGGGGTACAGTCAGCAACTAAGGGTTGAAATTCCCTAAATGTAAGGGCACTCCCACCCCTGTGTTAATTGTAGATTGGTGGGAGATGAATTGTATATATTTCATGCATTTCATATGACTTTAGGTGTAGGGAAGGAGCACAGGTGGTGAGAAGGAATAGTGTCAGGCCTAGTGAACACATACAACGAAGGGTGTATTTGGTAAGTACCATTCATGCCTGGAAGATGCCCGATGAAGGGAGTGGATAAGGGATGGTTTAAATAGTCTATGTGGAGGTAGGTGAAGGCATTAGAACCTTTAGTGTGGTTGTGAGTTGCAAGTAAGGGTAGTTTCCCTAAAACCCTAGGTTATTGACCCTCGAAACAAGGGTTTATTGATTTGGGAGTTTGATGAATGGTGGGACTTTAAGAGTTTGAAAATATTATGTTTTGGAAGTTCTATGAAGACCATTTCAAGCCTTTGAGTCTTGCAGATAAGTGGGGATAAGAGTTGCTTCTTTGAGCAAGGGCTAATATTTAGGCCTAGATGGAGAACTAGAGGGTGGAGAAAGTCTTCACTAGTCAAATGGTAGAAACTTGAGGTTGTTAGGAGTTTAATAAATTTGAAAAGGGTATTCAAAAATTTAAATACCTTGCTAGGTTGTTTGGTGATTTTGTGAGTAAATTGTTGATTTCAGGGTGTGAAGGGCTACTAGAAAGGCTATAGAAGAGAAATGGTTGAAGTTGAGTTGATGGGAGTGAATGGGAAGTTGTAACATGGTAAATAGACCATGGTAAGATGATTTATGGTGTTGGAAACAAGGTAAGAGGTCTAGTTGTAGTTTTGGCATGGTGGAGGCACTAAGTGCACTAGGTGGCCTAGGATAGAGTTGATGCTAGAAGGCATTGGAACAAGGAAACTAGGAAGTGAATTTGAGTAGTATGGTTGTGGGAGTGAGTTACAAAGTCAGAGAACTCAACTAGATCCTTGAGTGAGGTTAATTCCTTTATTGGATTCCAAGTTGTTTATAGAATCCTCAAGTTGAGTTAGTCTCCTTAGGGTGATAGTGAATGTTGTCGAGTTAGTCTCCTTAGGGTGATAGTAACAATATACATCGATAAACATACAAGCATAACTATAAGGCATGGGAAATTTACAAAGCATAAGATATCCACATAAACATAAATTAGTATACATCAATACACCAAACACATGAATTGCATACCTAAAACATAAAAAAAAATATTTGTAAGGCATGACGCCAAATATATATGTCCAATAATGTCATAAATTGAATATATTTAATATAGTTAAAATAGATTCCTCAAAGTCAAATGGATGTACAACATATCACTTATACAATATACAAAAAATATGTCCACTGGTGCCTTATAGGCATACAATCTATATCCCTAATATAGTCCTTTCCTGCTTGGGGAAGAAAACAAATCCCGAGCTGTCTTCAATCATCGTGTCAATGGAGATGCAGTGGATGTTGTATTCTTCCGAGTGTGCTCACTCATCCTCCTATCTAGACTCTTCCGTAGCTCAAGCTAATAAAAAATAATTTAAGAATCAATAACTAATATACATCAAAATTGAATTATACAATGACATAAAATTGAATATTTGCTTACTGCTAGCAAATAGTCACTATGTACATCCACCGAAGGCGCATGCTGGTGATCCGGAGTAATAAGTCCCTACAAAAATTATCAAAATAATAATTAAAATGCATACATGAATATCATTATAAAATTCAATACAAACTATTAAAATAATAATTAAAATTAAGTGATCTCTTTCATACCTCAGTCAGTGCTTCAAAACTAGCTACTGTTGCAACTACTCCATGATCCAAAGTATCACAAATAGAAGGAGGAGTCTCTGATGTCAATAACTAAAAATGAAACAAAAAAAGTATTATGCAGTTATCAAGATTACATATATTTTTTACAACCCTACTAATGAGTAAATGATACCTCTATGAAGGTTCCATCGCATCCTTCGGTGTGCGGTGTCGATGTCAAAGCTCCAACATTCAACTAGTGCACATGTACATGGAAAATTATAAGATAACCATTCATATAAGAACGTACTACTGACATGTTAATTATAATGCATTATTACATATATACCTGTGGACTCAATGGTGATTTCACAAAGCTAGATGAAAGAATGTGATCACCGCAATGACCACTTTGCCTCTGGATTTTGATCATAATTTGTCTATAAATTTAGTTATTCATTCATTTATTAATTAAATATAATCAAATAAATCAAATTAACATGAAAATAAAGATACCTCAAGGAAACTGGCACAATGCCCTTCACTGTCTGTTGTGAATGTCAATGGCCCACCGGTGAACTAATGCACATGCACAATAAGTTATGATACAATTATTCATATAATTACATAATAATCAAATATATTAATTAAAAAAATTTATTCGATACATACTTGTGGAATTGATGACAATGTGTAGAAGGGGACAGGAGGATCATTGCCACCGCCACTGACACTCTTGCCCTAAATTTTGATCTTAATCAATAGATACTAAATTAATTAGTTATTCTTTTATAAATGAAATATGATCAAAGCAATTTAATGAACTTGGAAATATTTACTTGTGTGTCAATACCAAATGTCATATTTAAAAAATTATCAGTCATCATTCCGGGATCCTCTTCCTCTCTCTCAGTAGTACCAAATGTGTACAAGCATCCACATGACTGAGAAATATGCCCCCTCAAAGATTGACCATGGTCACCCTCAACTATAGGAGTGGCACACTGAATGAGAGTCTCTGTTAGAGCACTAATTGTGCGTAGTGTGTCCGCCTCTACATGTTCCTTCACAACTGAAGGAATAGTAACATGATCGACCTATGGCTTGCCAATAGGAACCCTAGGTGTGTTAGGGTCACAATTTTCCCCCACTCTATCAAATGATGACCCCTCTCCTCTACCTTGAGAATCTAGATAGTTAAAATAATTCGGCACCTCCTTGATTACAAACTCCCAATAGAGTTTCCTCAAGAAATATATAGGAACCTCATGATTTTTACATGGAGGCAAATCAAAGACCATCCACTATCTCTCCCAAAAGTTGTTTTTAATGTTTTCATTTAAGCACCAATGAATTGGGAACCTCCTTATTGTAGTTCTAAGAGTATCTGTGTCCCCTGGTTTTTTAAAGAGTTTGCAAATGTCATCTTTTGTGATTTTTTTCTTTTTTATGTATGCATAAGATAATTTATTTGCATAATATTATTTTTGTTCTTCTCTTTTATCCTGCCATAAATTAATTTTCCCACTAACCGAGCTTACGTGGGTCAAGATTGCTTCCATTGAGTTCGCAAGTATTTCCCTTCCAGGATTTGTACCAATAGAATCTTTTAACCTCTTAATTAAAGATTTTAATTCTTTTTTCCCTCTTTCAATTTGGTTCATCAAATTTTCTTGTGTTCCAGGAGGAGGTTTCTCGATTGGTGGAGGCAATTGAGGTTCATTTTCTTGGTTATTTTCTTTATTTTTTTCTTCATTCATTTCTTCATTAGGAGATGGGGGGTTTGGTGGAGGGTTTGGTTGAGGGAGATTATTTCTTCCTAGCAATTAAAACAACTAGATTTTAAAATCTTAATTACATGCATAAAATATAAGAAAACAAATTTCAAGAAAACAAATTTTAACAAAATTGAAATTTCAATACAAATTAGAGGCATGGGTTGTAAAAACACTTACCTCTTCTTCTGAATCGAGCTTGATGATGTCATGGAGCCATTTTCTATATAAATTGATGGATGAATGAATGAAAAATATGGATTCAACAAGCCTAAATGATTCTGCGTATGCGCTTGGGAAGGTTTTTTTGCTGCAAACATGGGTTTATGGAAAGAAAAATGAGCTTTCCCAACCACAAAAAATACTAAATAGTGTTTTTACAAAGTGCGTGCATGCTATAGGGTGCACACACTTTGTAAAAACATGTTTTAGTGTTTTACAAAGCGCGTGCGCCCTATAGGGTGCATGCTCTATGTTTTAGATTGCCCAAGCCTAAGGCTTGGGCAACCCAAGTCATAGCCCATGCACCCTATAGGACGTACGTGCTTTATTGCATATGTACTATGGTCGATGGGGGACCAAAAAGAAAAGTGGCACCTTTTTGGTCCCCCATCTTTGTGCATATACCCTACTATTCTTTAAATCTTCATCTAATTTCTGGATCTTTTCACTAAGCTCGGTAGTGAAATGGTCTATAGTGTATAACTTGTGCAAAATTGCAATAACCCTTCCAATAATAACATCTAGCTTGGTTATTACCTTAGATAGCTTAACTTTATTTACTGCCACTTCCTAGCTGATTCTTTCTGCTAGCTTTAGTTGTATCTTTGTCTCTACTCTTTCTTCTATTCTTTTCTTGGCATCTATGTTTGGAGAATTTATGTGGTTGGTTAGAGTTTCAAGTTGATCAATGATGGGAGTTGCCTCATCAACATTGATATCAAGGACTACTTGCATTAAAATTTCTCTAACATCCTCTAATACATGCTTATGCTTACTTTCTTGTCTTAGTTTCTTGGTCTCTGCCCTTAGTGGGTTTCTTATGGCTTTTGCCTTATCATTTTCAGGGTAGCCAGTAACTATGTGTACAACATCCTTTGTGATTTTAACTAGTTCGTCTAACCAAAATTTACCCTTGTGTACATGACTTAACACAACCCTAATCCATTCAGTCTTAAACTCCTTCAAAAAATGAAGGGCATTCATCAGACCTTTGATTTCTAGGTGGGTATGATCATCTTTTAGTTTTCCATCTTGGCACAGTTTCTAGTATGTCGATTGAAGCTCTAAATCTCCGATTTCACTTATCTTGTAGTGGATGTATGCATGTATATCCTGGACTAATAAAACCCTAGTCGTATGCTTGAAAACATGCCTATTTGATCAACTTATGAAGCAATCTTAGGGTGAAATTTGTATTTGGGTTCTTCGTATGTTGTTGACTTAATCAATGTGACCTTCTTGTCACTTTCAGTCTTGGATTTCAAAGACTTGGATGAAGATGCCATATTTCTAACAAATTTAGGGCTTCAAAAAATCTTCAGGAAAATAACTCAGTTGCAAAGAGCTTACTTCAAATGATAACAAACAGCTCTGGATCTTCTTGAATCTCAGTGAAATGCTCAAAAAACTCTTTGCACAAATTCGCTCAAATCACTCTGGTTTTGCTCTTGATCGCTATCTGGTAAAATGACTTGTTTTGATGTATATTTATACCTAAAATTATTTTTCCCTCTCAAAGTTCTACAATAAATGCTTTACCTACCACAACTCGGTTAATACAAAGATGTTTGTTTATCTCTTTGAAACTTCAACTTGGTTAACACTAAATATTGCTCAGTTGATACTTCAACTCGGTTAACCTTGACACTTTCACCGACTAACAAACTTTTACTTGGTCATGATTTTACCGACTATACACACTTTTTGCTCATTACATATAATACCCTAGTGCATCTTATTTCATGTTGATTTGGTGTTCATTCAATATATATAAGGAATTGTTGTAAGATATAACCAATTAAAATTTAGTTCCATACTTACTTGAATTGCTTAGGTGGAGGTGGTGAGATCACCTAATCCAAAGGATGAGGTGTCACAAATTGTTGTGCTTGATCCAACATTTTTATTTGTTTCTCTTCTCCACATTTGATTCTTTATCCTCATGATTTCTTCAATGGTGTTTCCATTTCTATTAACATTCACCTCTAGTGCTCAGTCTGTGCAGTCTTTTCTTAAATAACTGACCTTGTGACAGTGCAAACATGTCATTCCAAAATTTGTCCAATTTTGAGATCTTCCTCTGTAGTGCATTCTCATGCATTTTTCTGCTATATTTCCATATCTACCACATGTTTTTCAACTAGTCCAAGTTTTGTAATCCCAACTATATGCATTACCTTGCCTTCTCGATTGATATGTCTTATTTTGTCCTTTTGGTTTCCAGACTTGCTTCATCTTTGTCCTCCATTCCTATGATATATGTGCATGCATGTTGCAAGTGTGATAATGATTTTCCATGTAGTGCTTCTTAGGAGACTTATTCATCTTTGATCTACACTCATGTACTTGATGTCTATACTTATTGCAGTTATAACAAAAACCATCAAATTTAGGAGTGGATTTAGGAATACCTTTTTCTTTGCTTCTGCAAACATTTAATGTGTGGCCTAGTTTTCCACAATCATAGCATGAGAGCTTCATTGGCCTTGGATTTGCATTGGCACTCTTTTGTTCAACTTTTTTTATGACTCTCCCTGCTCGGTATAGCCTAAACTAGTAGTGTTTTCAAGTCTTCTTTGACTACTTATGAATTCATCCATTCTTTTTGTGCTTTCTTCAGCTTTCTTAATCATCCCATTATGTTGTTGTTGAATCTTCACTTCATTCTTCAATCTTTCATTTTCTTCTCTTAATTCACCGATGTCTTCCAATTTCTTAGTAAGCTCATTGTACACTTAGTTGACTTCCTGACTCATGACAACCATCTGATTGGAGATTTCAAAATGATGCTCGGTAAGTCTCAGTATTTTAGATTCCTTTTCTTGTAAATTATTAGTCATTTGTCTTCTATCTTCAATAGCCAAGTTCCTTTCTTGTTCAGCATGTCTTGCATTGTTCATGACATCAATCATTCTAACCATTTGAGTCACTTGACCGATTTGCAGTGCTTTCACTTGATTAGTAAAATGTTGATTCTTTTCAGATAGATTTGATATGGTTCCTTTAGATGCATTAGATATACTTCTAGACCTAGATCCAGATCCTTCAAATAGATCCTCTATCTCTTCTTCTTGATAATTAGTCTCATTGTACCAAAATGCCATTTCCTTCCTATTGACTAGTAGCTCTCGCAGTTTTTCTTTGGCTTCCTTGAATTGTTGAATGTAGATCTGCATTTGCAATTTTTCATTTTCAATAGTCTTGTCAATATTATACCTTTCCATCCTTAGATATTTTCTCTTCAGTGATTAAACTTCCTTAACAAGAGAAATAGCTCTAATACCAATTGTTGGAATTATGGAAAGGTGTGTACTAAGAGGGGAGGGGTGAATCAGTACCCTTACAAAATTTTTCAAAATAAATCCTTGTAAACATGTATATTGTATCATCTTCATTCACCATACATCAATAACATAACTAAAATGTAAATTCATGTAATCTAATCAAATATGCAAACATGAAACTTCATACACATAAAACATGTATTTTGGTATCGCAGAAACCCTTGTTAGAAGGTAAAAACTATGGTGGGGATGACACCCACAAAGCTTCACTAATACAATAAAAAAGTTGTCGGTTAAGGCTACAAACATTTGATCACTTTTGGTGATCTTACCCTGCTAGGAGTAACAATAAGATCAGCTAGACCTACCTGGTTAGAGGATTTTAGCAACATAATTAAGTGTGCACTTTGTTAAGAGATTTTACAAAAGAACTGTTAAGTCCACTCCGTTAAGAGATTTAAGGTCTTCTACAATGGTTAAAAAGTAACAGTAATATTGATCTATAAATAGAAACTAATCTTGCCTGATATCAAATCTGTTATGGACTTATCTGTTATCACCTCAAAGTGATTTATCTCTTCTCTGAATTCTGCTTGGTTGCCTTTTGTTTCTGACAAACTGTATGCTCTATCAATGCTTCAAAATTTAACCCTGTCTAATCTTCAGATGTCTCCCAATATGGAAGCTAATTCATGTTTGGTACATGTCAAAATGACATCTATACAATAATTATATCAAACTTATTTAACCTAATTAGGGTTTAGACATTATCTTAGAAAACCTAAGATCAATGGTTCAAATGAATAACCTAGATCATCTTTACCTAGGAATCATTAGTAATTATATGATTACATCCATATTAAATTTCATCTTGATCTTGGTAAACCATTTTCTAATCGATGTAAACTATTTTCCTTATAGTTTGTAACATTCCAAACTGCTATGTCATTTTCCTATTTCACTTAGTGTACACCACATTCATCACTCAGTAATTAACTGGTGCTCAGTTCATATGAATGCTCAATGACTACTGTGCTTGGTACTCAGTAATCATCTGGATCAATAAGAGTACTCAGTCAAAATTGTATTCAGTTGATGTAGTATCTACCTTGTATTCTACTCGGTGTCTTGGCTCTATGTATTGACCGACTGACCTGTCTTGTCTCCTTTACTGACTATATGACCAAATGATACTAATGACAACCATTAATTCTCTTATGGGTAATAGGAGCACCTCAACCAAAGCCTCCTAGTGGTTTCTTTTCAAATGTCTCTTCCAATTTTGGACAATCCCAAATCAATCAAGGGGCACCTTCAACTAATCCAGATTACTCAGCAATGTTTGGTGGTTTCATTCAAATAATATGGCAAGTGGGCCTAACACTTCCCATCCTACAATAGTACCTCAACATATTTTGACACCCTAGCATATACCAATACCTCAACATAATTTTGCACCCTAGCATATACCAGTACCTTAGTATAATCCAACACCCTAGCATATACAAGTACCTCAACAAAATCCAACATCTCAGTACATTCCAAATCTAGCATCTCAGTATATCTTGGTACCTTGACATGATCCAACATTTCAGTACATCCCAGTAGCTCAATATACCCTATCATATCATCATATTCCACCACGATATATACCTACAACATCACAAAATAGGGGAGCCCCTTTTGCTGACCCTAACACACCATCTTCTACACCAAAAACCAGTAGTCTACTTGCTCAAAAATTAGAAACCCTTCAGTAGCAATTCATGAATCTAAAAACAAGAGCTTCTAAAAGGTCTTACACCACAATAGACATCATTCCTTATCCCTTTGATAGGACACTACATACGTCACCTTTTCCAACTGATTTTGTCACACCTAAGTTTGATAGGTACAAGGAAAAGAGTGATCCCCACAATCACATAAGGGATTTTTTCACATCTTACATGCAAGTTTCTCGTGATGATACATATCTTATGATACTGTTTCCACATAGTCTTAGTGGTACATCCATAGATTTTCTTTTCCAGACACCCTTGTGAGATAAGGTTGTGGAATGAACTAGTAGAGAAAATCATATCACACTATTCACGCAACATTATCATGGCAATAACATTGATGGATCTTTGCACCACCAAGAAACAAAATGTAGAGAGCTTTGCCTCTTTCCTAAAATTTTGGAGAAATTTTGCTTCCAAGGAATCCTTCCATGTGTCAACCAAACAAAAGATCCATATGTTCATTGAAAACTGTCAACTATACCCAATGTGTAAACTTAACTCCTAGTGCATTGAGAACTTTGAAGAACTACTTGAGGAAGGGATAAAAGTATAAAGATCCCTCACCTTGAAGGGAATCGTCAAGAAAGAGACTAGTACTCCAACACCCTATGAAAAAACCAAATACTGGTCCAAAACTAATAATGTGACAAATGATGGGGTTGTTGACCCTAAAATGACACAACCAGTGTTATGTGTGCAATTACAAGCACCAATCCAACATACCCAACCAAAAAAAACAACTCATAATGTTAACAACATGGCTCCTAGGCAAAACCTAGAACAAGCATATACTACTACCCAACAAATTTATGCAAGAACAAAATCTACTCCTCAATGATATTTTCCACATCTTGAAGAACCTCTTGAGATGATTCTGAAGAAATTGATACAGTCCTATTTAGTCACTTTACTTGAGATAAGACAATATGAGGGTCCCAAAAGACCAACATGATGGGAATACAATGGTTACTGTAACTATTATAGAACTAAGGAACACAAAAGAGGCATTTGCATGCAACTGAATCACATTGTCCAAGATTTCATTGACTATAGTGAAATTGAAGTTGTCACAAATTTTGGAACCACCAACCAAGACCATAAGATATTCCAAAATCCATTGATGGATCATGGAAAAGACAAGGCCTTCATAATTGGAAAAGATAATAATGATATAACCTTTCATATTTGAAAGAAAACCCCAATTTGATAATTAATACCATCACTATCAGACATCTAGACAATGATTGTGCTATTACTAATAAAGAATGTCCCATTAATTCACCTAATGAGGAGCTGGATAAATTTCAATACATTATTCTCAAACATGAGCAAAATCATATACCTGAGTCTAAAAAAGTCACACAAACAATCTCCATATCTCCCACCATTTCTTCCTCCACACTATCTCCACCTAGAAATGCATGCAATAATGAAACATTTCCAGTCTACCCATAAGGGCTATGCACAATACAAATCCCAGCTACTCTATCCTTTAGTACAAGTCCCTTCTATAATTCAATAGTCTTAGATAAAATGCTACCATATACTTCAATCCCAAGAAAAGATACTTCATTGTGTCCCATTCAAAGTCCTTCCACATCATTTCTAAGTGTCAAGTCCTTTCAACAATCCACCATAGATATCCAAACTGATGTCCTAAGTCAATGGTGTGGGAGCACCTAGGGTTTTTAGGCTACCCTAGTCCAATAATTTTGGCTTGTAGTGAACTTAGCCAAGTCATTGATTAATAAGGACTATGAAGATTCCCAAGTGTGTGTGTGAATCCTAGAAAGTCATTAGGAAGGTTAGATAGGTGTTTGTTTAGGCCTTCTCTAGACTTGACTAGTTTTGGTTTCTTTGTGAAATTGCTACCTTAAGTGTTCTAAGTGGTCAAAGGATAGTTTGACTTCCCAAAATAAGGGAATGAAGGAGGAAAAAGGTATAATAATGTTAAATGTACAATTGAGGTCAGTTGGAACTCAATTGAGTGATCCAAGCAAGCTTGACAAAAAAAGTTGTCAAAGTTGTCAATGACAACTTTGTAACTTTGAAGAGTTGTCATGACAAGAAATTGACAAAATGCCTTAAAAGGAGTAGAATCAGTTAGGGATCCATTTGGACAATTTTTCTTGGTCTTCCTAACCTATTTAAGTCATATTCCAGTCAAAGAAGAATGTTGGCACTTTTGTAATGTTTTGTTCTTGAAGTTATTTTCATTGGTATTCTATCCAGAATAGTGTGAACATCTCAATCATCCTATGCTCCATGGATTGATCTAAGTCTAAGACTTGCATGATAATTTATTTGGTGTGTATACTTGGGATTTAGGTTTGTTTCTTCTTTTCTTTCAATAAGTCTTCCTCTGTGACCACTCCACTGGTTTAAACAGGGTTGAGAGACCAAAAAATGGCTCTAGCATGAAATCCACTAGTGGGTACTATATGAACCTATGGGAAATGCTAGATAAATGTGTATATAATGTAAATATAGAGTCTTGTGTCTAGGTGTGTAGGGAAACTAATTTCATGATCAATCCCTAGGTGAGTCACAGTGAACCTAGCTAGGTAACTTGACAGTTGCAAATAGTGGATGGAAGGCTTCAAGGATTGGTAGACTCAATAAAATGATAAGGAAGTAAAGAATAGAGGTTAAAGACTCATTTTGTGAAGGAAAAGTGTTGAAAAATCCTTTTGAGTGAGGAAGATCTAGAACACCACAGTGAACAGAGAAAAGCCATTAACCCTTAAAAATAGGCTCAGAAATAGAAAGGTGTTGTAAAGATGCTATGAGGCCTAGAACCCTAAAAATATTCAAGGTCTTTGAAAAGGGTGTCATAATATCAAAAAAATTTAGGCACTTGTTTGGAGGGTTACAAATTTATATCTCAAAATGTGAGTTAGAAGACCTAATTAGGCCTAACTGGGGCTTGTAGCCTTTTTGCCTAAGTTTGGTGAAATCGACACTTGAACAAAGGGGTTTGGAGCCTAGAGAACCTCAAAACAACTCAAGAAGAACCTTTAGAATGCCTTCCATCTAAATTGAAAATACTTTCAATTTGATGGTATTTGATGATGGGGTTGGGAATATGAGTCCATGGAGAGTACAAGGAATCAGTGATGAGTTTGTAACTTGGTAGTGAGGGCTTGGAGAGAGAGGAGATTGTGAAAGAATCCCTTTTAGAATATGGTCTTAGAAGAACCCTAAATAGGTCAGGAGAAGGACTTGGAGGAAGTCCTAGAGAAAGAGGACTAGGAACAAGAGACCTCCCTATCAGTCAAGAGGATGATCTAATGTATAAAGATACAAGTCCTAAAATTATCCAATATCAAGATACCAAGAATGTCCAATCAATTGACCAAGATCCTATATTTCCAGAATCTCATGATGTTCCCCTTATGCATTTTTTTCCTATCCAACATAATCTTTTTCCATCCCAAGAGAAAAACATTCTTCTAAGTCTCATTCATAATCCACTCCCTTAGAAATACCATGATGTCCCTTATACTACATCCAATGATCTTCTTCCATGTCAAGATCAAAGTAATCCTCCATGTCCACCATCAGATCCCATCATCCCCCCATTTCCATGTCATAATGCTCCCTATCCACCATAAGATCCAATCTTCCCTCCATCTCCATGTCATAATCATCCCTATCCATCACAAGATCACATCATCCTTCCATCTCCATGTCATAATCTCCCATATCCACCTTAATATCCCATCAACTCTATCCACGTTAATAATGAGCCTATTACATATCAACTTGGTTCATCCACTTTCATTTGGTCCAGCCTACTTTTTAGTCCTATTCCATATGTGTCTCCTCCACCTCAAAATGGACTTGCATCTTGTCTTAAAAATAATCAGTATCTAATTGCTGAGAATATTTATCATAAAATGCATTATCAAGGAAAAGGGATTAGGCCTCAATGAAAATGGTATATTATAACCCCTTGATATCAAAGAAAATACATATTATTAGGGCCTTGGCTATATATCTCTCACCATTAAGATGTTGATATCCACTCTACATCCAACATTGCCCCATATAAACCCTAGTATATGCCTAACTCCTTGTTCCATCCATCCATCTTAGGTCCATATATTCCTCCATCCACTCATTCACAATCCACTTACCCTTTCCCACATGCAAGTCAACAAAGGCACACATCTTTGAGAACCATATACCCATCCAAAAAACCTCCATAAAATGTATATACACCCATGAATACCAATCCCCTTCCAATAAATTTGGATGCCAAGCATAAAATCCATAAGTCAAGAAATCCACATGTAATCAAGGATCAACATGTCCTATCTAATCGACATGCAAAAATAAAGAAAAATATGATCCAAAACAAAAAAGAAATGTCCAAAAGGCCACAAAGGCTAATAAAGCAAAAATAAAAGTGAAAATCTATATGGGTTCCTAAATCCCTTAGGCAAGAAATGCATTCCAAGGAACCACAAAATAATGAAAATTAAAAACCATTTGGATTCCTAAGAAGCTCCTCAAAGCACAATATCACAAAGAAAAATAAAAATTGGCATCCAAGATTTATATTCAAAAGCATCCCATCAATCTTGTACATAAATGTCTTCCATCTAATCTATTTTCGTTCCCTTTATCCCAAAATCCACTACCTTATATACTCCATCACCTCCTCCATTCATTTTGGGTCCTTGTGTCCCAAAATCCATGTCCACTACTCTATCTAAATCCTAAAATCCAAAATCTAGTTTATATCCATCACTCCACCACCCGTCAAAGAGGGGGGGTGAATCAGTTGTTCTTAGGTCTTGATGTATAAAATAATCTCAAATTTTTTTTCTTAAATCAGATCAATAACCAAAACAAACTCAGTCATCACTAATTCAATAATAGAAACATAAAACAATGCAATTCACTACCCAGCTGTAACTTAACTTTTAAAACATAGAAATGTTCAAACCAAAACATTCACACAAGTATTAACACCAGGATTTATAGTGGAAACCCAATTTGGGAAAAACCACTTTGTAACATGCTACTATTATTTTCACTCTTTTGAAGTGAGCTTGGTAAAAAGCCAACCCTGTTAAAGGTTACAATACACACTGTTAGGTGTGACCCGGTTAAAGGATTTCAATCACCCTATTAAAAGTGAGCCTAGTCATAGGACTTACATACACTCCATTAGAATGCAACCTTGTTCAAAGGATTTAACATATGACTGTTAGGTCAACCTTTGTTAAAAGGATTTTGACTATTACAATGGTTAGAAAGTAGCAGCAATATTATTTGAAAAATATACAACTCACTCTGTAAATATCAGATCTGATTCCGTACACTAATGTTGGTTTAATGACTTTGAAACTTTGTCATCTCCATCTCTGTTCTGCTTGAAACTTTTCTTCAAGAAACCACCACAATTCTCCTTCAGCCTTTTCTGCTTATTCAGTCAATAAAACTTTTCTCTTCCAGCATTCTATGTTTTCCTATGCACTTGCATATCTTAGGTTCCCTTATATTTTCCTCCATTAGGTTAACTCATCTTTTTCCACTCAATCTCATTTGTAGATCTTAGGGTTAGGTCAGATTCATTGAATCTACCTGCTTCATGTTCTTTGGCTCCTTTTCTAGAATCATCTCAAATCTCTTAAAGATTTACAATAATTTTTTTTACAGTGCATTTAATGCTTCTAAACAATCAATAAATAAAGTCAACACATTTTACATAATCCAAGAATTCAACAATGTCAGCTCCAAAATCAAATTCTCTTCAAATATAAAAGTGCTGATGCTCGGTCAATACTATGATCAACTACTCGGTCTTCATGTAGAAAGCTCGGCCATTACAAAAAATGTTTCCTCAGCTTACACTGTCTTCCTCAGTAATTAACTGTTGTTCAGTCGACACTATAATTTTTCTCGGCATACATTGACTCGGTCGACACTAACATTACTCGGCTTAAACATGATTTTCCCATTCTTTGCTTGGTCAAGCCTACCAGTTTAGTCTTTAGTCTTACTATTATAAACAATACATTATCTCATCATTGTGAAACACAGTCAAGTACACTTTGTAGTATCAAGATAACTCAACCTTTCCTTAAGTGCTATTGTTACCAACCTTGCCTAGCCCCTTAGCAACACTCAAATAGATATAATAATTTCCTAAGTAGCAACAGTCTTACCAGTTAAGGTTTGACATCAATGACAATACAACAATTGTTTCAATTGCAGTTTCCAACAATCTCCCTCTTTGGCATTGATGGAAACACCATATGATATCACTTGAATAACACATGGATTACCAACCAATCCAAAAAATTATATGTCCATCAGAGAATTATTTATAATATCCTTAGCTTCATTCTGATTTAGAATCCTATAAGCCTCACTTCTATGACCGTCAGAAGTATTCAGATCTCCCTCTATCCTGATTCTTCATTTCAGTTCATAATCCTCTTAACTTTCAGTATCATGTGTTATCATATCAGTTCATCTCCCTCTTTGAAAAAAATGCCAAAGCAACAACTAAAACATACATCCAGCAGCTGTAGATAATATCTATGCAGCTCAGTGTTTCTCCCTCTGTCATCTTGCTTATGACTAATTCCTTGTCTTTGCTTCTTTTCACAACTCTAGGCCATCCCTAAAGTGTGACAATCTTCTGCATCTATTTGTCAAATATTCTACTGTAGCACATTTGATGCAGTGCTCCTAGTTTGTCTAGGCAGCCTCAGTTAGGGGAAGGAACCCTAATTAACTTCTCAAATACTCATGAGCTTCTCTGGGTAAAGCTTTAGTGAATATGTCTGCTGATTGTTCTTTTGTATTCACATATTCTATGTTGACTTCTTTATCTTGTACTAATTCTCTCAAGTAGTGATACTTGATTGCAATGTGCTTGGTCTTAGTGTGCATCACTAGATTCTTAGAAATATTGATAGCACTTGTGTTGTCATAGAAAATAACAACAGGTTTAGTGATTTCTTCTTTCATGCTTATCAACAATTGTTTTATCCATACCAAATTTGAACATTTTACTGCAGCGACAACATACTCGGCCTTGGCAGTAGATTGGGAAATGCAATTTTGTTTCTTGCTTGTCTAGGAGACTAATCTCTATCCAAGAAAGAAAGCTCCACCACTAGTACTCTTTTTGCCATCTACATTTCCTGCCCAATCAGCATCTGTATAAACTCTGAGTTCAAATTTGTCATCCTTCTTATAATATAGACCATAGTCAGTAGTTCCTTTCAAGTATCTCATAATTCTTTTCACATCCATCATGTGTGTTTCCTTAGGATTAGCAGAGAATCTTGCCACAATCCCAACAACTAATGCAATATCTGGTCTACTATGTACAACATACTGCAATTTTCCAATCATGGATCTATACAAAGTCTGATTCACTTTTGGGGCATCATCATTCTTAGATAACTTTTGTCTAGTAACCATGGTAGTTCCCACTAGTTTAGCATCTTCCATCCCAAAATTTTTCAGTATTTCATTAACATACTTAGACTGTGTAATGAAAATTCCATTTTTCCTCTGATATACTTGTAAAACAACAAAGAATTTGATCTCACCAAACATACTCATTTCAAATTCAGTTTGCATTGCATTTGAAATTTTTTTACATAATGCATCTTGTCCACCAAAAATAATGTCATCCACAAATTTTTTTTCCAACAAGATACCTTTACCTTCTTCATCCTTCATGTACAGATTACTTGTGTCATTTGTTCTTGAAAATCCAATCTATATCAAGTAGTTGTGCAACCTCTCATACCATGCTCTGGGAGCTTGCTTCAATCCATATAATGCTTTGTTCAGTTTGCACACCATGTGTCTTCTGTTTGGATCAATAAAACCTTCTAGTTGTTCTATGTAAACTTCTTCTTCTAGTATACCATTCAAAAATACATACTTGAAATCCATTTGATATACCTTGAAATCTTTATAAGCAACATATGCAAGTAGAGTTCTTACTCCTTCCAATCTAGCTACAGGGGCAAATGTCTCCCCATAATCTATTCCTTCTTCTTGTGCGTAGCCTTGCATACCAACCTAGCTTTGTTCCTAGTGATTTCACCATTTTCATTCATCTTATTCCGAAACATCCACTTTGTTCCTATAAAATTTTTGTTTTCAAGTCTCGACACCAGAGTCCAAGTATCATTCTTCTCAATCTAGTCAATTTCTTCATTCATTGCTTGTATCCAATCTTCATTCTCCAACGCCTCTCTAGTTGACTTTAGTTCAAATTCACACAGTAGGCATGTTGGATCCTTAGTCTTACTTCTAGACTGAATTCTAGTATTTTTGTCTCCAATTATCTATTCAGGCTTGTGATGTCTTCTTACACATTTTTCCAAAATAGGTTCAGCTCCTCTCTCCTCTATTTCATCATGTTCCTCAGCAAGATTGTTAGATTCAACTTCAGAATGCTCGACAACCTCTTCCTGATATTCAACAACATTTCCTTGTAGCTCGACATGTTCTTGTTCTCTCTTGGCACTATTTTCCAGATGTTCGGTAGTATCTATCTGTCGCTCGACATTGCTTACCCGAGACTTGACATCAGGTGCAAGTCTGTTACTTGCCTCTTCTTCTTCCTCAATGTACATAAAAGATCTATAATCTTCTGGTTCTCTTATATTGTCAACTTCATTTCTTTTTGCATACTCATCAATTTTAACATTCACACTTTCCACAATTTTGTTAGTGTTAGAGTTCAAACACTTATAAGCTTTACTTTTTGTGGAGTACCCTAGGAATATGCCTTCATCACTCTTAGCATCAAACTTTCCATTCCTAGTGTCTTTTAATATATAGCACTTACTTCCAAATATTCTAAAGTATTTAACACTTAGTGCATGCCCATGCCATAATTCATAGGGTGTCAGATTTGTACCTTTCTTGATCTGTACTCAATTAAGAGTGTAGATAGCAGTGCTTATAGCTTCTTTCCAATATTTTTGTGCCACATTATTTTCAATCAACAATGTCCTTGCACAATCCAAGATAGATATGTTTCTCCTTTCTGCTATACCATTATGTGGAGGTGTTCTAGGTGCAGACATCTATCTTTTAATTCCTCTATCATTCCAAAATAGATTAAATTCATTTGATGCAAATTCTCCACCTCGGTCAAATCTAAGACATTTCAGGTTCCTACCTATCTCCTTCTCAACCTTAGCCAAATACCACTTAAAGAATTGAAAAGCTTTAGATTTTTCTTTTAGAAACATCACATGCATCATCCTAGTATGATCATCAACAAATAATATAAAGTATCTAGCACCACAGTAACTTTGTACAGCCATAGGTCCACAAAGGTCAGTATGAACCAAATCTAAAATGTTTTCAGAAGTAAAGGATTTTCTCTTGAAACTTGACTTTGTCATTTTTCCTAATTGGCATTCCTTGCACATCACATTCTCAGGTTTCTTCAATCTAGGTAGACCTCTTAATTTTTTCTTCTTACTTATCTCTACTAGATTATCAAAGTTAACATGACACATCCTTTTATGCCATAACCAAATATCATCAAGTTGTGCAATTAAACATGTTTCTTCAGATAGGTCAAGATAGAACAAATTACCTCTAGTCTGATCTCCACTTCCAATCAGTTCTCCAATAGTCCACTGATAACATCATAGTAGAGGAAGAAACAAAGAAGCTCAAACTCACAAAGGCTCCCCATGCAAACCCCACAAGGTGACTTGGTTGAATCAGGAGCAGAGTGTGCTAGTAAATGAGCAGACATGGGTGGAGTTTTCAATTGGAGGCTATAAGGACAAAGTGCTTTGTGATGTCCTACCCATGGATGCATGCCATCTCTTATTGGGAAGACCCTGGCAATTTGATAGGAAGGTGATCTATGATGGAGAAGAGAACTCCATTTCTTTCAAGAAAAATGGAAGAACATTCAAGATTCAGTCCATAACAGAGAATGAAGAGGGTACTTCTAAAACACCTAGTGTGTTGCTTATCTATGGTAAGGAGTTCCTACATGCACTACATGATGTGGAGGCAATAGGATGTGCTATCATGGTGAAGCCAAAGGAGGATGACAAGAAGTTGCAGGCAGAAACACCATTGGAAGTGCAGCAAATGTTAGAGGAATTCAGAGACATTGTGAGTGATGGAACCCTTAAAACACTACCTCCAAGAAGGGCCATAAGTCACCAAATAGACTTTGTACCCGATGCATCTCTACCTAACAAAGTAGCCTACAATCTTACCCCTGATTAGAATAAGGAAGTGGCAAGACAAGTGCAAGAACTATTGGATCAAGAACTGATTAAGAAGAGAATTAGTCCATGTGTAGTACCAGTGGTCTTAGCATCCAAGAAAGGAGGAAAATGGAGACTTTGCATAGATTCAAGGGCCATCAACAAGATCACTATCAGGTATAGGTTCCCAATTCCAAGAATAGAAGATTTAATGGATTGCTTAGGAGGTGCTGTGTATTTCACTAAGTTGGATCTAAAAAGTGGTTATCACCAAATTAGAATCAAGGAGGGTGATGAGTGGAAGACCACTTTTAAAACTGTAGATGGATTGTATGAATGGCTTGTGATGCCATTTGGGCTTACCAATGCCCCAAGCACCTTCATGAGGTTGATGAATGAGGTCTTGAAGGACTTCACAAGTAGATTTGTAGTGGTGTATCTAGATGATATACTCATCTATAGAAAAAAAAAATAGAGCATCTTGAGCACTTAAGGTTGGTCTTGAAGAGACTACATGAAGAGAAATTAGCTATCAACCTTGAAAAGTGTGAGTTCATGTAGCAGGAGCTGGTTTACTTGGGATTTGTGGTGTCCAAGGGTACTCTAAAAATGGACCCAAGCAAGGTGGACGCAATCTTAGAAGTTTTCATGGGTTAGCCCAATTTTATAGAAATTTTGTGAGAAAATTTAGTGGGATTTGTGCACCAGTGCTAGACACCATCAAGGGAGGACTTAAAACCAAGTTCAAATGGATTGAGGTAGCTAAGAAATCATTTCAAACATTGAAGCAAGAGGTAGCTACCAAACCTATCTTACTCTTACCTACTTTTGATAAGTTTTTCACAATTGAATGTGATGCAAGTGATGTAGTAGTAGGGGGTGTATTGAGCCAACAAGGAAGGTCTATGGCATTCTTCAGTGAGAAACTCAATAAGGAAAAGAAAAAGTATTCAGCTTATGACTTAGAATTGTATGCATTAGTACAATCCCTCAAGAAGTGGAGGCATTACCTCTTGCCAAAAGAATTTTTTGTCTTCATAGATAATCAGGCCTTGAGCTATATAAATACTTAAGAAAAGCTTAGCAATAGGGATTTGAAGTGGATGGAGTATCTCCAATCCTTTACCTTCACAATCAAACACAACAAGGGGCATCTCTACAAGGTAGCAAATGCCTTGAGTAGAAAGCTTTTGATTGTCCAAGAAGTACAGCTACAAAGCATTGGAATAGTAGGTTTCAAAGAATTATATGAGGAAGATGAAGAGTTCTCATAAGCCTACAAGGTGTTCCAAGAATTTGAGAACCATTTCCATGGTGAGTTTGCAGATTATACCCTTCAAAATGGATTTTTGTTTAAAGGTAATCAGCTATGTGCACCTAGAGGGTCCATGAGGGAAAATCTGATTCAAGAGAAGCATAATGGTAGTCTAAGTGGACATTTTGGCATAAATAAGACATTAGAGTTGGTACAAAGATACTACTTTTGGCCTAATCTAGCAAGGGATGTGAGAAGATATGTAGAACAATGTGGAGTATGTCAAAGAGCTAAAGGAGGTTCAAGCAATGTAGGACTCTATCAACCTTTCCCAATTCCAAATAGACCTTGGGAGTGTGTGAGCATGGACTTTATGGTTGGACTCCCTAAAACCAAATCAGGTATGGATAGCATCTATGTTGTAGCAGATAGGTTCTCTAAAATGAGTCATTTCATTCCATGTAGAACTACTCATGATGCAAGCTATGTAGCACACCTCTTCTTCAAAGAGATAGTTAGGATTCATGGACTCCCTTTGAGTATTGTATCAAATAGGGATAGCAAGTTCATGGGTCATTTTTGGCAAACCTTGTGGAAAAGGTTGGGAACTAATCTCTCTTTTAGTTTAGCATACCATCCTCAAATTGATGGTCAAACTGAAGTCGTAAACATGATGCTTGGCAACTTGCTAAGGTGTTTGACAAAGGAGTATGGGCAGACTTGGGATCTTGTTATATCTCAAGCTGAATATGCTTATAATGATAGTGTAAATAGGACCACAGGAAGAAGTCCTTTTGAGATTGTATATGGAAGACACCCTAGAGGATTGTGTGAGTTGAGGGACTTAAGTTCTATGGAGATGAAGAGTGGACAAGCTGAAGATTTCACTCAAACCATCAAGGAGGTTCAAGAGTAGGTGAAGAAAACCATTATGGAGTTCACTCATAAACTCAAAGGTAAAGTGGATGAAAAAAGGAAAGAAGTACAATTTTAGATTGGGGAATATGTCATGGTCCATCTTAACAAAGCAAGGATGCAGAAGGGTGTGCCCACCAAGCTACAAATGAGGAGAGTAGGCCCATGTTAGATTTTAGCCAAATATGGAGAGAATGCCTATAAGGTGGACTTGCCATCAGACTTAGCCATTTCACCGGTGTTTAATGTTGAAGACCTAGTCATGTTCAAAGGAGACATCAAACAGCAAGGTATGGATCCACTAAAGGTGCTGCAAGACATAGACACCAATGCAATGCCCAAGAAGAAGCTAGCCAAAGCAGAGAAAATATTAGAATCTAGAGTGAAGAAAACTACTAGACATCAAGTTTACATGGAGCATTTGATCAAATGGATGGATCAGCCTGAATCTGAAGCCACCTAGATTGAGGAAGGACAGTTCAAGAAGTTTGGAGTTGACCTGGCTCTTCTTGACCCCAAAGTGCCTTAGTTTTTGCTGAGGGGAAGTATGGTGTAGGAGCTCCCTTCTAAGGGCTCCCACCATCACATTTTGGTGTGTGTTGAACTTCAGGAATGAAGCATGTAATTAAAATAAGAGCTTGGCTCAATGTGTGTGTCTAGGCCTAGGCTAGGTCCTAGAAGTTCAGTTGGTTCTTGATGTAAATGGCACAATGACTCAGGGCATGATGTCATCCTAAGATCATTGATCTTCTATGTTAGTAGGAGTCTAGGGTCAGGTGTTTGGTTGAGGTATGGGCACATGTGTGCCTTAGGAGGACCTAAAAATTGGTCATTTGGTAGTGTAAGAGCAAAGATGCTCAAGCAACAAAAAGTTGCTCAAAAGTTGCTAGCAACTTTTCCTTTGAAGTTTCTAACCTTTGCTTAAGTGGCTAAAAGCCCTAAGCTAACAATCATCCTGAGGAGAAGGTTATATATGACCTAAAAAACCCTAATATGGAGGTTGGAGATCATTTTGTACAGTTCTGTATGGAAAGACCAGTCTGAACTGAGAATTCTGTGTGACAGTCAGGCAATTTGGCTTGATTGGATGTGAATAGAGAGGATTTTTTGGTGATTGTTGTAGGGAGCTTTGTTTTTTGTGTTTTTTTATTTCATGTGTGTGATTGTGGGTTAATTTTTCCAAGTTTTGTATTTAGTTTTGTTCATTTCTCTGTTTTAGACAGTTCTCTACCAGTTTGGAGAGATTGTGAAATGTAGGGTTGTTACTCCTATTTCCACCCTGGCCACACCATGGGACTTTGGAATCTAGAAGTACAGACCCTACCCTATGTAAATATGTTAGCAAGGCCCTGGAGTGTGTATGCACCTATTTGTTTGACCAAGCCCTAGGTGAGCTAAGGCAATGCCCAGTTAGGAGCGGTCAACATTACAAGTGCTCTAGAAGATAGAGGAATAAGTTTCAAAGAAAGCCCTTTGGAGGGAGCCAAGGGACATGAATGAAGACTATGTGCTATGGAGGAGAGATCTTGAGAAATCCAAGAAGGGTGCCAAAGAAAGATAAATAGTTCAGTGATACAGTGAGGTCCTAAAAGCCCTAAAAACCCTCAAACTTGGTGAAGGTGTTGTATGGCCTGTTGGTGACCTAAGACCCCAAAAATCCTCGAGGGATGGGAAAATGAATGGGGATTTCCTAAGAAATTTATCCTTGGTTCTATGAAGGGAAGGATTCAAAAGCCCTACAAAACCGAAAGGAGGCCTAATTGGGGCTCTTCCTTGTAGCCCTATTTTGGGAAGGAAGTATGAAATCGGGTGGTTAGCCAACCTCACTAATGCTTTGAAGATTATTGAAATGTCTTGAAAACACCTTGAGACTCATCAATTTCTCTGTCAAATCTTAGGAAGGTGTTGAACCCTAAAAAGACCCTTATAAGCCTATGTAAGGGATGGTGCTAGGAAGCAATGCTTGATAGGTTGCAAGATGATAAAGCTATAATTGATGGTTAGGTTAGGCTAGGTCAGGGGATCCTTTGATGAGAGGGGAATCCTATAGACCTTCATAGGTGTCAGGAGAACACTAGGATCTTGGTTAAGGATTAGAGGCATAGACTAGCTAGTCTATCCTAACCTCCCCATCACAGAAAAAGGATGGAAAAAGGTGAGGAGAGAAGTAGAATAGGGGGAAAAAGATAGATCTAGTCAAAGACCCACTCAAGGTGCTTAACATGACCCTAGACCAGTTACTCAAAGGGCTAAACCGGTCCTAAATGGAAGTGCTTCCATTTTTTGATGATATAGAGACCTTTCCAGTGCTGAGTCATTTTTCCAGATTCTGCTCCAAGTATATTTTATTCAGTTTCTTGCATTTTTGCAATCTGGTGGATATCTTGGATGTTTTAGGTCCTATGATCTCTTCCCTTTGAGGGATGGCTCATCTTAGGCTATAATTTTGTTTCAGAAGCCTTCGCTCTTCTTTGAGCAATATATAATTTACCTTTTTAGCAATCTTTTATGCACACAAACATAGATAAAGTGCCATTCTATTGCATGTATGGGATCTTGCACATGTTTGTGCTCTATGTACTTCCATTCCATTATAAAGTGCTAGGGGGGTTTGATGTTTTCCTTTTTTTTTCCATCTACTTTTGTCGCGTGAGCATTTTTCTAATGAAATTAGCCTCAGGTATCTCTATTTGTGTTTGTACTCTCTCTACACCTTCGATGTTCCTGGTATCATGTAGTTCATATTGGATGATCTTTTCAGTGCATCTGTCATTACTTCCTTATTAGCATTATGGGGGGTTTCTACTATTTGTTCTACTACTTCCTTGGTTTGATAGTGTGAGCTATGTATTTAGTATTTGATTCTATGTACTAGGCGGATATAGTGGTTGGGTACCTATGCATTCCAATGAGATGGATCATTTACCATATGGACACTCTTCTCTTTCCTATTTTTGGATGCACTCTTCTAGCTTTGATTGATCAACTCTTCAGACTTTGGTTTTTTTATGCCATCTATATTTTCAAGTTTAGATGTTTTCCTTTGTTTGCCTCCTGATTTGAGTAGTGTCATTTGAGGTCACTCATGCAGATTACAATTTTTGTATCTTCGACTTTAATTATTTTCCTTTGTTTTCCTCCTGATTCAAGTAGTATCATTTGAGGGCACTCATGTAGATTACAGTCTTCTGTACATGGTCATATTTAAGTGGAGGATCTTCAGATCATTAGTTACTTCTTGATAGAGTTTGCAATTTCTTGCTTCAGTGTTGTTGTACATGTTCATCCTTGTCCCTATTTTCTGGAACATTCCTAGTTCTGGAGGCTTCTTCAGTCCTTTAGAATAGTCTTCATCTCTTTTTGGAGTAGAGTTTTTCCCATGTGGTTTTCTCTATTTCTCCATTTTTAAAAGACTTTCTTTTGTACTTGGGTATTTGATCATGCCTTTTGTTGTCGGGACCCATTTGCTTTCAGTAGTTCTTTCTAGGTTTTTAGCTTCTCCCAAATTATATCTTAAGGGGGGGGGGGGTGTTAGAGTAATAAGTTGTTTTCTTATTAATTAAATCATATTGATTTCATTACTAATTCACTTATTATCTCTTTCTGCTTAAGCTAAACTTTAGGCATATAATAATTAATTACTTTATTAATTATTATCATGCAACCTGGGTTTGTTCACCCTTTTAGGGTTTTGATCTTCTTTTATAAGGATTAATTTCATTTTATAAGGATTGATCTCTCTTGTAATATTACTGAGAAACATTCAATTTATTGAATTGCAACTTTTTTTTTAACATCAAGGATGTCTCCTCTCTCATGGATCCATGCGTTCATGCCTCTCTAGCTTCTTGCTTCTCTCTCTTTCTATGATAGGTGTTTATGTGCAGGTGTTCTTGGGAGTTGTGGGTTATTTTCTCATCAACTCCAATAAAGGTATCTACTATGGAAGACCCTGAACTAAAATTTTCATGTAATGTTATATCATACTAAATCTTCCAATCTTCCTGAGTGGACAGTGTACCATATGGAGTTGTGGACTTAGCATACAAAATTGTCAAAAAGGACATGAAGATTGATTTGTGTTCAAAATCTTGTTGAAACAATTTGATGACAACATGAACACTATTCAGAAAGCCAAGAATTGATACATTGAAGTTCATTTCTATGTTGGTATGTATAGTCTTCTACTTCCAAAACTTCTTTCCATCTATCGGTAATGTAATTTGGAATGTGAAGAAACCAATTATCTATCAGATTAATGAATACATCCAAAGTTTAGGAGATAATTTTGATATTGTGATGAATGATTATTTTACTAAGTTCCAAAAAATAATGCATAAGAAATTTATAATTCCACCTCATCTAGTGGAAGAACACCAAGGTACCATATGTTTTCAAGTTGATACCGACACATGTATTGTGAAAGCTATTGAGCCAAGGACTATCCGGTTATAACCGATGGGCTATGAAATTAACATTGACACTAGATCTCAAAAAATTGAATCCCTATTAGCTAAACCTATGGATAAGAGATTAAATCAGTATGGGACATATGAGGAAGTGAAGGAAAAGATAAAACTAGGTATATTGATACCTAAAGCTCAGAGGAAAATAAGAAGAATGATTAGTGATTTATCTAGAAATCTTGGAGTTAGTATTGAAGAAGATGAGGTACATCCATCTGAAGTCAAGGGAAAGAAAAAAAAGTGAAAAAGGAATCACCGAGCCCCAAAGTAACAAGACCATTGACAAGGTCTACATCTACATTGAGGGATAAGATGAAACTTGAGCATGAGAAACCAAAACCTAAAAATTATGTGATGGAAAAGAAAGCATCTAATAGACTAAGGAGAAAGCTAAAATTAAAAGAAGATAGTGACATAGAGTCTAAAGATTTGAGTAAATTTAAAGTTGTGTAGAACCAACCCTCAAAAACAAAAAAATTAGATGAATTTCTAGAGAATATTAAGAAGTATGGAGGGTTTGGAGGAAGTAAATATTCCAAGTATGATACAAGGAGTGATGAAGACAAAGGAGAAATAGAGGAGGAAGTTGTTTTACATTACAAAAATTCAAAAATATACCAGTTGAAATTGGAAATCGACTATCTGATGAACTCTACAAGAAAATTGATGAAAGATGAAAGTATGAAATGACATATGAAAAGAAAATAAGGGAAAGATCCCTCATAATAACTGTGCCTGAGTTGTCGGTACTCGAGATCAAGGAAACACTGAAACAACACTCTAACAAATTTCTTGTAAAAGGTAGATCATTAAGGATCATGGTCAGTGAGCAAGAAGAAGTACAAAAAGAAACTGATGAAGTATGGAGAAAAATATATTTTCTAGACCAGTCAACCGGGATTGAGGAACACCAAGGTAAGTTAGATCCTATTGAATTGACACAAGAAAAAGATGAAGTGATCATTGAAGATATCACTAAAAGATATCTAGTAGAAGAAATCAAACATGATGAAGATGTCATTAACACTGATGACAAGGACACCGAATATATGAAAACTAATGATACATAAACTACTAAGTTGATGGATGAAGATCTAGTGCTACAAAAAGTATATGATTTTCTTAAGATTCATGAAGTTATTTCAGAAGTTGTTAAATATATCCATACTAATGTAGAAGAGAAGACTACCGAATAGGGAAAGGAGACAGAACAAAAGGAAACAGAGGAACCTAAAGCAACCAAGACAAATATAGAATTGAATACCAAGAAGGTTATCTCTACCGAGAGAACAAGATGACTGCAACATGAAGACACGAAAGAGAAGGAGAAGAAATAGGATAAACAAGAAGATAATAAAGAAGAAAAACAAGAAGAAGACATAAAAGAGGAGAAACATGAAGAAAAAAATAAGCCAAGAAAGAAGGGAAAAGAGAAGAAAGAATAGAAGAAACTACAACTGAGACTATATCTGATGCAATGAAGGCATCGTGTTCCCCAAAATTTTCTACTGTTGAAAGCATCCAAGTTGAGAAGAAGAAGACAAAGAAAGGAAACATGAGAAAACCAAAGTTGACTTGAGCCAACCAATAGTAATGGCAAAGGTAGACATTTATTCACTAAGTCCAAAATAATTATCTAAATTCAGAGATCTACTAAAGATGAAAGTAGCCCAAGATAAAATGTTCGCTAAGAAGAAAAAGATAGATGTACTAGAAAGTGTCAAGGATATACTACATGAAATTGTTCCTGATGAAAATGTACATTATTATTGAATCAAATGGAGGAATTGGTAAAGAAAATTAAAGAACTTGGTATAGAGACCTCCAGGTGCCTAATGCAAGTACACAAGAATAAAATGGAGCATGAAATTATTGAGGATATCTCAAAGAATGTTGCATTGGAAAAGGTAACACTTTCTAAGTTGATCATAGATTTGGAAAATAAGTTACATAATATTCTTTCATTATTTCATAAGATATGTTTAATATCAAACTTCAATGAGGAGATCAGAAAGAAGGATGAGTCTATTGAGAAAGAGTTGATCGAGTAGCTGATGAATGTTACAATCGAGCCTGAAACACTTCAAGTTTATTACTCGATGCTGAAACATCTGATGGTAATGCAACATGAACTAAGAAAAAAGGAGGACAAGATAAGAATGGAACTTCTGGAGCTGCAAGAAATTTTGATTCCTCAAGTTGAATCATTGAAAAAACATATACAAAAGGCAAAGGAATTGGTCAATACCCCCGATATCAGTGCAATGGATAACATGATTGGATTAGCAACAGTTATTGGTGAACAAATTGTTGTGTTAAAACCACTAAAGGAATCATGAGAGACATCATTGGAAGATGAAAATAAGAGGTATACACATATTTTTGATAAGATTCCACCACCTGATCCAAGTAATTAATTTTATTTTTGGCATATTTTTCAAAAAAGAGGGATATATATATAAGTAACAATTTTTTACTGATTTTACAGTTTATTTATACATGGTCAAATTTTGATGACTTTGAAGTTTTTAACAAAGATGCCAAACTAATGCTAAAGGGGGAGATTGATACTCCTAAAGTGTTATTTTGTTGTCATTAGTTTTGTCAAAGTGATATTGGTTATTCAAAGTCAGTCGTTAAAAGAAGGAGTCATAGGACTTAGTCGGTAAAGCAAATAGTGAAGTCAGTAAAGGAATAGACAATTTTGGTAAAGGAAAATGAGGGAGAAGCACTGAGAAAAGAAAGACAAGCACAATGAATTGCATTGTAGTTACCGAGCCAAGAGCACATGTTAACGAGCTAGAAAAAAACATGTTACCAAGTAACACATGCCGACATAATAGATTATGGTAGATACATTGAATCTGGACACCGAGTATAAAACATTTTATAGATTTCAAGAAGATTGTTTGGTAAAATATTGGAAATGTAAACAACATGATTGCACATGATTACGAGGAGAGATCCACCAATGAAAATTAAATGGAATATATACATTGGAAATGAAACAAAAGCTACCACCATTTAAGGGGAAGAATCTAGAATATTTCCACCACTTCTAGATCAAGTATATAAGGAATGGAGTATGAAGATCATATATTGGTGATGCGGATGATGAGCACTCAGAGAAGAATATGAAGTTGATGTAATGATGATGAAGTGCAGATAGGCTACCGAGTAACAAAAAGTTAGAGCAAAACTACGAAGGTGAATCAAATTTGAGTTTACCAAGTACTGAAGCTGAATTGTGATTGAAATGTATTGAAGTATAGAATGAGGTAAAATGTTATTGATCACATTGAGTCTAAACAATATATTTTTTTTATGACGGTAAAAATAGGTTTTGAAGGGGCCCCGAAGCCCTTTAACATCAAAGAAGTGAGATAAGCACGGACGACCCAAAGAATAGCTAGTTGCCCCTAAGAAGGGAGCAAACTACAAAGGGACAAATCCTGAATATTCAATAAACACCTACACAACAAAAAAGCAAAAGACACTAGAAGAAAAATAGAGAAAAAAAGACCACCAGCACCAAGATCAAGACAGAGTCTTCAAGAAGCCCCCAGAGTTCTCCAGCTGGGCCTGCATAATCTTGACATTATCTTTTAGCCTCTGAATATCCTGATCATCAACCTTGAGTTTCTTTTTGGTATTAGACCTAGTTTTGGTACCAGGTTCCATCTGCTGACTAGGACCAGTCAGATCAATTTTGTCACTCAAGGGGCCCTCTTTGTTTCCTTCCAGCATTTTGCTAAGCATGTTCAAGTTCTCTAGAGTAAACTTCATACCTATATTAGCCAGACCAAGAAGATTTTTTAACATATCCTCATTCCTGCTCGTCTTCTCATGAATAGGGATCATGGCTATCTCAATAGCTTTTTTAATTTTATCATCTAGTTCAGAACCGTAATAAAAAACACTGACATTAGCATTGAGAGCATTCTCCTTCCTGATATTATCAACCATTTCCTCAAGCATAGAATTCTTATTTTCCAGTTTGATACATCTGTTCTTCAGCTCAACCAAATCATTCTGCACCTATTTATCCAGATTCTAACTATAGGTGGACTCATTTTTAGCAATTTCAAGGGGGGTCATAATGATAGATCTTTTGAGCTACGAATCCATCTTTCTAAGGTCATCCTGAAGAGGTTGGGACCTATTGCAGTCAAGAGTTCTCTCACTATCATCCTTCTTGTTCTCCTTCCCAGAGCTGGGGGAATCATGGGAATCTAGATTATCCTCTTCCATAACCCTGAAGCTATTATTCCTTGAGTTGTCAGCATTACTATCAGCCACATTTGTTTCAGCCTCTTTATCTTTGTTTTCATCAACCTAAACCTCATTCACAGAAAAGTCTTTACCTTCAGTATTGCCAGTCTCCAGAACATGGTTATGCTTATCCCCACTATTTTGATTATCCTGGTCTTCCCTGAGATTACCCTTGATAGTAGTGGCATCAGGGTTCTCCAAATCATTCTCCTCAGGGGTATGGGTAGTGGAATTGGACAAAACATTATGACCCACTTGGGTATTCTCTTCAACCTCAGCATCAATATCAGGCATCTCCAAGGGAGTAGGCTTCACACCTTCAGGCTTTGACAGAACAGGACTAGCAGGGGGCTCCAAGTCAGTATTATCTATGACAGAGGCATTGACATCACAAGAGCCCTTGACAACCTTCAGACCATCCTTGGGCTTAGAAGAGGCAGGCTCAAAGAGGGGGAGAGCTTTCTTCGATTTCTTTTTCCTGGACAGAGAACCCATGTTCTTCCTTTTTTTGACTTGGGCAGGGATAGGTTCAGGAATGTGGTCTCTCACATAATCAACAATAAGGAGGATAAGCCCAACATGAAGAATAGGGAAGTTCTTCACTCTATATTCAGTAATGCTCTGGTTGAGCGAACACATGAGAAAATAGGGAAAATAAATCCTTTTGTCATGCCTAAAATGATTAGCTAGGGAAAAATGGTAGTTATAAACCCTAGAAAATCTCCCCTCTAGAGTGAAATATTCCATCATAACCTTAATGACAGAACCCCAAATTTTATCTATATTATCCATAACCACATAGTCTTTCTTACCTTTAACCAAAAGAGCCCTCTCCTCATTAGTGATAGGAAATGACTGGTAAGCTCTGGTTTTGACCTTGATCTCTTTCGAGTACTTCAGTCCATCCAAAGGAAGACTAGTGATTTCATAGAGGAGCTCAAGGCTGAGGCTAAAGGACTTTCCAGCTAGATTCACCGTGCCCTTGTCCCAACCATCTGTAAAGGCTTTGGAGACATCATTATCAACACCATGGAGTCTCTAAAGAAACTGATGAACATGGCCTTTCTTCAGAATACTCCAGACTTCCTTATCCTGCTTCCACTTGCACTTCGCCGACTCTTCTCTCCTGAGATCACCACCATGGCCAAACAATCACCCTGCTCTTTTTTCATCTACTTCTTATGCATTACTATAGACAAATTTTATTGTGATATTGCTATCAGGATTTAACTATGTAGTTTTTTGAGTCAAACTCATTGACCCATGATTCATGAGTAGTGGTTCACATGAACCCATCTCTCATGAGAATTAATGGAACACTTATCACTCATTGGATCTAGGTGATACTCACAAAGGTGAAGCACTGGGACTTCCCGGGAGGTCATCCATCCCAGTACTACTCCAGCTCGAGTGCGCTTAACTACAAAGTTTCCTCCATGGTTAAACCCACTCTACTTACATCCTCATTTGAAAAACATTCACCAAGTGTTGTGCCTTATGAACCATTCATTATAAATCCCCTTAAGCTCATCAATTGATAAGTAGGAGATATTTTTCCACAGCAAGTCAAATTGTGATATTGTTATCAGGATTTAACTGTGTAGTTTTTTGAGTCAAACTCATTGACCCATGATTCATGAGTAGTGGTTCAAATGAACCCATATCTCATGAGAATGAATGGAACACTTAGCACTCATTGGATCTAGGTGATGCTAACAGAGGTGAAGCATCAGGACTTCCCAGGAGGTCACCCATCCCAGTACTAATCCAGCTCAAGCGTGCTTAACTACAAAGTTTCCTCCTTGGTTAAACCCACTCTACTTGCATCCTCATTTTCAAAACCTTCACCAAGTGTTGTGCCTTATGAACCATTCATTATAAATCCCCTTAAGCTCATCAATTGATAAGTAGGAGATATTTTTCCACAAGTCAAATTGTGAACTATATTATTACTGAATTATATTGTAATTAGAGTTGTAAAATCCCACTATTGGATAAGCCCTAATAGGTTTTGTTTTGTAAATCCTTTAATAGGGCACAACTCTTAGATTAGAGATTGTAAAATACTTTAGCAAGGTAGAATATAAGTCTTTTTTAATCCTAACAGGGTATATACTCCTAATAGGGTAAGCTATGAGAAGTAGCTAAACATTGTAGCTCTAAATAAGAAACCTTTTTAATGCAGTAGTGAAGGATTGTGGCTAGCATACCACCATAGTTTTTCCCTTTGATGAAGGGTTTTTGCAAGACCAAAAATCATTGTGTTATGAGTTATGTTTTCATTTTCCAATTTCTATGTTTTATGGTGATATATGTAAAGTTTACAATTTAGTAAATGGTCAAAATAGTTGATAATTTTTTTTGGAGTAATGACTCACCCCTCCACTCTCAATACTTAACTTTCCATTATTAATCCAATATGGTATACATTCTATGCTATGTTTAGATCTAATCTTCATCTCTTCATACTTTTTCAAACATTTACATTTACAAGCACACTTACATGCTAGGGTTTCAATCATAGAGTAGATTCTTAGCATTTGCTAGCTCTTTTACATTCTAGATCTAAAATCTAAAGTTAACAAACACTACATATTTCCTACCGACTATTCGTGGTGGTGGAAATCATAAAAATAGAGGATTGACTAAGCCAAACCCGTTCATATCCACCCACACACAGCAATTCTATAATAGACTTGGAGGTTATCAATTTGGTGATCATAGATATAGCATTCACTCTCCGAGACATTTCTAAAGAAGTTGGGTCGACTTGGCTATAGTATCCCAAGAACACAATGACCTGGTCAACGTGTTCTAGAATACGGTGACATGGTTAATCCATTCCTGTAGGTTTGAGAAAAATAGTTATTTTGGGGTTTTCTATTGTGATTGTGGATCTCTAGTCATAAGTTTTGTCACAATCTGAGATCCATAATTTTGAGAGAAAAAACTTATATTCCATTGCTTATTTTGAGGTAAGTACCCTATCATTTTTTTTAATCTATTAGGATAGATTTTTTTCTGTATCTTAATTATGTTAATTGTATTTACTTGGTTCCTAGAATCATCTTAAACTTCTTTCTTAATCAATTATTTCAATTTTTTTTATCATCATTGCGTATCTATAATCGAATTACATTGCATGAAACAGTCCTTGCTAATATACTTCCTCAATATAACTTGGGTTTAGAATTTTCATCCCTTATCAATTTTAGTTTTTTCTAATCTAACCTAGGTAATATTGAGAGTTATGCTCAGAAACCCCTCTTTCTCTTGTATTGAATGTGTTAGGGAGAAAATGTTAAACTTGATATACCTAGTTTGCATTTCTAGACTCATTGATGCCATTTTCCCCTGAACATTTTGGTGAACCTATAGTGAACCCTCCTTGTTTGATCTTGGTAGTTAGATATTTATTTTACATGTATCACATTTATAAACATATAAATACAAAAAAGTCTTGCTTTGATTACATTTCATTTCATTATAAATAGCTCGTTTTACTTTCAAGATGTATGATTTCTTTATGAGTACTTTGATGATGCATTTTTTAGTGAACCTCATGAGGTGTCTAGTAGTGAAGTGTTGGACGTAACGAATGAGATATTAATTGAATCCATTCCACCATCATCTTCCTCTACATATCTCCAACATAGCCTCTATGATAGGTTTTTATCATGGCTTCCTTTGTGTGAGACCGTTTGTAATGTTGAGCTTGTTAAATTAGCTCAATTTTCTAAGCCACTTATAACTCTCAAGGGATGTCCTCTTCAACAATCACTAATTACTCTTAAGGGATGTCCTCAAAAAATGAGCCCCTTATAGTTCTTAAAGGAAAAACTGATTATACTTCAGTTACGCATACCTATCGTACGCAAAATAATCCCCAACCTACTATTCCTAGGTTGTTTCTACTTCTCTTCCTCCTTCTCAACCGGTGCTTCCCTAAGAACCTTGTTTTCCTAGTCCTTTAGGAAAAGAGTATGATCTTGTTGAGAAGTTACATACCAATCCTTGTAAGATCTCCTTCTGGGAACTTCTTCAAACTTCTCCCACTTATCATGAGGCTTTACAAAAGGATTTGTCTACCCTTCCTGTCCCACCTCCTAATCAAGACAATGTTTAATTCCTTTTTGGAGTGTATGCATGTTGTATCCACTCCTCCTCAAATTATTTTCACTAAATAATATTTTACTCCTAAGGAAGTGCAAAACTGATATGATGCTCTTCTAGTTGTTCTCATTAATGATAATCTTATTTGTAGAACTTTGATTGATAATGGGTTAGGTTTGAATGTGTGTAGTTTAGATATACTGAAAGCTATTAAAGATGATATGTCCACTGTTAAACTTAATAAAATTCCTATTCATGGATTTGATAAAATTGCTAAGAAGACTTTGGGAATCATAACTTTACCTATTAAAGTTGGCTTGGTCATCCTAGATACCCCGATCCATGTGATGTCTGGACCCCTCAATTACAACGTTCTTCTGGAAAGACCTTGGTTGCATAACATGAATCTTATTCCCTCATGATTCATCACAAATTGAAATTTATTTTCAACAATGTGATGTACACTCTTCATGCGGATGATAAGCCTAACTATTGTTTAAAACACTAAATCGGCTAGCGACCCGAAGCCTAGTGAGGAAAAACAATAAATTGAAGATGAAGATGAAACTCAATCAAATGAATGAGTGTTGTCTTCTAATTTTTCTCAAGATGATAGGGGAAATTTATATTTTACTCATACCTTCATTGGAGAGTATCAGGTTTCTATTCTTTCTTTCATGAAACCTCAAGAAAAAACTAAAATTGAAAAAAATTGTTTCCACTCCTCTTTCAAGTGACTTGAGTAATAAATTTATTTTTGCATCAACTAACAAGACCATTGAAACTATTAAACCCAACTATTATAACATAGTGACCTCTGAAGCTCCCTTTCCTACTTTTAGATATGGCTGCTAATTATGGTCATGGTTATCATTTTCTTTCTAAACATGGATTTAATTGTCGAGGTTGTGGAAAGTTTGAACAAGGAATACATGATCCCTTAAAAAATTATGGTTGTGAACATACCTATGGTTTAGGATTTAATCCTTATTAGAAGCCTTATTTCTTTCCAAATGTTAATCACATGTGCAGTAGTCCTTTGAAATTAACCAACCCACATCTTGTCACATTTGATCAAAATCCATCATTGGACATCTTTTCCTTTGATGATTCTATCATAGAATTCTTAGGAGCATATGAAGATTTACCTTCTTTTCATCACAATAAAATAAAACCATATTTCTTAAACACTAAATGATATTTTTGGGAAGAGAGTGAATCTGAACAATATCTTGATCTTGTCTCACCTATTGAAGACACCAAGAAAAGAAATCTCTTTATTACTGATACAATGGATGTACAAATTGATTCTAATGATTTCGAGAAGGTTATCAAAATTGGAAAATATCTAGATGAAGGTGAGTGTAAATAACTTACTGATCTTCTTCTCAAATTCTTGGATATTTTTGCTTGGGTATATTCAGACATTCCCAGTATTGATCCTAAGATCATTAATCATAATATTGTTTTTACACCTAACACTAACCTATTGAAGTAAAAGATTCACAAAATGAATCCTAGTATTTCTCTTCTTGTTAAGGCTAAAATAGAGAAACTCTTGGATTCCAGTTTCATACGTCCTATAGATTATTCCCCTTGGATTTTGAATATCATGGCTGTCTCAAAGGGTGAAAATAAGATAAGGATGTGCACTGATTTTTGGGATTTAAATAAATCTTCTTTGAAAGATGATTTTCCCCTTTGTAACATTGATATGATCATGGATTCTATAGAAGGCCATGTGTTATTATCTTTTATAGATGGATTTTCAGGATATAATCATATTTTTATTCCTCCTTATGATCAATATAAGAATTCCTTTATTACTCCTTAAGGAACCTTTTGTTTGGTTGTCATGCCTTTTGGGTTAATGAATGCAGGTGCTACTTATCAATGTCCTATGACATTGATCTTTTGTTAGTACACTCATAACATCCTCAAAGATTATGTGGATGATATTCTAGCTAAATCTATGCAAATAAATGAACATGTTCCTATACTTAGACAAATATTTGAAAGGATACATAAATAAAAAATGTGTTTGAATCCACAAAAGTGTGCCTTTGGGGTGGATAGTGGAAATATCCTCAGATTCATTCTCTAGAAGAGGGATCAAAGTTGATACTAAAAAAATTGATGCTATCATTAACATGCCTCCTCCTCAAAAGATTTTGCAACTCCATAGATTACAAGGGAAGATACAGGATATTCATAGATTTGTCTCTCATTTTGTAGATCATCCTATCCCTTTTAATTTCTTTCTTAAAAAGGATACCATCTTCTCTTGGAATGAGGATTACAAGCTTTCATGTGAAAAATTCAAGACTTATCTTGCTAATCCTCCTATTCTACAATTGACTCAACCAAATAACCCACTCTTTCTTTATACCTCTGATTCTGCAAAACCATTGGGTACTATCTTGGTTCAACATGATAAAGATGGTAAGGAATGTCTTGTGTATTATATAAGTCATACCTTGATCGATTATGAGACACATTACACCACAATTGATAAAAAAAATGTCTTTCTTTGGTTTATCCTTGTAAAAAAGTCAAACATAATCTCCTTAATGCGGAAGTTAATGTTTATCTGAAATTCAATCCTTTCAAACATCTCTTTTCAAAGGCTAACTTATCAGGACATATTGCTATGTGTGAATGTTTTACACCTTCATGAAATTAGGATAATCAACTACAATTCTATGAAAATACAATACAAATTTAATCTAAGAATTGAAATTAACATCCATGACATCTCATGGTTCTCTATCCAAGCTTCGTAAGTAGAGCTCTCAGCCTTATTCTCTACTAGTGACAATCCTAGAATGAGAAAATGATAGTACAATGCTTAATCTAGCTCTCAATTCTCCAAATGATACAAAGATTCAATTCAAGTACTCATGATATGCTCTCAATCTCACAATATTGCTCAATTTTCTCTCAAATTGCCTATAATGATGATGCTATGCACTTGAATTCTCTAGTATATTTATGCTCTCAAAATGACTCTTATTTATAGTAAAATCCCAAGGGTAGCAGGTAGAGTTATTTAATCATGATTTAGCCTTGGTTGAGTCAAAAACTTTGAAATGTTTTTAAATGGGGGGACAATTTAAATGATTGTCTCAAAGGTTTGGACAAATAGACAAATTTGAGTGGTTGAGATTCAAAGTTGAAAATGTGTGATTGAGATTCAACTATTTTGGAGTGATCCATGTGCTTTTGTTCTCAATTCTCATTGGTTGCTCAAATTATGTTGAAAGATATTAGGATTAATTAAATTCCATTAGTTAATTAAATTAGCCATGTAAGGGAATAGGTTCAATTTGATTTTTGATTTAAAACTATACAATTAATTGATTAAAATAAATTATATAGTGTGATTGATCCCTTTAGCTTGTATTTAATTATTTAATGTCATCATTTGATTTTTCCTTTGATTTAAATGTTTATGTCCAATTTTGATTAATAAATGTCCATTTAAAAATTGATTTGATCCATTTTGATGAGAATTAGAGCATTTGGTTAAGATTTTGTGATTTGAATGATTTTAGGACACCTACCCAGTTTTTGATGTCTACAATTGTTAAATGGGTCATGCTCCTAATAGAATTTGATTTAAATTTTATCTCTCCCAAATCTATTAAAGGGAAATCCTTAATTGACTACCTAGCTAAGGCTGCTTCACACCTTTTTATATCTGAACCAATAAAATTCCATGATGATTTTTCCTTAACTATTGAAGTAGATGATACTTGAGAGTTGTACTTTGATGGATCTAGGTGTCAGACTGAGTTTGGCATAGGTGTTATACTTATACCTTCATCTAAGAAGCCTATTCCCTTATCCTATAAGCTCAATTTCCCTTGTACTAATAACATAGCCAAGTATGAATCCTTAATCATAGGATTGAAAATGACTTTATCTCTACTAAAAATCTTTGGTGATTTGTAATTGATTGTGAAAAAAATTAGTGGAACTTATCAATTAAAGAATGATAAATTAACCAAGTATCACAATATTTCTATAGGATTTCTTGGAAATTTTTCTTCTTCCTCAATTAAAACACTACCTTGAAAAGATAATAGACACATGGATGCTATGGCTAGTGTGGCATCTTTAATCACTCTAGCTAATGGAGTGGTGAATTTTTAGTTTACTATTCAAACTTTTTCTAATCCCGCTATCTCTGAAGATCCTATGTTGGATACAGTTTACATCTCAACCTGCATCTTGATGAATGGTATTCACATATCTATTATTACTTGAAATATGGTTCATTGCATGGCTTGACAACTAGGAATCATAGAAATAGAATCTGAAAGATTGCAGTCTATTATATAATTCTTTCAAATGTTCTCTATAAGCATTCCTACGATGGCCTTTTTCTTAAATGTCTTGGTAAAAGTGAAATCCCCATGGCTTTATAAGAAGCTCATGTTGGGTCCTATGGAGGATATTTCAGTGGAAAGTCATTGGTTAACAAAGTCCTTGGCATGGGCTACTATTGGAAAACTATGGAACAAGACTCATTTTCTTTTGTCAAAAAGTGCACTCAATGTCAGCATCATAAAAACTTAATTCATGCTTTTGCTTACGTGTTACATTCATAAGTTCCTCCTTGGCCCTTTAGTATTTGTAGCGTAGATCTCATTGGAAATATTTCTCCCCCCTTCTTCTCAAGGAAACAGACATATTCTTATTGCCACTGACTACTTTACTAAGTGGGTTGAAGTTGTCCCTCTTTGTTCAACTACTGCAGAAGTTATTTTTGATATCATCACTTGATTTGGTATTCCCATGGAAATCATTTATGATAATAGAACCCAGTTTAAGTGAAAATAAGTGAAAGATTTCTTGGATAAATACTGCATCCACCAACATTTCTCTAGTCCTTATCTTCCTCAATCTAATGGTCAAGTTGAGGCTTCTAATAAGGTCATTGAACAAATCCTTCAAAAGACTATTGATAAGCATGTTAAGGATTGACATATGCAATTAACCTATGCTTTATGGGCTTATAGAACAAGTGTCTGTATTGTGACATGAACATCACCTTATAATCTAGTATATGGAACTGATGCAGTTATGCATTTAGAGCTAGAGATTCCTTCTCTAAGAGTACATTCAAGGGAATAATTGATAAAGACACTTTTTGAGAGCAATGATTACAAGAGCTTGAGATGTTAGATGAGAAACATATTAATGGTTTAGAAAAAATGATGTATCAAAAATCTGTCAACAAAAGATATAATGGAAAGGTGATTGAATGCTCCTTTTTAGTTGGTGACTTGGTTCTCTATGAAAATCAAAGGAATGTGAGTGTCCTACCTAGTTAAAAAGGAAATTTTTAGTCCTAATTGTCTAGGTCCTTACATTGTTACATAAGTGTATGGCTCTGGTGCATATATAATTTCTAATATCAATGGTGTGCCTCTTAAGGAACCTATTAATATTATGCATTTGCATCATTATTATGCTTGATTATTCTATCTTTACTTTATGTGATTACATTTTCCTCTTGAGTATTCTTTATGTTTTCTCAAAATGTTATGTATAAAGTTAAAAGATTATACTTTAAAATATAAGTGCATATCTTTGGTCATAAATTCATGTTTCTTCCTTTAATTTCTTATGCACATATATAGTACATACATACATACAGAAGGCACTGAAAAAAATGTGCACGATATCAATATAGTACATCAAGCATCACCCATAGGATGATGAGAGCCAAATCTCTCGTATCTAGGGCGTGATGATGGTACTACTTTGTGTGTGGTCAAGGTAAAAGTATGGCTTTGGAATGAGCTCCTCTCTAACCAACTATGAGATCTATGTTGCTGCTCTTGTAGCTCACACTCTAACTACGCTACCCTCTCTACCAACAACTATAGCTCCACTACTACGGGCTTGAAGATATCCCTATGCCTCCCAGAATCTTGTGCCCTCTCATAGAAAACTCGTGATGTGGAATGAATCCTCACTAACATGACCATGCCCATTAGGACATCTCTCATGAAGGATCTTCACTCCTCTATGATAGTTTCAAATCACATTTTTTAAATTAATTTATGATTTATCTCATATTCATAAATTTTGTACTTATTCTAGATTTGTCCATACTTGGATCTCCTTCACAGAAGCTGGGATCTGTGTCTCAGTAGGATACTATGGGTGGTGGTCAAATATAATCTCCTCGCTACACTTGTCTTGTTCGAGGTGGGGGCATCTTCGCTTGAGTATGTGCTGATCAGGATTGTAAGGGCATGGTGGCTATGGGAGATGGTGGTACCTCATTTGCTACACCACCTACTATTGTCACATCCTCCCCACCCTTTGTCTCCATGGCCTCTATGCCTGGTGGTATCTCCTTCCCCTCCTCATCTTCCTCATCTTCATCTTCACACTGAGCCCTGAAATATGGACCTGGATCTCTAGTAGGATAGTCATCTTGGAACATAGGTCTTGTGCACTGCACACTAATGTATCACAAGTAGTCCCTCGACACTCCTACATCCTTCACTATAGGAGGGACCTTGACATCATCTGGACTCTCAGTATCTATCATCTCTATATCATCAATAGTCAATCAAGGTATATGGTCCCAGGCCTCTGCATGTATCTCCTCCCATGTGAGTATCAAGGTACTTGTGTTGGGAGGCCCTTCTAAAGACCAAACTATCACATCACTCTCTCATAATAGTAGGGCACCACTATATAGTTGTGCATTCCCTCTAGTAGCCTCTCTCTGTATCCATCTCAGTTTCACTACTAAGTTTGGCTATGCTATCATGTGATGGTAAGGCCTCTACACAACCTTTGTGATTGGTATTCAGTATTCTCTAACCCTCTAGTATAAAACATCACCAAATTTCTAGAAATAGCTCAATGCATATATAAATACTCTCAATGACTCAGCTAGTATGTCCACAAGACATCCCACGGGCCTTGTACATGTAAAATATTCAAAATCCCACACTTGGAAGAGTGTACATATCGTCATGTTGTGCCTATGATATTTGATGAACTTGTCGATCTCATAGTAAATGTGCATAATCATGCTTCAACCCAACTATAGAATCTCTCTCCATGTGCCAAACCACATGTGTAAGAGGAGTGAAGAAGATGGTGCCCTTTGTATTGGACATCACTATTATGGAAATAGTACAAAGCATGAGCCTCCTTAGTAAAGGAGTCCATCCATGAAAGATACCCTACAAGCTAACCTAATTAGGTCTCTCTCTCTATATGGAAGTCTCATACAATACTCAAATTATCTGGTGATCTCCTCTACGTACTAATGGTTAACTCATGGTCTAATTGGCGGTCCTCCTGCTGGTAGATGTAAGATTTGATAAACATCCTCTAGAGTAATTTTCATCTCTCCCATAGGTAGATGGAATGAACATGTATCCTCATCTCATCTCTACATCAATGCTAATACCATGGATCTATGAAATAGAATGTGAGGTAGTCAAGCTACCCAGAAGAGTCCAATGCCCCTCATGATCTGTGTCTCTACTGGTTCAAGCTCTCCTATATGTTATTGAACATATATCATAACATTTAAAATATAGTTCTCTCTCATCATTGGCAGCTCTTGCAATAGCAACATGGAAAACTCAATCAGTTCTCAACATCAAATCGAAATTCTTAACATATATAATTTTTTCATTCTGACCTATCTAGGGAATAGGTCAAATTCTCAAGAAGAGATCGACTTCTTGGAAAGAGGTCAAATTTCTCCCTAAGGAACAACTCAACCTCCTAGGAATAGGCTGACTTCCTGGGAACAAGTTGACTTCTTGACCTAGCTTCCTATGACATACAAAAAACTTGTTAAATCTATAGAACTTGCATGAGAATGGAAGGAAAATGTAAGGAAATGGGTACAAGCATTGAGACATACCTCCTCTAGCTTTGCGCCATCTTCCACTACCTGCTGGAGCACCTCCATCCGTGTCGGTGACAATTCCTCCTTCCTCAACATATTTTTCCTTCTCCTTCTTCACCTTCAAGAAAATGTTCCAAATGAGATTTCACAAAGGTAACTTCTTTTTATGTATTTCATTAATTAGGTTACTTTTTTTTTTGAAAAGTTAGTTTATCATTGTTAGATGTCATTTCCCTCTTTAGCTCTTTCAATCATATCTTGAGTTTGGTAGCTCCAATTTGGGCGCCGTTTGTAGAAACTGATGAAATATCAGATTCAACTCCAAGATCCAGCTGCATGCAATAAACCTGTTACACAGAATGAAGCTAAAGACCGGAAAAAGCGAAACCCTCTTGTGCTAAAAAATGTTAGAGCTCAAAATGTATTAAGAGTGAATAACAAAAATAATTACAAAAGTGGCTTATAAGGACATAAACCCTAAAGCCCAAAAAAGCTAGGTTGTGCAATAATAATTAATAGAAATATTAATTATTATGCACCTAAAAGAGATAGCTTAAGTGAAAAAGAATAATAGAGGACTTAAGTAATTAAACCGAAATGATTTAATTATAAAGTCAAATAAAACTATTATTCTAACACCCCCCCTTAAGTGTAGCTCAGGAGGAACTAACCTAGCACAACTAAGAAAGCAAGAAATGGGTCCCGGCAACAAGGCCTGATCAGGTACCTAGTACAAGGAAATCTCTATAAACCGGAGTAAAGGAGAAAACCCAGTGGGAAAAATTCCTCTCCAAAAAGAGATTTAAAAGCAAGCAAAGACAAAAAGAATGACTTCAAGAGACTTTCTCAAAGTCATAAGTACAATGCGTGCTGCCAACCCCCCCATGAGAGAGGGTCGAGGCTCCAAAGCCCCCCCAAAATGAAAGAACCCCTGGATCAATGAACAAACCACTGTGACTCCAATGCAGAGGAGTGAAAGTCAGTGGACACTGTAGAGGGAACCTCAAAAGCTGAGGTGTCACTGGAAGGCCGAGATGATGCTCAAAGGAGTAGACACGAGGATCTTGAAAGGGAATCCCCAATGTAAGTGGTATGCTAGTGTGTTGACACTGTCATCAAAGAGGAGATGAATGTCCTTTGTAGAATCCTCAACAACTGCACCTAGTGGCTCAATGAATGGAGCTGGAGGATCAGGCAGTGCTGAAGAAGAACCCTACTGAACAGAAAAGAGCTCAACAGGAGGTGGCAAGGTAGTCACAATAGTAGTCTCAAGAACCACACATAGGTTCAAGTGACCTGATTGTACTACATGATGCTCTCTCAAAGGAGGAGAGTCGTGCTCTGGAAAAAGTGGACCAAAGTGTGAAAAAGAGTAGAGACGGGTGGAATGATCAACTGTCCCTGTAGCAACAATACCTCCTGTCATACTATCCTAGATGAAAACTGAATCTGGAGTGAACTCAACTGTCTTCTCTGACCCACTATGAGTAATCTGATAAACTGAGAGAAGGTTTGCAGACAGAGATGGAACATACAACACATCATTGAATGTGCCATCTTGAATGCATAGAGTGCCTTTCCCACAGACTGTCATAACAGTGTTATTCCCAATGATAATATGGGGAATAGGAGAATCTTCAAAAGAAGAGAAGATCTTCTGAGAAGATGCCATATGGTGAGAAGCACTTGAATCTAGTATCCAAGGGACCTATGAAGGGGATGCAACAGAAGCCCGTAATGCATGACCCTTTCCAAGATCCTGTCCAGCTGTAGAATAGATAGAGGAAGACTGATAAGCATACCCCTGTGAGCTAGAAGAGGATGGAGAGGAAAGATTTCTCTTTTGAAGAAGAGCTTGCAAATCCTCTATCTGTTTCTCGTAACCATCAAACTTCTTTTGATAGAAAAGTGACTCATCATGTGCTCCCTTCTGACAATAGGAACATGTAGGTCTCTCAGTCTTCTGTTTCTCCTTCTTAGAAGAAGATGGTGGGCCAGTAGAGTGCTGAGAAGAGGAATCTGATATCTGCTTCAGCTTCTGTGTACTCTGAGGTGACTTGGCAAGCAATGCCTATGACTGTGAACTTGTAAGAGAATCCATCTGAGTGAGCTTTGATTGCTCATGAGTCAACCGGTCACAAAAAGTCTTGAAAGAGGGCATAACATGTCGTGCACCTAGTTCATCCATAGTGGAGTAGAAGGTAGAAGAAAATATCTGAAAATGTCCTCGAAGCTTAGAAAGAATCAGGTAAATACACTCATTGTCTATTTTGTTCTTCCCACATCCCTGTAAAACTAAACAGAGAGATTTGAACTTCATCAAGAAGTCCTCAATGGCGGGAAAAGAATTAGGTACCAATGAAGTCAACTCTGCCTCAATCTGTAGTGCCCTAAACTCATTCACAGTGCCAAAAAGATTCTGAAACTTATCCCAAATGGCTTGAGGAGTAAGGCATCCATCAAGGTGAAAAAGTAGACTATCTAAAACATGTAGTGACATCAAACCCATGGCTTCATCCATCTTGTTCCTGTGCTGCATGACCTCAAATGGTCGAGTCAACTGAGGCTAAACTGGGTCCAAACAAGACCATAACCCTCGTGATCGAAGAAGCTGTGTCATACGAGCCTTCCACACATGGTAATTGTGTGGAGTGAGGAGCTCAACAGATGCTGTGTCTGCCATAGTGCCAAGTGCTTTGACTGATTTTTTTATTATGTTTTCTTTCAGAACTAGACAAAAGATGCAGAAGGGGTTTTGTTTTATGTGATACAATGTTTTGTTTTTCTGAGATAAATGACAAAAAATAAAGAAAGAACACCCCCCACAATTGATAAAACCCAATTCCAGCACAATTCCGAAAGCTCAAAAGAAAGAAAAAGCAAGAAATGCTTCAGAATGAAAATTTGTGTACCTTGACTTTGAAGCTAAAAAATGGCATCAAAATGGAAGAATCAAGAAATGAAACCTCCACCAATGTGACGGGCTCAGAAAGACCTTTCAGACGATATATCACACTTCAATTTTTGAGTCTGTATGAACCCTGTAGGAGCAAAAACGCCCAAGTACCCCCAAAATGCAAGCTCTCTGGAAAAAACCAGTGACTGCAAAAAAGTTGATGGCCGTATGACCATCATGGGACCGTCACTGACGTCAGCTTGACGTCATCCCAGAAAATTTTACAGTCGCCAGAAATTTAAAAAAAAAAACTGCCGAAAAAAAATTCGATGCCGGAAACAATTTGTCGGCCGCTGACATTAGCGGTGACATCACCTGTGTAGGTGGGCAGCGATGCGGTGGTGTTGGGGCAGAGGTAGCTGGTTGAGTGGCTCTTTGGCGGGTGGTGGGCGGCTTGCCGGTGGCGCGGAGGCCGTGGGTGGCGCGCTGGCCGGGCGGCGGTGTCGCTGGGGCCGGGCTGGGGCGACTGCGGGGTGGGCCGAGGGCGGCATGGTGGCGCTAGGGCCGGGCTGCGGTGTCGCTGGGGTGGTGCGGTGGTGGTGCCTGGGTGACATGCTTGGCAACACCTGGAAAACCTTAAAAAATGCAAGTTTTTTAAATTTTTTTTTGAAATTCGTGCCTGTATGGCCCTAATAGGGCAATTTTTTTCTCTTGGATGCCCTGGAGGTCAAACATGTCAAATTTTATATGGAAATAGGGGTTTTTGGGCCTTCTAGATGCAATCGTGAGGTCGGTTTTGGCCCAAAGTGCTCCAAAAAAAAGTGACCCCCAGATCCAATAAAAAACAATTGAAAACCCCAGAAAGAAAGGGCTTGATCCACAGCTCCAAAAAACTTGAACAAGCTACAGCAACAAGGCTTTGATACCATGTAGAAACTAATGAAATATCACATTCAACTCCAAGATCCAGCTGCATGCAATAAACCTGTTACACAGAATGAAGCTAAAGACTTGAAAAAGCGAAACCCTCTTGTGCTAAAAAATGTTAGAGCTCAAAATGTATTAAGAGTGAATAACAGAAATAATTACAAAAGCGGCTTATAAGGACAAAAACCCTAAAGCCCAAAAAAGCTAGGTTGTGCAATAATAATTAATAGAAATATTAATTATTATGCACCTAAAAGAGATAGCTTAAGTGAAAAAGAATAATAGAGGACTTAAGTAATTAAACCGAAATGATTTAATTATAAAGTCAAATAAAACTATTATTCTAACACCGTCATGGGTGTTGGACTCGTGATTCAATTACCTTATTATCCAAGTACCTTTGAAAACATTTAGGATTAATCTTGAATGGTTTTAAAAAGGCTACTTTTCATCATTTTCCTTATTCAGTTTGTTGTGGTAAACATGATACCCTGTTTCACCTTTCCCAAATAAGAAAGCCGAAACAGGGGGCATAGATCTACCCATGAACTTCATCATCTTTCTCTAGTAAGTCCTAGGTGATTTTGATTATCACTAACCCATGGATTTTCAAGATGCCTTTACTGATGTTTTCTTGCAATAATTGTGCATTTGGACTTAGTCATATACCTTTTCAGTTATATATGTGTTTTTATTACTTTAGCTTGCATATGCATGTAGTGTCATATACTGCTAAAGTGGAGGCTAAATGTACCATCTTAAATTGGAAACACTTTAGTTTATGACCTTTTAGCTCCTCTCTAGTGTGTTTGCATTACACATTTGTACTTGGAGCACACAATTTCCTTTTTCTTTCTCTCCTAGGAGAAATTGATCTAGGACCTAACACTTCCTCCTTGATTTCCCTTTCTCTCACTCATAGGCTGAGGTAGGATCTAATTTCTATGCATCCTTCTCTTTCTAGGTCCCATTTTCTCGAATCTAGCCTAAATTTATCAATCCTCATTACACATTACATCCAAATCCTCTACAGTTTTGGAAGCCTATGTTACAAACCCAAGACTTTGGCCTCTTGGGGAATAGGTTGAATAGGTTAGCATGTTCCCTGGTGGTTGGAAAGTGTTGGGCCTAATCCTATTTCAAATTTTCATTACTTCTCACTCACTGCAGTCGACTCCCACGGGGGTAATTTTGGTAATTCACTATAAAAATACATCCAATGCCTCATTTGGCTTAGGATAGATGATGATGTAAGAAAGGTACAAGAACACATGGACACCCTAATATGATATAGAGAAATTGCAAGGTGGAAGCTAAGGGCTATATCTATCTCTTTCATTCCAAAGTGAGGTCTTCATCTACATATATTCAATTTGAGTATTCAAACATTTCATGACATCATGGAGATGCAAGGAAATCATGAAGATGGTTAGGGTACTTTAGCTCTGGTGGGTTGGTATGCTTTCTATGCTATGTTCAGATCTAATCTTTGTTTGTTCATACTTTTGCACACATTTACATTTACAAGAACACTTACATGTTAGGGTTTCACTCACATAGTAGATTCTTAGCATTTACTAGCTCTTTTACATTCTATATCTATAATCTAGGGTTCATGAGCACTACATATGCACACATGTCATCTTTCTTAATGACTATTTGTGGAGGTGAAAATCACCAAAATGGGGGGTTGACTAAGGTAGACCTCTTCATAGCCACCCACACACACCAATTCTATAACAGACTTGCAGGTTATCAGTTTGGTGATCACAGTTCTGGAATCCACTCTCTGAGGCATTTCTAAAGAAGTTGGGTCAACCTTGGTATGGTACACTAGGAACACAGTGACCTGGTCAACCTGTTCCAGAACATGGTGACATGGTCAACATGTTACTAAAGGTCTAAGAATTATTTTTTTTGGGTTTTTTGTTGTCATCGTGGATCCACAGTCAGAAGTTCAATCACAGTCTAAGGTCTATGATTTTTAGAGAAAAAAGACATATTCCATTGTTTATTTTGAGGTAAGTACCCTATCATTTGTTTTCTCTATTAGGATAGATCTATTTCTATATCTTAATTGGGTTGATTGCATTTACTTGGTTCCTAGACTCATCTTACACTTCTTGCTTAATCAATTGTTTCAATTTTTGTCATCTTCATTGCATATCTATAATTGAATTACATTGCATGAAAGAGTCCTTTCTAGTATACTTCCTTAATATAACTTGGGTTTAGTATTTGCATCCCTTATCACCTTTGGGTTTTCCTAATCTAACCTAGGTCATATTGAGAGTTATGTGCAAAAGCCTCTCTTTCTCTTGTATTGAATGGATTAGGGAGAAAGTGTTAAACTTGATATACCTAGTTTGCATTGTTAGACTCATTGATGTCATTTCCCCCTTGACCAATTATAATAAAAATCACTGCTAAAAAATTATATGAAAATTAAATCTAGAAAATTATCTATGCTTCCAAATCAGTCCAATATATTTTTCTGAATTAGTTAACAGATTAGCGACTTGATTTAATGTCATTAAAATTATACAAAATCATGAACACATGAATCAACACAATGTGGGGAAATAATATTTAATTCTTGTAGTTAGATTAAGTTAAAAGGAAGATAAACTACCTAAAATTAAAAGAAGATAAAATTATAAACTACTTATTGAGTGGGACCTATTAAAATTTCTTTTTACAATGTCCCTATTATTCAATATTTTTTATTTATATTTTATGTGTTTTTCTATTACCATTATGTTTTGATTTTTGAAATTACAAACAGTAACTATAAATGATCTTAATTGAAATGCAATTTAAATAAATTAATTTCTTATGCAATAAAAATTAACCTAATTGATTGAGCATGTATATAACACTACAATCTACATACCTTGTAGAAATTTAATTATAACTTCTTTTTAAAAAAAATAGGGGTTAAAACAAGGTTCATCATAACATACATGTTACAAGCAAGCTTAGTCATTAAATAACAAAATTATATCTATATTTCATGAAATAATTAAAAAAATGATTAGTATATTTCCTAAAATCATTGCGAAGACAGATGAATCCAGCACAACGCTAATTAAATTAAAAAAAAAGTTGAATTGTTCCCATCAAACGTAAATATTTTTCACATATCTACAAACAGCTATAGTTCCCATAGATTTATCACACATTAGGAAACTACAAATCTTCTAAAGGTTAAATCAAATGTAATCATTACAAATTTTGAATTTAAGGCTAGACATTAAAGAGTGGAAAATTTGGTGCATGCTCACCAAACATATAGATCGTGATGGAAACACATAAAAATTAAAATGTTTGGAAAATTGCAATTGTGTGTGTGTGTGTGTAAATTCTAAGAGCAAGAGAAAAGATAAATAACAACAATGCATAAAGACATAAACCTTTCAATAATTCCACAAAGAGTTTTTATAGTCTATTTTTAAAGGCAGAGTACTTTATTTTATAAATTGCAAATCTAAAATTTGATTAGACCATAGAATGAATTACAAAAGCATCTTTATATTAAAAAACCTCTTCCACAATATCATAAAAATGAAAGCTATTAACTCAAATAAAGGCATCCAATATCATAAATTAGGAAAAGTTTCCAACTAATTCTAAAAAGGTTTGAGAATTTTAAGAAATTATAAGGTAAGTTGCTATTTTTCATTGCCAAAAAAGAAAAATTATTCGGGAAAAGGGCTAACAACTATTCGGCAGAAAAATGAACTTTTAGGGAGAAAATCTCCCACAAATAACCTGTCGGCTAAATACAATTTAAGGTTAATGTATAAATGTCACTCAAAGGAGCAATGCCAAGAGAAGTAACATGGAAACTTGGACACTAACATGATCACATTGCATTAAGTCTTATACTATCATAATGCTTTGGTGCACATAGGATTTTTTTATGTCATTAGAAAATTAAAATCATAAAAATTATAAAGCGACAACATGAGGGTAGTGTCGTTTATGCTAAAATTTATCAAATTATTAAAAAAAAATTGAATATAAAGAAAGGAAGAATTAAAATATGAAAAAAAAAGAGTGAATCAACATATTAAAGAGATAAAACATATTCTCAAGTTTACCTCCTCTTACATGAAAATATTAGGTTTACTTGAGTCATTTTACTTTTTAGTAATTTCCTATTTTTCTATCTTTAACAAATAATCTTTAAATTAATATATCAAAATTGTTATATGTAATTCTTGTGCCATGCTTTCTCAAAGTACAAATTGCAATTGTAAACTAATAACTATTATAAATTGGCAAAATGATTTTCTCATTATAGATATGTCAACATTACTAAAATCAAAGATGTCTAGTTTGTGTTCAAAATATAACCATTGAATAGCCATTTGACTTAGTTGAGAATTAAGGGGCTTGCCACATGACTTAACTAATATTAAAGCAACTAGGCATGTCACGCCTTATTGTTGGGTAGTTAGAATTATGTGAAATGGCTCATATAGTAAATTGTTGATAGTTAGAGTGAGGATTTAAGGATTAACTAGCATCAATTAGGATAGGAAGCAAGGAGGCGCATGGTAAAATCAAGGTCATGTAGACTATAAAAATTGGGTGGCCACATGGTTTAACTAGAGTTAGATTACAATTACTTTTATTTAGTAATCTAGAATTTAATTAAAAAAAAAATAGAATATAGTAATTAGATAAAATAAATTAGTAATTATTAAGTTAGAAAAAATGGGGATCTTAGATTTCACAAAGAAAGAAGTAATTGCAATACATAAAGAAAGTTGTGAGAGAGAAGAGTTCTATAGAAGCAAAGTAAACCATAGGTTTTTTATTGTAAAAAAAAATTAAATGACAATGAGACTAGTTGTGAATTAAAAAAGTAGGATAAGAAACACTTATGAACCAAAGAAATGGGATAAGAAGCAGTTTCTTCTTTCACTTAAAAATTACTGACATTTAATGTTCAATACATTAAATCGATAATAAGTCAAGGATGTGGACATTATATGGACGAATTTGTCTTTAACATCTAGTTTCTTGTCCACACATTGGTATTTTCTAATGGAGCTTCATATAAACCCTAGAACCATGTTGTTGGTTGCATAACTCACAAAAATGACATAATAAATGTTCTTGCTGATGAAGCATTATCATATTAATCATCCTTAATTTCTCAAACTACAACAATTGGTGAAAAGTTACAACCGATCAAAATAAGACCTCAAATATCATAGCAAATCAAATTCTTAATTTTCCTAAAATAAATTTAGTAACAAAACTTGTATGTTTTCTTTCAAATAGATATTTTGATAGAAGAAAAGGAATTATAACTTTTGATTTACAAAAAAAAATAATTATTAACAAATGATTAAAAAAATATTATCTAATAATAATGCTAAATAAAAAATTATACATTCAATTTATCAATAATAAAATTATTAATTATACCGAGATAATTAATGTCCAATGACACCATTATTCTTATAATGCTAATAAAAATATTTTGAATTTGATATCTTTATGCGCACACCCTAACTTCACACACCTACAAATCATAAATTGTATGTCGAATTTTGACAATTTTTCTGGTATGTCTCTATATGCGAGTCATCTTCTTAAAGATAATGTTTTAGCTTCTACGTAGTCATGGATCTCTCCATAGAGACTGTCGAACACAGAGTGATAAAAAAGTGGCCATTTCAAAGTGTTGCCCGAACCCCGCTATGTTGTTTCCCCAATAGTCATTCACACAAAAATGTTAGTACTTGTGGCTAAATGTCCCAGTAGTAGCTGTTACAAAAATGTCCCCAAATAGTGTACAAATAGACTGATTACCAACCAAAAAAGATTTAAAAAACTCTTTTAATAATAGTAATTAGAAGGTCAAGAAACAAGAAAGTCATGATCATTAGACCCCTAATGGGGTCCTTTCCCTACTAGTAAATAAACTCATTGCAATAATATTGCTTCACACAAGTGCTAATGCAGAAAGATGACGAATAAAATTAATGTGACCTAGAAAATCTGAGTTGATTAGAAAAACATTGAATTACAGAATTAGCGGAAGAACATTGGATTCCAAGGACACGAGATTGTTACTTTCAGGAAGAAAACGTGGGAAAATAATCGTGACCATTACGTTAGAATTTGCCTCCCAAGTCTTGCATCATCACAACACCCAAGAAACCCCCAAAATCCATCTCTGCCATCTCTGTCAAAGAAAAGTTATAATGGAAATTAGCCTACCAAGGAAAAATAGACAAGCAAAAAGTGGTCAAACGCTCTGCCATTTAAGTCGGGGCGTACCAATTCAGCTTCAATCTTCACAAACCGACAGACAATATCTCAAATGGAGTCACAATAATGGTGTGAACGTTCTTCCAAATTCTCATTTCAGTCACCAGATATTTATTAGCTGATAACCTATTTAGGAGGCGGGGTTGTTGAAATTTTGTCTTGGTTTATTCTGGTTGGGCCATTGCCACGTCATTTCTAACACGTCTTCCTTACTTGGTATTCAACTAACAGTTCTGGTTTGTTTTGTATGGAATTTAGGTGTGTTGTACAGACCCTCAACTCCATGAAACTCTACGAAATGTACACGTGTCTCACATGTTTATTTCTCTAATATTTAGACACAGGATAGCAAATTCGTTCAAATTCTTCAGATAAATTACATTTGTCTTGTGTTTTCAAGGGAGAAGAATGCTTAGAAGAAATTAGAGATGCCATTCTCTGCACCACACTGCTCTAGTTTTCCTTCAGATGGGTTTTCATCTTCTCCTCTGAATTCTGTGAGGAAATGGGATTTGCAGCCCTCCACTGTAAGAGATGAAGAAAAGCAGAAATATGATGACTGTAAGGGGGTGATGAGGAATTGTGTTGAAGGGAACGTGAGGAGAAGGCCTTTGTCACAGCTTGAAAGGAAACGTCCCCCTAGGCTGGAAATTCCATCAGGGGAACCATTGTTGCACATTGAAAACCTAAGTGGGGAGCTGCAGAAGGAAATGTGTGTTCAAGGCTCCAACTATTCTGTGGCATGTAAAAAGGGTTGCAGGAAAGTTATGGAAGATGCTTACAGTGCAATCACTGATATTTCTGTTTACTCTGACCAAGTGGGTAAATGTGTACCATAACATAGATGTATGTTTTACAGTAGATGATTACAAACATTACCCAATTAGTTTAGATGATTATTTATTTCTTTAACATAATTTACTTTCTTAATTTTGATCCAACATTAAGATGATTTAGAATTAGAGAAGAGATTAAAAACAATAATAGCCAACCCAGATATATTTTTCCAAATTTCATCTTACAATCCAACACATTGAAGATTTTATAGGATTGGTTTTTTTTTTTTTTTTTTTTTGATAAAAATGGTCAAGCCATTATAACTTTATTAAACTGCTTCAGAAATGCTCAAGGGGGAAAGAAGACAGTGAGAAAACCCCCTATCGTCGCAGATACAATGAAATTTGCATATGGAGAAAGTCCTCCAGCCCAGATTCCCCCAAAATAGGAGGTTATTATCCAGTATATGATTCTCTACTTGGTCAATGTAACGAAATTTCAAGATTTTTATGTAATTCTAATTATGGAAGATGCTTAGGGGACAATTATTGATATTTCTGGCCATTCCCATTAGGTGGGTTAATGTACACCACAACAGAACTTTGTGTTTTACAGTAGATCTTTCACAAATAATATTCAATCACATTTTTATGATTTTCTATATCTTTAATATTTTAAATTTTTTTTATTTTGTGATAATTTTTATATCAACATTTAAAATCATATTACATTATTCAATATTAATCCATATTATTAATTTTTTTTAAATTTCTAATCATGTTATGGTTCTCTACTTTAATATAATGCATTTTTTTTAATTTTTACACTGTTTCGAATCATGTTTTATGTTTCTAAATCACAGAAGAGAATGAAAAAATAATAAACAGACCCAGATAGATCTTTTCAAATTTCATCTTGAATAGCAACATTTTACATTGTTATATATTAAAGATTTTATTGTTTAGGCTTTCTTCGGGGTATTTGATGGGCATGGCGGCTGCAAGGCTGCAGATTTTGCTGCTGAGAGACTCGGCCAAAACATGATGGATGCATTAATCGAAGTAAGACAAGATGATGACGACATGGAGCAGGTGGTCAGAACAGCTTATTTCTCCACGGATACAGCATTTTGTATGCAAGTAGGCAACTCATCTTCTTAACAAACTTAACTAACATACTCCAAACTTTTAAGTATTTGTAATCAAACTTATGAGATGCCCTATAAACTTTAACCTAAGAATATGTTGTTTGTAATCGATGTTACACATTGCCCATTTCAGTGCATAAGCAGCGGGGCGTGTTGTGTGACTGCGCTGATAAGAGAAGGTGAGATGGTAGTTGCCAACGCTGGAGATTGCCGTGCAGTTCTAAGCAGAGATGGAATTGCTGAAGTTCTTACATATGACCATAAATTGGAAAGGGAAGACGAGCGCCAACGAATCAGAGATCTGGTAAATATTATAATCATTTTTTAAAGAAATTAGAGGATATTTGTTGATTTAGTATTCAATATTTTTTACAACATTATATTAATAGTTGTGACTTTAAAGTTGTTTTTGTTAATGATGACTACCTATAATTGAATGAAATGTATCCAATCTTGTGACCTCATATCAGCTGTATAAGTATGGGGTCCCTAATACATTATAATTGGTCTCACTCTTATTTTCAACTGTTTTGTACACTTCTGCAAAAAACATGCTGATGTAGTATCATATTTAATGGTGTGACCCAAAAATCTTAATTATAAATAGGAGACTTGTCAAATAAGTTGCTGTAAAAAACAGATATGATTTGAAATTTCAATAGTAAAATTTTGATAAATGCAAAATTAAGATAGCCAACTGCTAAATCCTCTTTCCTATAGAAAAAATATAAAAATTGTTACAAAACATTGAAACTTTCTATTAGCATTTTTCACATCTTTTCTAACTTGGTACTCACAATCTAGACAATAATCTCTGCTTGCAGGGCGGTTATGTAGATTGTCACAATGGTGTGTGGAGAGTAGAGGGAAAGTTAGCGGTATCGAGAAGTATTGGTGATATAGAGATGAAGAAATGGGTAACAGCAGAGCCAGAGCTGCAGAAGCTCACCATTACGTCTAACTGCGAGTTTTTGATATTGGCATCCGATGGATTGTGGGACAAGGTACGTACCCAACTGGTATTACTAGGGTTTGGCTTCTAAAACTAGCATTAGATTATGAAAGTAGCATGCTTCTTATTAAGGTTGTTTATTTTTTCCTTGAATTGGAATCAGTGAAATTCTTTAGTTTCATGGTTTCTTTTTCAGGTGGGCAATCAAGAAGCTGTGGACTTGGCAAGGGCCTTCTACACAGAGGATTCAACGAGCGTTTCAAGAGTAACTGAACGTTTATTGGGCTCATGCAGAAAACTTGTGGAGGTGGCATTAAATAGAGGGAGCAAAGATGACGTAACGGTTTTGATTGTGGATCTCATGCAGTTTCGGAAGAAAGATTGAAGGACAAAATGAAAAGAATGTGTAGTATTTAGCAAATACAGTAAAGTTCTCTCAAATGCTGGGTTTCTATGAAGGGGCTCATGGGATTGTTGAGAATTTTTAGGAGTTCTAATAGATTTTGTAAGGTTGTAATCTAATGGAAGTTATATCTAAAATATTTCTAAGGCTGTGCGGGGAACTTTATAATCTTTTTCGTAAATGGGGTCTTATAATTTTTTTAATAATGGGTAAGTCAAAAATTTGAAGTTTCAAATTTTTTTTTTTGGAAAGGTAGTTTCATGATATTTCTTTAGCAATAATGAA